>JAVANC010000028.1:1473920-1686495 GCA_033319125.1 Parnassius glacialis | reverse complement strand
ACTAACTCTGTTTATTCTTTAGACGGGAACACAGTAGTTCAAACACTGATATTAGGTGTCACAAATAGATACGAGGTAGTACCCACACAGACTTATTTTAAGGCAGGAGTCCTACGACTTTACTAAGTTGGCTCGGAGTAGGACTATGCTCACACAAAATTTAAGCATAAAATAATTAAAAATTAAAAATTTTGTACAACCGACTTCAATAAAAATTATTAAGAATAACTCAAAAACCTTGGTCGACACTTGGGCCACATGTACAGTACTAGCTTTCAAATAAAGAAAGAATCATCGAAATTGGTTCACCCGTCAAAAACCTATGAGATAACACAATAAAAAAAAACATACAGTCGAATTGAGTACCGGCTCCTTTTTGAAGTGGGTAGATAACAACGTAATGCTGCTGTGAATCAAAATCTTGTTTCAACTACTTGCATTCCCTTAAAGTTCGTAAGGTCAACAGCGTATCCGCACTATTTGTTTATTCTTTGATTTTAAATACATGATATGGATGTATATAACCTGTGTGACTATTAAATTATCGCTATAGATGGTTTATATTTACATTTGGTGCAGGAAGGTGGCGCTGTTGTCGAGATCTAAAAAATCACCTGTGCGAAGTCAGGGCAGATCACTAGTTATTTTATATTTAAAAAAAACTCTTATTACTTAAAAGTGCCATTTGCTGCATAAAAGTGATCAAACTGAAAGTGAAAATTCTATTCATAATTCTACTTTTTCTTTTTCAATATTATAGATGGTAATGCCATAGTATAAAGAGAGGGAAAGTACGTTATCTTCATACAAACGTACTGCGCGCGGCTTGTATGTGTGCACCATAGTATCTATGAGGCGCCGCACGCACACTTAAACACAATCTCGAAGTATTTCTCAATGCGCCAGTCGAGGCTAACTCCGCACGAGGTTCGCGCGTCACTTAAGCGAGTCACTTATTATAGCATATAATTTTTACTTGACGATGAGATACCTACTTACTTATTTTTGTTGTATTACTTGTCTATACGACAGAGGAAGAATAGTAACTAAGTACCTACTTACGGTTATAAAATTGTAATTAAAAATAAGTAATTGACTTATTGTGAGATCAGATAAATAGAGCAAAGTTCGAATAATAACAACAGAACAAAAACTTGATTACAGTCTAAGAGGCAGGCGTTAGTCATTTTATGTTATTGTACGATGTTTTTTTTCACAATATTTAGTCGCTTTATTCAATTTTTTATTATTATTATATATATATATATATATATATATATATAATATATATATATATATATATATATATATATATATTTTATACTGCTCTGAATCTGAAGAAATTTCTGTGTTTGTTAGGAAAACCATTGTTGAACTATATCGACTAATGATCACTGAATTAGTTATACAGAGATGTATTATCTTTGGCAAGGTCCGGGTTTTAAACTAATGATTTGGTGACAGTGACAACCCTGAGACAGTAGGCAATTATATCGCGGATTGGGCCGCAGATAACCTACTTGGCCTCTCTTTATACTATGGTAATGCTTGGCAGTTGGATGGACAACCGCAGTACCAATCATCGAGCTTTTAACCATGCTTCCCCTTCCTTGGTCTGGATTTTTCAGGTCTAGCGTTTAGCGTGTTCCGAAATTTGAAACCAAAATAATTTATGGTATTTCTCATAAATATTCACGGAAGGAAATGGGAGAAGGAATATCTTACTTATAGAGTAATAATTCCTTTATCTTTTTTCTTGTTCTTTTTTCGTTTTCTTTTTTATAAAACTTTACCACACTAGGATTTTTCTCTTGAATCGTGGAGGCAGTTTACAAACATAAATTGCACGAAGAAAAACATACAGACCAGGAATAATTATTTTGTAGGCCATACAAATACTTGTTCCGTGCGGAATTAGAACCCGCGGCCCCCAGCGCAACAAACTCTTTGCTAAGCCACTGCGCCAGGCAGCCGTTTATATTCTGTCTTATATAGCCGTTTATAGGGCAATGTATTTACTTTTGCAACAAAGTCCCAAAAAAATATGCAGGACGTATAAATCAAAAACTCTAAAACTTTTACAAAAAGTTATTATAAATGATTACATTATACTATTGAGGAATACCTACGTAATATTTAATTATTACTGTGCATAAGTTAATCAATCAATACTGTGTTTAAATGTTTTTTATAGTAATATTTTACAACACATATTGATTTTTTAATGACTCGCTAGCTTGCATACATACATACATAAACACTCACGGCTGTCACCCAGAGGGGTAGGCAGAGACTATGGACTTCCATTTGGCACGATCCTGACACACCTCTCTCGCTTCCTCCATATCCATATACCTACGCATACACGCTCGTCAGTTAAATGTACTCTTGATTTGGCCCATTTTCAATATGTCGCCAATTTGGTCGATAAACTTTCGCATAGGGCGACCCTTCCCGACTCTGCCGTTCACCTCTGCAACATAAATTTGCTTTGACACTCTTTCCTCATGCATTCTTTCTACATGACCAAACCACCGAAGCATTCCTTTCTTAATCCTAGTCACAAAATCATCTTGCAAACCACACTCTTCTTTTATTAAACAATTTCTCACTCTGTCATTCAGATTTATCCCTAACATACTCCTTATTGACCGCGTTTCTACAGCATTTATTCTAATCTCATGCTTCTTCTGCCACACCCAACTTTCACTACCATACATTAAAGTAGGTACTAACACATCATTGTGAATTGCCATACGTGCCTTTTTGGACACATTCTGACTTTTCACAATAGAGTGTAGAGCCCCATTCACTCTATTTCCTGCATTCACTCGTCGTTCTATATCCTTATCATATCTACCCTGCTAAACACACATCCCAAATATACAAACTCATCTACATGCTCTATCAACTCCCCTTCTATTCTTACTTCACATATCGTTTTACTTTCTTCTCTTTCAAAAACCATAACTTTCGTCTTACTTGCGTTCAATTTCATTCCCTTTTCTTTTTAATGTCCTGTTCATTAATGTAACCATCATTTGCAACTCGGCTGCCGACGACGCAATTATGACTTGATCATCGACGTACAAAAGACATTTGACGGTTAACTCACCCATTCTTAACCCGCATTCTTCTACTTTCAAATTTTCCAAACAACTGTCCATAAATAGGTTGAACAGCCACGGGGAAGCCATACAGCCCTGTCTGACTCTTTATAGATGCCAAACCAGTCCGAGTAGGCCCCGTTGATCCTGACACAAGCACTAGAGTCCCTATATAGAGACTTCAATGCCTGTACCAAGCCAGCGCTCAACCCAAATGAGTTCAGTGTTTGCCATAACACATCCTTGTCTACTCTGTCATAAGCCTTTTCCAAGTCCATGAACGCGCACAAAAAACTTTTTGGTTTTTGGCCAAAAAATTCTCCGGGATCATGCGCATGGAAAAGACCTGATCCGTACATCCCATTCCCTTTCTAAATCCCGCTTGCAATATCGGCTTTAACTAGTAGAGATAGAAATCCTATTTCGTTGATCCCAGTAGTGAGCACATATGCTTCCTCTTTTTTCTGAGAGTGATAAGGAATAATTTAAGTCCATCTCGCTCCACTGCAACGAGACACTAAAACGAAACCAATAAGCCACGAGGTAAATTCAATATCAAATGAACGAATTGAAATTGTTAATAATTCTCTTAGGAAATAAATTAGATTTGACAGTCTGAAGCGAGTCGTAATTTAATTTACTTCGGAATTTATTGATTTTGTTCGAGCCAGCTTTGGAGAATTTTACTTTTTATGTTTACAAAAATTGTAAAATCGAATACAGGTTGAAAAACAATATCCATTACCCAATATCATCCAGTGGATTTCGTAGGAGGCGACAGAAAGAAACAAAAATCAAAATATGTGCAGCAGCGTCTTCCTAATAAACAACTAAACAAAAACTGCCGTTCCTAGTTTTTTTTTAACCCATTTGCCAAGTGTGGCAACTATGGCAAATATCTCACCTAGGAGGCAATCTATGTGAAGGCCTATGTTCAGCAGTGGACTTTAACAGCCTTATTAATAAAAATTGCTTATTCCAAGCTTAATTCGACGTTACACTTGGACTAGTTAATCTCATGGTAACTGCGTATTAACTTCTTTATTACAATGTTATTAATAAACATGGAGTAACCTCGTACTAACAATACATTCCTTAATTTTTTTCGCCGGGATTAAGTATTTCCCATATACAGAAGTACTCTGTGATTAAGTATAATGAGTGAGTCAGTGAATGATTAGTGAATGAACTCAATGCTTGATGATAACGTTAATGACAGTGACAAGCAATATTTTGAGTTTGACTTCTCGATAAGAGTTGAAAAATACGCGTTACGTGTTGTTTTCGGACTCAGTGGAAAAACTAAGTTCCAAATTAAAGCACTTTTAATCAGGTCTTAAAAAAACGCAATCGCTCTCAAAATTGGCATGAAGAAGAAAAGGTAATTTAAGTCAATAATTTTATTAATGAATCGTTGTACCGTGGTCTTTATTGATATTATCTTTTACTGTTTCAGTTTTTTTTTCGTACTGTGCTCAAAGAATATGGGGACATTATTGAAAATAAATCCCTAGATACAAATACAATCAAGATAAAAACTAAAGAGTGGGAAGAGCTTCACAAAAAGTAAGATGATTATTGGTTTTCTGATTTTATGATCTACCTAGGTTAGGACTTTTAGGTGCCCTGTTTGTATTTCTAGAGTATGATTTATATTTCTGCTAAATTTGTACCAAATCTGTTGTTCAATTTAGGCATCAAATCAACAAGCATTTGAAAAGTAGACCCAACAACGAAAAACAAAAATAAAAAACGACGGTTTGCACTCCGGGAGTGCCAACAGAAGTGAAAACTTGAATATTAACGTTGTGCATTTTTGATATTTTGGAATGGCGGAGATTATTTATTATTATCTTTCAAGTGTGTGAAAAGCAAACTTAATATAAAGAAATATATATATATATATATATATATATATACAACGACCAAGTCCAGACATTCACCCATTTTAAATAATTTGTTTAAAATAATATACAATATTTTATTATTTACAATTGTTGCGGACAGCTAGAGACCCGCCGCCCCGTCGCCCCTTCATACCCCGTTGCGCCCCGCACACCCCGCGCACCGGAGCCGAGCGACGACCAATGGGCGTGCAGCATCGTCGCACGGCACTACTCACAGACTGAGACGCTCTCTTGCGAGATATAAGAAAGGCGTTTTGCCCCTGTCTTTTTGAGAGACAAGGGAGAATTTACCCGTTTGAGTAAAATATGTTACGACTCAAAAATTAAATACGATCTAGCTACGAACGTCGGCGTAGCGATCAAAATATTACCGAATACATTAGATGATTTTCGCCGACTAACAAGGCTCTTCACCAACGAACGTGTGTCGTATCACACATATGCTCTTCCGGAAGAGCGTAAAGTCAGGGCCGTCATCCGAGGCGTCCCATATGAACTCTCCAACGAGGAGATTCTTGATGACCTGAAGGCACAAGGATTTCCCGTTGAGGACACAGGACAGGGCTAAGGTATTCATTAGTCCTAGTTATATTAGCCAACGTACCGGAGGCGAAAACTATCTTCCGGCAAGAGCGTATTGTGTGCGGCTTGTCTGGTGTGAGAGTCGAGCCACCGCATAGGCGCGGTTTCCCGGCGCAGTGCCACCGCTGCCAACTTTATGGCCACGCAGCGACCAATTGCTCCGCCCCTCCCAGGTGCGTTAAGTGCCTGGAACCTCACATCACTAAAGAGTGTCCCCGGCCTAAAGATGCCGTATCCCCGCCTGCGTGTGTCCTGTGCCAGCAGACAGGACACTCGGCGAGCTACAGAGGATGCCTGTGCGCTCCTCGTCCTCGTATTCCCGTATACAGACAGGTCCCGCCGCCGGTAAATGACCGTTCATTTCCGGCATTATATGTCAGGAAGCCCCATCAGGGCGTATCTCAGCAGTCTCAGGGCTTCGCGCGACCCCCTCAGGCTCCCTAGAGACCACAACAGGCGCCGCTTAGGCCACCTCCCGGCTTTTCAAAGCCTACGCAGGCTCCAGTTTTTCCCTGGGGCCCCAAAAAGGCCGATTCACAACAGGCTACCTCTGCTCCGCAGCAGAAGCAGCCTACAATCGCCGACGACCTTAACACGGTTTACGCCGTGTTAAAGAACGTCGACATTAATGAAATCTCCGTGTTAGCAAGCAAATTTCGCGCTGCTAGATCCCCGCAAGACCGTCTTTTGGCTCTAGTAGAGCACAATAAATTGCGTTCGTTGTAAGTTCAGTTCACTTAATTAACTTAACTAACAATGACAGAGCCTTCTGCTCTGCCTATAAAGCACGGTCGAATCAAGCCTAAAGGGCTATCGCTTATTTCATTTAACATTCGCGGATTGCGAAATAACCTCCCAGAGCTTAGGCTCTTCATTCGAGATCGCGAAGCCAACATCCTCCTCTTACAGGAAACATTCTTAAAATCTAGGGACACTATAGGTCTTTCAATTAATAATTATTCTCTTCTTTGTAGTGACAGGCCCGATCGCCGAGGCGGCGGTACGGCCATTTATTACAAGAAGTCACTACATTGCTCTCCTATTGATACTCCGCAGCTTACCAATATGGAAGCAACAATATGCAGGTTAGCTATGACGGGACATCAGTCTTTAGTCATAGCCTCCTGTTACATTCCCCCCGGAATCCTCCCCCTCAAAGATGATTTTGAGGCCATATTATCTTTAGGCAATTCAGTCATTATGTTTGGAGATTTTAACTCTAAGCATACTGAATGGACATGCCGCACTATCATCCCTAGTGGCAGGATACTGCTTGATATAACGCAGTCTCTTGACCTAACCGTTCACAGTTCTCTCGGTGCAACCCATTATCCAGATGCCACCGATTACAACCCAGATGTACTAGATTTTGCGTTACTCAAAGGAGTTTCACTCAACCTCAGGTCTATTGAGACACTAGACGATATAGGATCCGATCACCGACCGGTCTCCCTTATTCTTGGCCATCAGCCACCCCCTATAGTAACCACGAAAACCTTCACTAACGGGTAGGGTTACAAGGAGTCCCTAGCTAAAGCTATGGACTCACAGGACTCCCCTAATTACATATCCTTGGACGTAGATTTAGACAGTCCCGAAAAAATCGACACCGCGGTCGATTCACTTTCAACCCTTATTAAATCCTCCCTTAAGGAGAATGAAAGGGTCGTCCCAGTTGTTGCTAATAATAGTGGGCTTCCCCTGCATATTAGCAACATATTAAAAGCTAAAAAAGCTGCTTTCCGGAGAGCAGCTAAATATCCCACCCCCGAATATAGGCATACGGCTAATCGTCTTCAACGAAAACTCCGTTTATGCCTATCCGAATTTCGAGACCTCCAAATAAGTAAACTCATGGAGAATATATCTCCCTCCCATACAGCGTACTATCAGATGGCTAGAGCCCTCCGTATAGACGCTATAATTCACACTCCGCCTCTCTCCCGCCCCGACGGGACGGTTGCCTTCGAGGACGACGAAAAGGCTGAGTGCTTTGCAGACAGCATTGCCGCACAATGCTCTCCTAGATCTCAACCTGTCGACCCCTCACATATTCAGGAAGTGGAGTTGAGTTGTGGAGTCCCCCACAACCTCTGACCCTATCACCCTGTCCAATGATGAGATCTCGTCCCTCATCAAAGGACTTAAGACCAAAAAGGCTCCGGGCGCGGATGGCATATCCAACCAAGCTTTTAAATACTTCCCAGAGCAGGTGTTAACCCTCTTATCTATTATCTTTAACGGCTGCTTCAATCTAAGTCACTTTCCCACTACGTGGAAAGAGGCAACTGTCATTGGTATTCCCAAGCCAGGCAAGCGTCTTAACCTCCCCTCTAGTCATCGTCCCATTAGCCTCCTCAAGGCCATGGGCAAACTTTTTGAAAGAGTCATTCAAAATCGCATGAGGCGCCATCTGTTTCCCACAGACGGTGACCCTCTCATCATTCCCCATCAATTTGGTTTCCGAGCGAAACACTCCTGTCCCCAACATGTTCACCGCATTGTGGAATATATCCTCAGCGGTTTTTATCCACGTCGACAAAAGACAATCGCGGATTTTTTGACATTGCCAAAGCCTTCGACCGAGTCTGGCACGAAGGCCTTATATTTAAATTATACAGAGTAGGACTCTCCGATCGTCTAGTACGTCTCGTGGCCTCTTACTTACAACATCGTACCTTTCGTTTTAGACACGAAGGCACGATTTCCTCTCAGCGCCCCATTAAAGCTGGTGTTCCTCAGGGATCGGTACTAGCTCCCCTCCTGTACATCTTGTACACCAACGACATCCCAACCCCGTCAAATGGTGTACAGCTCTCACTCTTCGCAGATGACACTGCTCTATACTGCAAAAGTCATATGCTATCTTCCGCAAGGAATAAGGTCCAAAAGTCAGTTGATGACCTAGGAGATTGGTTCCAAAAGTGGCGTATCGATGTGAACCCGGAGAAGAGTTCCGCAGTTCAATTCGATATTAAAAGATGTCGTAATAAAAACAAGAAAAATACTCCACCTATACGAATGTTAGGGACCCCTGTCCCATGGCAGATGTCAACTAAATATTTAGGTGTTACCCTTGACTATAGGCTCTTTTTCGAGCCTCACGTCAAAAGAGTAACACGTTTAGCACGTTTCTATCTAGGTAGGTTTAACAGTATGTTAGGCCGACATAGTAAAATGTCTCTAAGAAATAAGCGAAACCTTTATAAGGTTTGTATACGACCGGTAATGTCTTACGTGACTCCTATTTTTGCACACGCTAACGATAAAATTATTAACGAACTCGTCGAGCTACGAACGCACCTCGGTACGTCCGTAATGCCGACCTTCACCGGGAGTTAGAAATCCCAACAATTCAACAATTCATTAAAAAACTCTCTGCAAACTTTTTTAAAGTTTCAGAGTCGCACAATAACACATTAATTCGTGAGGCAGTTACTTATACAGCCACACTCCCCTCCCATTATAGCGTCCGCAGGCCGAGAAACACCCTCTCGGACCAGCCTAATAAATTGTCAAACGACCTGAACTGACTCCTGGGGGCTCAGGCCAATTCTAATTAAATTACATACATACATACATAAACACTCACGCCTGTCACCCAGGGGGGTAGGCAGAGACTACGGACTTCCATTTGGCACGATCCTGACACACCTCTCTCGCTTCCTCCACATCCATATACCTACGCATACACGCTCGTCGGTTAAGGGTACTCCTAATCTGGCCCATATTTAATGTATCGCCGATTTGGTCGATAAACTTTCGTCTAGGGCGTCCCTTCCCGACCTAATTAAATTAAAAATAATCTAATTAAATTAAAAATTATTAAATTTAATATGCCTTCGTAGGCATTCCCTATACGGCATTTAGCCGTCTGCGCCCTCTTTTCCCAAAAGAGGGTCGCTTTAGTTATGGCATATGAAGCTTTAAACAGCTGATTGCTAATCTCCAAAGGCAGTTTTTAGGGGGTATCACTTAGGTTCCCCTTATAGGTAGTGAGCCCCCCATTACAACGATGGACCAGCCATCGTGGTATGCGTAATGCATTTTCTGCCTCCCTCTGTGGTAGCCCATTTAAATGGGGAGGAATTGAGCCCTGTTGTATCTACTGTTTTTCTTGGCATCACTCTTGACGCAAAGCTTCAGTGGGGCCCCCATATATCCAAATTAGCAAGCAGACTAAGTTCTGCAGCCTATGCTGTAAAAAAGATTAGAGGTCTCACTAGTGTCGAGACAGCTAGATTAGTTTATTTTAGTTATTTCCATAGCATAATGTCTTATGGGATTTTGCTATGGGGAAATGCGGCTGATTCAGAAACTATTTTTGTTTTACAGAAGAGGGCCATTAGAGCTATTTACAATCTAAAACCGAGAGAGTCTCTTAGAGATAAATTTAAAGAAATTAATATATTAACTTTGGCCTCTCAGTATATTTACGAAAATTTAATGTATGTTCACAAAAACAAAGATAGTTTTAGTAAAAAAAGTGATATACATTCTGTAAACACTAGGAACAAACACAAGCTAGTGATGCCAGTTTCTCGACTCCACAGAGTCAGTAATTCATTCTTGGGGCAATGTATACGCTATTACAACAAGGTCCCGGAAAGTGTACAGGTTCTCTCTATTACCAAGTTTAAATGTTTTATTAAGCTGAAACTGTATAAAAAGGGTTATTATTGTATAAATGAATACATGGTTGATAATAACCCCTGGGAATGAGGTGGTCGCTTCCAGGCAGTTTCTAAAATAAATTTTGTAAATAGTTCGTAATCATTTATATTGTAAAATTTATTTTAAAAAAATTGTCCCGCTGGGTTTCTTGCTGGTTCTTCCCAGGACAGAGGGTTTTTTTTTCGAACCAGTGGTAAAGTAAAAAATGACTTTCAATAACAATTACACATGTAATGTATATTGAATAAAAATTATTCTATTCTATTCTATTCTATTCTATTTCCAATTGCTTCGGGCGCAAAAAAAAAAGTCTGTGAGGTGTTCATTTATGAAGCGGCGTTCGAGAAGACTACAAAGAAGACTCAAGACAGAAAATCAAGACTCCACAATTGAAGACCTCTCTCTGTACATATTATATAGTTTAATAGTGCCGAATTATTGTAAATAGTTTAATACAGTATAGTCAAGAGTACCATCTTTGCTTCACGCAGTCCCCTAGCATAGTTAACCTCAGATCGGTCAGTCAATAAGTAAATACAGTCCACTAGCTACAGTAACAAATAAATACAGTCCACTTAGATCCCTCATATTGTTGGTCCATCGTCGCCGGATTCAAGCCAGAAGAGAAAAGCAAGAAGTAAGAAGAAACAAGAAAGAAGGCAACTCTTCAACTTCCGACTGCAGAAACTAGTTCGATAGTACGTACCGTCGCGCCAGTAGCAGACGTACATAGACCCTTGTCCCGCGCCCCGTCGGTCCGATCAGTTCGTTCAGCCCGGTCGACAGTTAGCGCGATAGCAAAATTAAAGCAAGTCGAATATAACGCCGCGGAGGAACTAGCTGCAATTAGAAGGAAGCAATTGCAACTCGAAGAAGATCTTATCAAGAAGAAATACGCTAGGGACGTCGCTCAACTGCAAGAAGAAACAGATAGGGAAAGTATTAACGAAGACGATTTAGTTGAAAATAGGGTACGCGTTGATAGGTGGTTAGAGAACGTAGAGACTATGCGGGGGGAGCCGCCCTACCGCCCATCTCAGCCCGCGCCCCGCATCGAGATAGAGCAGGCCCTACCGAATAGGGAAACCGGTTACGACCACGCTGAAGATGCCCAGGGGAGGACGGTAGCGAATGATTTTCAACCACGCCGCGTAGAAACGATACAGAGGGATAGTGGAGTCGCCGTAGAAATGAACCAGGTGGATCGTCGTGTACGGGTAACGTCGCCGTCGCGCGTCCAACGCCGCACTCTATCGCCTATACATAGAACGCCACATCGCCACGCGGATCGTAGATCACCGTCGCCGTGTAGGGATGTAGGTATACATAGATCGCCATCGCCACATCGCCACGCAGATCGTAGATTATCGTCGCCGTGTCATAAGGATGTAGGTGTACATAGGACGCCAGCGCCACAGCGTAGGCTAGAGGGAGATAGGAATAAAGATAGGTCGCTTACTCTGCGAGGGAAAAAGAGGGGTATAGATCGACTAGCGGAAGCTCCAGAAAACAAAATTAGAGTCAGGCCCGCCGCCGCGAAGCAGACGCAGGACTTGCCTATTTTTAACGGTTCGGCCGCGGAATGGTTAGCTTTTAAAGCCGCGATGAAAGAATCCACGCGTTTATATGGATTCACAAATACGGAAAATATGGCAAGGTTAAGAAATTGTCTACTTGGTGAGGCTAGGGAAGTAGTATCGGGCTGTTTACCGCAAAGGATCTGGCAGATATTATGCGAACATTGGAGCAGTGTTTCGGCCGCCCGGAAGTCATTATAGATCGTGCGTTAGAGGAAATGAAACGCCTTCCGTGCCCGGGTCAAACCGCTCAGGAATTAAATTCGTTCGCAATTAAGTTACAAAATATAGTGTGTATTTTGCAGAACGTCGACGGCAAAGGATATTTACAAAATCCGATGCTAACTAGGGAAGTCACTAGCAAACTTAGCCCTCACTTACGGTCACGTTGGTGCGATTATGCGGAGCACTACGGAAGTGCAGACGAACCGGACATCGTCACACTATCTCGGTTCATCATGAGAGAGGCTGACCGTGCGTTAAGTCATGCCTATACATCGGTAGCGCCAACTAAGGAATCGCCCGTAAGACGGGAGGCGCCGCCATCGAAAAGGGATTATATTGACACGCCGCGTAGAGGATAGGGCCCGCGACGTAAAGACGTTCAGCGCCCAGGAGGACACCGATGGTGCCTCATGTATGTGTTGCGGGGGTGAACACGTAATCGCCAAATGTAGGAAGATAGCGCAAATGGGTTTGGACGACCGGTGGAAGTGGGTTAAGGAAGATGGGGTGTGTTTTAGGTGTTTAAATAGTAAACACCGACGATTTAGATGTAAAGCTAAGAAATGCGGCGTCGACGGCTGCCACGCCCCCCACCATGCCCTCCTCCACGCCCGCAAGACCCGCACACCTGAGACAACGGCAAAACCGGATGAGACCGTGCTCGTCGCGTCTAACGTTGGTAGTAATGCGTCCGTATTGTTGAAAGTGTGTCCCATTACGTTACGCGGACCGCGTGGTAGGGAAATAGATACGTATGCGTTGCTTGACGAAGGTTCGACTATTTCGTTAATCGACGACGACTTAGCGCGCGAGTTAGGAGCGGAAGGACCGGTAAAGCCGCTGAATATTAGAGGCGTAAATAATAGTCAGCGCGAGGCCGATAGTAGATTAGTTAACATAGGCATACGTGGCAAGACGCGCAGTGAGGTGTATAAAATAAATGCGCGGACAATAGCAAAATTAAAGATAGGTTCGCAATCCGTAAGTAAGGAGTGTTTACGTTTAAAACACTTACGCGACCTACCGAGTTCGGTTTGTTACGACGACGCAAAACCGAGATTATTATTAGGCGCCGACAACTGGCATTTAATAATCACCCGTAATTTAAGGATAGGACGTCGAAGGCAGCCTATAGCTGCACGTACGTTACTAGGGTGGGTAATACAGGGAACCGTGCCGCGATTCACGTGTAGGGAAGACGGTGAGACCGTATTATACGTCGTAAGCGTTAGCGGACGGTCAGATAGGGAGATCCGAACGTTTGCCAGTCAGGACGAGGAGCTAACGGAACTCCTTAAACGGCAGTACGAGATAGATACCATAGGTATCTCGCTAAAGAGTAGGCCGAGACGGGAAGAGGAACGCGCTGTCGACATATTCCGGCGCACCGTCAAGAAAGTCGCGAGCAATACCAAGTTGGACTGCCATGGAAGGAAGACAACGTGCGGATGCCACCCAGCTACGAAATGGGAGCTCGAAGACTACGGATGATTGATAGAAGAATGGACCAGTCACCGGAGTTTTGAGACGCCTACACAGCCCAGATATACAACCTCCTGGCAAAAGGATACGCAAGGGAAGCCGAGGGGACAGAGAGAGAGGACCCCAAGAGCTGGTACCTGCCACACTTCGCCGTACGGAACTCGAACAAGCCGGGGAAGACAAGAGTAGTGTTCGACGCGGCAGCGCGCGCATCCGATAGATGTCTTAATGACTATCTACTCGACGGCCCCGACTTATTACGGAACTTACCGGGTATACTGTTTAGATTTAGGGAAATGAAATAGCCGTGTCCGCGGATATGAGGGAGATGTTTTTACGTGTGAAGATCGACCGTCGCGACCAACCCGCGCAGCTGTTTCTGTGGCGAGGTAACGAGCGATCTAGCCCACCGCGGGAGTACGTTATGACATCGATGATTTTCGGTGCGAGGAGCTCGCCGTTTCTCGCACATAGTGTTAGAGAGTAGTTAGACAGTTATACAACGGTAGAGGAAGCGGTAAATACGGCAAGGCAGGTTACGGAAGTGCACCAGAAGGCCGGTTTCACCTTGGCAGGTTGGAATTCTAACCACGCAGCCCTATTGAAAGACAAGCCGGAGGAACTACTGGCGAGCAAGCCTAAGGAAGTAGGCTTAAGGCAAGACAGCCCAGGCAGGACACTAGGGTTGTTATGGATGGCCGACGAAGACGCCCTGACGTTCAACACCTCTATGAATAGGGTGCTACAGGAAGTAAAGGCGCTACAGCGACCACCGACTAAGAGGGAAGCATTAAGCGCAGTCATGTCGGTGTTTGACCCACTCGGACTACTTAGCTACCTCACCATCACCGCCAAGATCCTGCTACAAAACCTATGGCGAATGAAGAAGACCGGATGGGATGATGAACTACCCGAGGAAGCAGCGGATGAATTCCAGAGGTGGCTGCGAGTCGTCGAGGAGGTGTCACGACTGCGACTGCCTAGGTGCTATGCTCATACGGGGGGAGTGGTAGAGCGTCAACTTCACGTTTTTAACGACGCAAGCGAACGTGCGTACGCATCCGCGGCATATTAGCGTATATGATATCGCGACGGAACGATTAGGGTACGATTAGTGGCGGCCAAGGCGAAAGTCGCCCCGATAAAGGCGCAAAGCATACCGCGTTTAGAGTTTCAGGCGAATTAGATAGGCGCGCGACTCGCGGAATTCGTGCAAGGCGAGCAAAGAGTGGTGGCCGATAAGGTAGTGTATTGGACAGACTCCACTAAGGCGCTCCACTGGATACAAAACGATACGGCGCGTTACACCCCATATGTGGCTCACAGGTTAGGGAAGATAGCAGAGAAGACGTCACCCGAGCAATGGAGGTGGATACCGACCGCCGACAACATCGCGGATCAAGCGACGCGTGTGAATTATACGAACAAAGAAGAGAGCGACAGATGGTTCACGGGACCGCCATTCCTGTACGAGGACGAAGACAGATGGCCTTGCCGTCAGGAAGAGAAGACAGGCGATGATGATGAGGAACTGGAGGAAGTCGTGGCGCACCAGAGCGACACCAAGGACGCTCCACACCTGCCAGAAATAGAGAGATTCTCTTCCTACGAGAGATTAATCAGGGCCACTGCACGGATACTACAGTTCGTCGATGCCATAAGAGGAAGGGCGCACGGACTGACATTGCAGCACATCCAGAGAGCAGAACGGATGTGGATAGAGCACAGCCAACATGAGAGCTTCGCTGAAGACATCAGTCGACTTCAGCGGGGGAAGAACCTGGCAACTGGCAGTGCATTAAGGAAGCTCGATCCCATATTAGAAGATGGCGTATTACGAGCCAGAGGAAGAATCGACGCAGCCGACGTGGACAGCCAGATGAAGAGGCCCATCATACTAAACGGACGCCAACATTTTGTGAAGCTGCTTGTGGACAAGGCGCATCAGGAGGCAAGCCACGCCAACAGGGAGAGTGTGGTAAACGACCTACGCACCAGATATCATATCCTTCGATTACGACCAACAGTAAGAGAAGTGGAGCGGAGATTTCTGCGATGCAGGGTACGCAAGGCGACACCACGGCCAGCGGTTATAGGAGACCTACCACCTGAACGATTAGGGGTATTCGCGCGACCATTCACCTGTCTGTGAGGTGTTCATTTCTGAAGCGGCACTCGAGAAGACTACAAAGAAGACTCAAGACAGAAAGTCAAGACTCTACAATTGAAGACCTCTCTCTGTACATATTATATAGTTTAATAGTGCCGAATTATTGTAAATAGTTTAATACAGTATAGTCAAGAGTACCATCTTTTCTTCATGCAGTCCCCTAGCATAGTTAACCTCAGATCGGTCAGTCAATTAGTAAATACAGTCCACTAGCTACAGTAACAAATAAATACAGTCCACTTAGATCCCTTATAACAATATTAAAAACTATAATCAAAAAAACTAAAACTAGTAACTTAATTATCATACAGTCCTACTCCCAAACAATTTTGATATTTGACAATACATGAATTTGACATTTTTGTTATGAACGACCGAGACAGATAGTGACGCCACGCAGTGAGACGGAGATGCGTCTGACACCAGTTAGTACAGGACTACCTCAACTGGGATAACCTGTATAATATGTATAATCTACGGGTTTTTGGGTTAAAATATAGCCTAGATCCCTCTTGGCATTGCTCTATACGTTTTAAAATTTCATCACAATCGGTTCAATTATTCCAAATATTATTCCGAACACACAATTTTTTTTAATTCTTACTAATGCTAATGCCATGAAAATAAGGTCCTTATCTCAATAAAAGACAGTGATATTAATTAAAGTAGGTAAGTTCGTCAAAATTTGACGTTTTGTTATAAAGAGCATTTAGCCGCGTACAATAATTGCAATTCCGATTAGTCCCATTTTGCTAAACATCTTTTGGACACCGGACACAATTTAGCCAACGACTACTCCTTTAAAGTCTTACATACGTGTAATAAAGTGCTGTCACTGTGTGTGCTGAAACAGTTAAGAGATGTTAAAAAGTAATAATAGTAACGTTGCACTGCTGTATGAACAAACAAATGTTTCTAACTCACCTTTCTTCCTGCCTGCTCTCTAATAACAGACAGCCTCGCAATATGACCGTTTGTCACCCTCACGGTGATCGGCGATTGGTTGCGTGGTTGGAGGGTAGGCGAGTGTAGTGGGACGGTGTGTTTTTAATTTTACAAACGGCTGCCATTCCAAAGTCCAGCGGTGATTGGTCGTATGTTTTATCGCATTACGCGGTCGCTCGCTCTTTAAGAAGGGAGTGGTTGCGTCAGCGGTCTGTATAAATAGGAGTTGTTTTAGCTCGCCGCTCACTTCGCGATCAGCCACCGCAGAGTTTAGATTATCTGAAGATGCCTGGTGTAAAGGCGAAACACGTAACGTGTTGTCGTCAGTGGTGTGTCTTTCCTAGTGTAGTAGTGTTGGGAGTAGTGGTGCTGGGATTAGTGGTAACGGTGATAGTGCACGCAATTGAGGTAGGGCGGAAGATGCTCTTCAAACTAGGTAAGACACATCATTTTATTTTATCGAGCGGATGTACGCGGAGTAATTTTTTACCTACTTTTATATAATGGACTTCCGCAAAGTAACGCCTAATTTTACGTACAGAAAATTTCATTTAGTTCATATGTATAGATTATACTTTCTCAAATAATAATACTAAAATACTGCTAAACAGATAATAATACTAATAATACTCAAACAAAATGAGTTATTATTGGGTTTTTCTTGTGACTCTGCCTGTAGCTCCTCTCACTACCGAAGGTTAGCTGACGAAGACGAAGAAACCATTTCAGCATTAAGTTTGCCTCTGTACCAATTACTTTTAGTGCGCAAAAGAATGTTCTATCTATATCTATTATCTATTCTTCTACGATCAATAAGGTGCATACTATGTTTTGTAATCATCTTTGTAATTCTTAGTCAAAATAATTTAAGACTCGATACTTTTAATACGTACCAATAATAGCGGCAGATGGGATTCAAATCTAAGGCTTAACAGCTATTTGTTCACTGCCAAAAACTTTATTAAAAAAAACCCATACAAAAATGTTAACTTGAGTAAGGAATAGGAATTTCTCTTGTTTGTTTTGATAATTCTATTTTTTAAAAGGTATGTATCCGGGATGGTCCCATATAAACTTGAAGAAAAAATTCCATTCGTAAAAGTGGCAAAATGGGGAATGAAGTTCTTAATATAACTAAGACATTTGAGCTTTTCGACATTTTTGCTTGTGATATTACTTAGTCAATTAAAAAAGTTCAAAAAAGTTAAGGCTTATTAAAAAGTAAAAGCCGACTTCAAATAATTAAAATGAATTATATAATTTTCCATTTTGAAGTCGGGCCTTTAATCCTTCTATACAGTATGTGTCCTTTGACTGACTCGTTCGTCTATTGGTCTTTAACGCGGTTGCTGATTGTAAAATTCGAATTCCGAGTGGCGACAAAATCACTTATTAAGTTTAGAAATTGAAATTCTTTTTGAAATTGAAGTTTATTTTGATTCAATTAAAAAGCTTGTCAAATATAGGAAGGAAGTAGTTCCAGTTACTAATGTTAACCTTTTACAGAAGCTAGGGTGATATTGATTTATGTAAAATATATTGTTGTGATTATTGCAATATTTTTTTTTATATTAAGCGATGATCTGTGCATATCCACGTGAATGAAATGTCAGGTTTATGTTTATTTCTGTACTGCACAAAATTAATTGGGTGAATACGGGGAAGTCTTCTCTTTCATCGCATCAGTGGGCACGAGCAAACATTCCTGATGAACTGCTAGCCCAACTTTACAAGCACTGCAAAATAGCCTTGAATATAGCTACCTCGGGCATTGATCCATCATCATGACATAGGCCTCCCCCAAAGCATGTCACCTAGCCCGATCTTCGGCTACACGAATCCAGTTTCTCGACCACCAGATCGTTGCTCCAACTAGTCAGGTGACGTCCTGCACAACGTTTGCCTAGACGTGGCCTTTACTCCATAACAAGTTTACTCTACCGGTTGTCACTTCTGCGACAAACATGACCACCTCATTGCCACTTCAGTTAACAAATACAGAAGACTATGTCAGTAAACTTTGTTTTTTTCTGCAAAGTAAAAGGCTACCCTCCGGAAAGTGGGGGAGGTAGGTGGTGAATACATACATACATATGATCACGCCTCTTTCCCTTAGGGGTAGGCAGAGACCACTTCTTTCTACTTGCTACGATCCTTACATACTTGTTTCGCTTCGTCCACTTTCATTATTCCCTTCATACATGCTCTACGGTTTAGGGTACTCTTGACCTGGCCTTTTTTCAAGACGTCCCTGATTTGGTCTAGAAATGTCCGCCTAGGTCTACCTCTTCCAACACTTTCATTCACACTCGACTTATACACTTTTTTCGTCAATCGTTCTTCATTCATTCTCTCGACATGGCCAAACCATCTCAGCATACCTTTCTCAATTTTTGTCACTACATCTTCTTTCAGACCACAACGTTTCCTTATCTCACTATTTCTTATCCTGTCACTCAGTTTAACTCCTATCATACTTCTTAATGCTCTTATCTCAACTGCATTTATTCTGCTTTCATGTTTCTTCTGCCATACCCAACTTTCACTTCCATACATGAGTGTCGGAACCAACACCCCCTCATGCACAGCCAAACAAGCCTTGTTAGACACCTTCCGACTGCTCATAAAGGAGTGCAAAGCTCCATTCACCATGTTTCCTGCATTCACTCTGCTTTCGATATCACTCTCACACTTTCCATCTCTTGTAAACTTTGAACCCAGATACACAAACTTTTTCACCTGTTCAATTTGTTCATCTTTCATCACGATATTGCAGTCTGTCACTGCCTCATCTTTTTCAAACACCATCACTTTCGTCTTCCTTACATTCATCTTCATTCCCTTTCTAACAAAAGCTCCACTCATAGCAGTTACCATCTCCTGCAACTCCTCGGCCGAAGACGCAAGTAATACTTGGTCATCAGCATAGAGAAAACATTTGACGAGTAACTCATTCATTCTCAACCCACTTTCATTCTCTTTTAAATCTGTCAAACAATTGTCCATGAACAGATTAAACAGCCGCGGTGGTGATGCTACACATCCCTGTCTAACACCTTTTTTGATATTAAATCATTCAATGTATGGCCCGGTTATCCTTACACAAGCACTAGAAATCCTATAAAGAGATTGCAATGCTCGTATGAGGATACTGCTCACACCGTTCACGGACAGTGCTGACCAAAATTCATTCCTCACCACCCTATCATAGGCCTTTTCTAGATCTACGAACGCGCAGTAGAATTGCTTGTTTTTAGCCAAATACTTTTCGGCTATGCACCGCAAGGAAAAGACCTGATCCGTACATCCCATTCCCTTTCTAAATCCCGCTTGTGCATCCCATACTTTCTCGTCTATTTCATTCACAACCCTTTCGATCAACACTTTAGCATACAATTTACCGACGACGCTGAGAAGGCTTATACCACGGTAATTTATGTAGTCCTGCCGTGACCCTTTTCCCTTATACAATGGCACGATTACGGCTTTGCACCAGTCTCCCGGTACTTGGCCATTTCTCCAGCACAGATTGAAAAGTCGGTACAGCTGACTAGCCACCAGGCCCTGTCCAGCCCTCAGCATCTCGACGGTAATCCTGTCATACCCTGCAGCCTTACCTAATCTCATACTCGTTCTTTTCAACGCTTTCACTATTTCATCTATGCTTATCTCATTTTCATCAACATTTATATTACTTTCCGTGGAAGGTGGCAGATGCTGTACCTACACTTCCTCTCTTTCAAATAAACTTTCAAAATACTCTTTCCATATCTTTAACACACATTCTTCTCATTTTATAATGCTCCCATCTTGACTCCTGATTGTACTCAGCTCCGAGGTAGAAGTTTTCCTCTGGCTGTTTTGATGGTTTTCCAGAAAAACTTAATGTTTGACTGGAAATCTTCAGTGAACCTCCTATCGAAATCATCCTTTCGTTCTTCTTTCTTTCTAGACACAATTTCTTTCGCTGTTGTTTTCAATCTTTTATACTTCGTTCTTGCTTCCTTTATCTCTTCATCCGTTGCCTTTTGAACTTTTTGGTTAGCTTTTGTTGCTAACCAATCCAACCACGCTTTCTTCTTTTCTTGCACAACCCTTTGTACATCTTTATCCATCCACACGTTATCATTCTTTCTTCCTTCCCTTCTTTTAGCCACCCCGCATACCTCAATAGCGACATTTACGACCCTTTTCTTAATTGTTTCCCACAAATTTTCAATCACTCCTATCTCTTCTATCCCTTTAAAACTTTGTTTCAGTTTCTCTACATACTCGTCTTTCTTTTCTTTTTCTTGTAGATTTTCCACTTTTACTCTGTCGAAAACCCTCGTAGGCTCGGCCCTCCGGTGTCGCCACTGGTTAAAGAGGCCAGGCATTCGGGCTATGACCAGTAAGTGATCTGTGTCGAGGCCTACACCGCGGTATGCCCGAGTGTCTAGCACTTTCTTCCTCAGTCTTTCATCCACAATTACAAAATCAATCATACTTCTAGACTCACCCTCATCTCTTATATACGAATGGATCTTTTTGTGGTCAAATATTGTGTTGGCCACGCACAGATTCCATTCCAAGCATACTTCAAGCAGGCTTCTCCCATTGTTATTCACTCTCTCGTCTCCTAACGTACTCAGAACTCCTTCATACCCATCACGCTTTACTCCAACCCATCCATTAAAGTCCCCTAACATCACGATCCGTTCATTTTCTCCGCATTTATTCAAGACCTCTCTCATGCTATCCCAAAATTCCTCTCTCTCTTGTTGTGATTTTAATGACCCACCTCCACGCACATTCCGTCGCAGATCCGTCGGTGCATAGACCCCAAGGATAAACAAGCGAGTGAGTCCGACTTTTAACCTAATCCAGAGGAGTCTTGGGCTTACACATTCATGCTCCATCACACATTCAACCATTCGAGATGAAAGAATCACACCAACTCCCTGACAGCCTCGGCTGGTTTGGGGGACTCCCGACCAGTATGCCGTGTAGGGGCCATGAGCCGTGGTGTCACATCCTTTCCTCTTGTTTTCGTTCACGCAGCGAATATCTATGCATCGTTCATCCATCATCTAACAGACTTCATCTACCTTACCATCCATTCCTCCTCTTACATTCAACATAGCGAAGCGGCTCTCCGTGGGCCGCTTTTCGCCCCCGCGAGAAACGAGACGTGATGGGTGGCGAAACACATCGCCGCTATTTTGGTTAATTAAATTATTTTTATGATTATCCATTGCGTTCCCACGAATAGCGAAGGAAAGGTTTGTCCCCCCCAGCAGAGCCCCGCATGCCAGGGTAAGGCTAGCCTAATTCTGGGGTCGCCCGGTCCCAGGGCAGTGTGGTACGCTAACGACTAGGCTCGCCCCTAGTCATGCATCCATCCGCGCGGCAGACGTTGGATTGGCGGAGGGTAGGAATGGGAAAAGGGGAAGGATAGGTGGTGTGAAAAGGAAGAGTAAGGTAAGTTAGGGTAGGAAATAGGAAATGTAGGATATTACCGTCCAGGAAGGCAAAGGATAGGACAGTAATAGCTAGGGAAGCCGGGGTCGCATACCCGTATACCATACCACAACTACCGGACAGGTAAATTGGGATGAGTATACCTCGACTAGTGGTGGTGAATGCTCTTAGCATACCACACAGCTGGCTGCGTGGTTATGTGAGACTCACTGTTAAAACCTAAGTGCAAACCCACTTAACAACAGCTGGGACTGGCTTTGGCCTGGAGGGCCTTTCTACCGTATCGGAAGCGACCCCCCTTTGGAAAAGGGTGTGCAGTAATCTTTGTTCTCTGGTGGTTTTATTTATTATGACTAAGTTCCGAGTATCGCTCAAACGATGCTCAACGATACATAGTGTTTTATATAACCAATTAATCTTGCAGCGAACAAACGCTAACGTGCAACATTACTAAGACTTCGTCAGGGCTCTGTACTCAATACTCAATAACTTTATTGCAGTCCATAGGTTACAAAAGGTGTGACATAGTTTTATGGTATCTCTATATGCTCTGATGGGCACAGCAATATTATGAAGGAGGAACATTTATTATTATAATTATTGCCATTTTAAAATAATTATTTATTATTAACATTTATTATGTTATTTAAACATTCAGACATTGAATTTTAAATACGGTTATTATAATTGTTATAATTTATTAATGAATTGATTTTGACATTTAAGGTATTATTATAATTAGTATAATTAGCAGAGTTGAATTTTTTGTATTTTTTTTAAATACTAGTAATGCTATTAAACCTTACTAATATTCCCTTTAACCACTTCTGGTAAGCTTAAAATGCTTGTGTTAGAAGTGGTTCACGACACTAGTCGAATGGCGGATTCGAACCCACGACCTTTCGAGTTCGCGGTCATTATTATTTTAATCATTTTAAATTTTATTTGAATTTTTTATTGTAATTTATTTAGTAGGATGGCATTTCATTATTACCTAACATATTTATATTTACATATCTATATTATATTTTTATCTTCTAAAAATTCAGAAGTATTATAGTAACACTTGTTTGTAAGGAATTGCTTTAATTTTTTTACGAATTGTTTTTCGTCTTTAATGTTTTTATATATTTGGATAATTTATTATACGTTTTTATAGACGTGGGGAATGGGCTGGAAGAATGAGATTTTAGTTTTGAAATTGGCTGCACTAGTTTGTTTCTCTGTCTTAGATTCCTAGATATGATGTCATCTCGTTTTGTGTAGAAGCTTGGATTTTTTTTGACAAATTTGCATAGTTCCAAAATATAGATACAGCGCAGGCTTAAAATGTTATACTTCTTGAAGTAAGGCTTACAGCTTTCTTTGTTTTGTATATTAGCTATGATTCGTATTAATTTTTTTGTTCAGTTAATAAACTTGGAGCATCAGTACTGCCTCCCCATACGACAATGCCGTAGCTCAGCCATGCATGTGCATACGCGTAGTAGGTTCTTATCGCGTTGGTTATAAATAAATAATAAATAAAATCTCTTTATTTCGGACAAATATCCATAATTGTTAGTAGGTACAAGGTAGTTATAGCTATGTTAGTAATAATTAAGTGCAGACACGAATAATTAGTTTAAGTACAAACCAGGCCTACCTGAAGCACTAGGTTTATGCACATGCATATTCACCCAGTGTTCAATCTGGTTTGCCACTAATAGCCCTCAGTATGGTGTTGGATCTACCACGTATTCTGCGCATGAGCGAGGCGACACGTTTGCGCAACACCGTTTCGAAGCTATCAGTGCGCGCTTGCGCATACATGCCCGATGCGCTGCAAAATCGCGGCAGACCCAACATCACCCTGAAGGCATTATTATACTGTACTCGGAGTGCGCTGAAAGCCCCCCGCGTATAATCAACCCACAGATTACACGTGTACATTGTTTGGTAGAAGGCTTTAAACAATGTTATTTTAAACTCTGTGGTACATCGTGAAAATCTGCGGGCTAACATATTGCAGCGGACTGCCAACGCTCTCCTTTCCCTCTCCATATCACAGTCATCCCTCAGCCTCTCGTTCACAATGTGACCGAGATACTTGAAGGACGATACGCGATGTAGAGCTACTCCGTTTAGGTACACTGGCGGAACATTAAGAGCTCTGCGACTGTCTGCCTTAAATACCATCAACTCACTCTTCTTTACATTGTAAAAAAGACCGTGAGACTTAGCAAAACGCTCACAAACGCTCATCAGTCTTCTGAGAGCAGCGACTGATGGACTCAGCAGCACCATGTCGTTGGCATAACTTATACTATTGACACAAAGACCGTCTATAGAGCATCCGACACGCATGCTGCTGAGTCCACGAATCAGCTGATCAATATAACAATTAAATAATGTGGGAGAGGTCAAACCACCTTGTCTCACCCCACATTTAAGCTTAAACTCATCAGAAAACTGTCCAAGCCATCTGACTTGGTTAGTCTGATGTCCATACCAGTATTTAAACACATTGACAATGTCATTCAGGACACCACTCGCCAACAGCTTCGCCCAAAGAATATCATACTGAACCAAGTCAAATGCCTTCGACAGATCCAGAAAAGCAGCATACACACATGTTTTTCTGCAAGTGTAGTACCTGATTATATGCTTGAGGGACATAATAGCACACTCAGTGGATAACCCTGGTCGAAAACCGAACTGGGCGTCGTGAAACTTAAGATGTTGTTTAAGTTGTCTCTCAAGCAAACAATCAAGCACTTTAGCCGTCACAGTAGCTAATGAGATCGGTCGGTAGTTGGTCTTATCCGAAATATCCCCAGTTTTATTTTTAACAATTGGAACTACGGCCGTTATCATTAGATCCGCAGGTAAGTAGGCATGCCTCCTACAGATTGTGAACAGCATTCCCAGCAATCTTGGCAGGTGAGGCCCTGCGTAAAGTAAATGCTCAATGCTGAGGCCGTCGTGCCCTGGCGACTTGCCACGTTTCATTCCTTTTATCGCCTCGAAAACTTCCTTGGTAGTGAAACGTTCTGGCACGCCGGTCACGAACGGCTCAGCAACCACCCTATCACATTTACCAGCATTGCCTGTGGCGGTGACAGGCTGAACCTGGAAATGCGCTCGAAACAAGTTCGCAACATCCTTCGGGTCACTAGCGCCGTCGACACTCACCGGGACGCCAGACTTTGGACCCATTTTCTTTGTTTGCTGCCAAAACCCCCGAAAGTCTTTCTTTTCATGCTTACAAGCTAGTATATTCATTTTAATTTGCTCTTGGTGATTTTGGCAGTATTTCAATTTGTTTTTAAAACCTTTTCTCGACTCGCACATATCTATGTATAAGAAGCCCTCTCGTGGCCTTCCATACCACACCCAGTTTAGGAATTTCTGGCGGGCATCTTGGTGCGCAGCCCGCACGTATTTGTTCCAGCCCGCAAGAGGGCGGGCGTTTTTCCTGTCACCATTACCACCCGCATGGCTAAGCCTGGCTGCCTCTTGCATAACCTTTACAATGCATGGTTATATCTGTTGTTTTTTTTTTACTTCTCGTATTGCGTACATAAAACTGTTTAACTTTCTATGTGTGGTTTCCAAGTAATATGGGTATATATTATTAGACTTAGTAGTGTGTGCTCGTTAA
The DNA here is from genome assembly GCA_033319125.1 of Parnassius glacialis. Lineage (NCBI taxonomy): Eukaryota > Metazoa > Arthropoda > Insecta > Lepidoptera > Papilionidae > Parnassius > Parnassius glacialis. The sequence continues at coordinate 1,660,723 of JAVANC010000028.1, read as the reverse complement.
CAGTATCTATAGTGAAGTCATCATTATCTATTTTTATATCTAATTTTAATTTTTGATAAATTTATCCGCAGGTTATGTTTAGTAAGCCAGTCCGTTGTTTTTGAATAATATGCTGTTAATTTTTTCTGTTAGATTTGTTGGACTTTGGCTTGATATAAGAATAGAAATATCGTCCGCGAACATGACACAGTATTCGTTCAGAGCCTCTGCAAAGTCATTAATGTAAATTAAAAACATAAGACTGCCCAGCACGCTGCCTTGAGGTATTGAGGCTTTAATAGTTTTAGTATCGGAGCTGTTGCAGTATTGCAAGCTGATCGTGTGTGATGAACGTTATATGCATAGATTTTCTACGTAGTATAGCCACGCTGAAACTATATTTATGGTTGTAGCACGAATGCATTGGCTCGACTAAGGAAATACCATACTCTCACGGAATACTAGCGTAAAATAGCAGCTTGATGCTATTTTGCACTGGTATTCTGTGAGGGGCATTCCATCCATCGTAGTCTTAAGTGGTGACAACGCATTTGCATTGTGATACTTAATAGAGGATAAATGTTGATGTCTGTAGGCCACAGCATCCACTTAACATCCAGTAAATTATATGCTCGTTTGTCTTCATTATCCTCCAAAAATAGGTGCTCGTGCCTTAGGTAGCAACCATGCAGAATGCATTTGTATTTTGATTCGTAATTGTGGATACACGTAGACTTTGTGCTCCTTTGTCACTCTTATTCTATAAAAAAAACAGACCCTAGCTGATGGGTGGTGTTGTAGTTTTAATAGTAGGTGACATTAAAACCTTAGACACTGCCAGTTATTGAGAGAGGTGCACTATCAGTAAAGTCATGCCTTACGGCGTCGCCTTTGTGATGCAGGGAGCAAAAACCCTATCTGACATACAACATGCGTTTTCAAATATTAAGCGCGACTTGCGACTGCCTTGGTTATGATGGCCATAAACGCGATTGATTATTGTCACGTCCCGGGTTCAAATCCCGGGTCAGGCCAGAGTCTATACCGCACCAGCGATGGCGCGAAGCATCAAAGCTGCGATACGTCTGAATTAAGGACAATTCTTTTCACAAAGTGAGAGGCCCTCGTCCAGCAGTGGACATTGCAAGGCTAATAAAAAAGAAAATTAATCAAGTAAATATAATGATGTGGCACACCTGAGTAATTCATCATCATCATCATCATTACAGCCCTTCACAAGTCCACTGCTGAACATAGGCCTCCCCCCAAGAATGCCAAAAAGCACGGTCCTGAGCCACCTTCATCCATCGACTTCCTGCATGTCTTACCAGGTCGTCACTCCATCTCGTGGAGGGACGCCCTACACTTCGCCTACCGGTACGAGGCTGCCACTCGAGAACCTTTCTTCCCCATCTGTTGTCTGTTCTTCGAGCTATATGGCCGGCCCACTGCCACTTCAGCTTACTAATCCGTTGGGCTATGTCGGTTACTCTGGTTCTACTGCGGATATCCTTATTCCTAAGTTTATCACGCAGAGAAACTCCGAGCATAGCCCTCTCCATAGCTCGCTGAGCGACCTTGAGCGTCCTCATACGGCCAGCAGTGAAGGACCACGTCTCAGTTCCGTAAGTCATTTTTCGTAATTCAGTGGAATATAATTTATAATTTATTTAACGTAACTAAGTTCAGTATATTACAATAGAAAACACGGCCAAGATTAAAAAAAATTACAATACATTACACTTCGATAAAGGAAACGGCAGATTAAATACACATTTTCCGTTTTATTAGCCTATAAAGATTTAAGCTCTAATAATATTGATTTAAGGCTGTTTACACAACCGCTAACAGTTAAAATTAAAATTGGAAGCTCTTTGAAATGTGCTGAACCAATGCAATAACAGTGACCGCAAATTGAGGCTGTAACACGATCGGGTTGGAAAAGCGGTATCGGAAGTGGTGACGCGATGGTGGGGAGAATTTGCAACGTTTAATGCTACGTACACATGTTTGCTGAACGTGGTTTCATCAACAAATTAATTTAATTAGCTGGAAAAATATAGTGCTTAATTGGTCACGCTTAAGTATATTGAAATGGCAGCCATATATATAACAGTACAGAGTTTCATTTCCTTGTAACTCTACAAACATTGATACCGCAGAGAACTTGTATACATATTTTGTTCATATAAATAAAAATTAAACGTCTAACTGTAATATTGGAATAACTGAATTCTTAATTTTAACCCCTTGGGTCAACTAAGGGGGTTATTTGTCCATTAAGACGTTAATGAACTTTTTAAACTTTTTGCCAGTTTGTATTTCCAGGCTAATCTTTGACTGAAAAGCCGGCTCCGGCAAAACCGGTACCGGCTGAACCGGCTCCGGCTAAGCCGGCAACGGGAAAGAGAGGCAAGGCGAAGGCAAAAAAGGGCAAAGCGGCAGCACAGGTGGTGGCTGCGCCAGCCCCAGTGCCTGCGGCGAATGTGCCAGCGCCAGCGGCAAGCCAGCTGCCGCCGCCGCCACCGCCCCCTCAGCTCCCTACACCTCCCGCGGCTGAAGCCGGTTGGCAGGTGGTCGGGGACAAAAATAAGGGGAAGAAGGCAGCCAAAAAGGCCAAAGAGCAGGAGCGGCAGCGCCAGTTCAGGGCGCGCAAGATCGCGGCTAGGCTCCGCGCCCCGAAGACCGCAGCTGTAGTGATGACGAGGAAAAGAAGGGCGTTACCTACCGCGATCTGCTCGCGAAGGCGAAAGAGGCGGTCGATCTCGGGGAGCTCGGGATCACCGGGGGCCTCTGGCTCAAAGTCACCCAGACGGGGGCCCGTATGCTGGAGATCCCCGGGGAATCCAGTGGCGCGACCGCGGACGCTCTGGCTGCGAAGCTCAGAGCGTCCCTGGACGCGGACGAGGCCCGAGTGTCCAGGCCTGTCAGATGCGCAGACCTGCGCATCATGGGTCTGGACGACTCGGTATCGGAGGAGGAGTTGGTGGCCGCCGTCGCTAGGTCCGGGGGGTGCACTACTGACCAGGTCAGGTCAGGCGCCATACGCCCGGACCAACAGGGTATGCATGCCGCCACGGTGTGCTGCCCTGTTACGGCGGCCAAAACCATAGTGGAGGGCCGAAGGCTTCTGGTGGGCTGGGTCTCAGCGCAGGTTAAGCTGCTGGAGCCCAGACCTCTGAGGTGCTACCGCTGTCTCGTGGGGCACCACGTATCTGTGAAATGCGCCTCGGAGGTTGACCGCAGTGGCCTTTGCTTCCGCTGCTGTCAGCCCGGACACATATCGGCGACCTGCTGCGCCACGCCGCACTGTGATGCATGTGCGGCGGCCGGCAAGCCAGCCAATCACCGGGCCGGAAGCAGGGCCTGCGTGCCACCCGCCAAGGCCAAGGCCGCGGGTAGGGGAGGGCCCTCCGCCGCCACCGCCTCTGTGGCCACCGCCGCAGTCGCGACTGCCGCCGCCGCCGCTGTCACTGTCGCTGCCGCCGCCGCCGAGACACCGACGCCCGCAGAGAGGCGACCCGTGGAGGAAGCTGAAATGGAATGCCTATAACGGCCCCATTAAGCTTCCTCCAGGCGAATATCAACCACTGCGCCTGCGCTCAGGATCTGTTGCTCCAGAGCATGGCGCAGTGGTCGATTAACATCGCTGTGGTCGCTGAGCCGTATTTTGTCTGGCCTAGGGAGGACTGGGTGGCGGACCTTAACGGCTCAGTGGCCATCATTTCTTCAGCCGCCGCCGGTACCCCCGACCCTTGAAGGTGTCAGGAGGGGTCAGGGGTGCGTAGCAGCACGGTTCGGGGAGTTCGTCGTTGTGGGGGTGTACTTCTCCCCGAACCGATCTCTCGCCGAGTTTCACAACTCTCTTGCAGAGCTGAGAGCAGTCGTCGTCGGAAGTTATCCCCTCCCCGTACTTGTCCTCGGGGACTTCAATGCCAAGAACTTGGCTTGGGGTTCTCGTCGTACAGATGTGCGGGGTAGGATGGTGGAAGACTGGGCTCTGGAGACAGGCCTGGTCGTCCTAAATCGGGGTTCTGTCCCCACGTGTGTGCGGATGCGGGGCGAGTCGGTGGTGGACATTTCGTTCGCTAGCCCCGCTCTGTCGCCGCGTGCCATTGACTGGCGTGTCATGGAGGGGGTGGAGACCTACTCCGACCACCGGTACATCCGGTTTGACGACTCCACCCAGCCCTCGAGCGCGCCAGTCCTACAGGCCCCGAGTGGTCCGCGTTGGGCGCTGAAGCAGCTGGACCGGGAGCTCCTCCTGGAAGCCTCGATCGTGCAGGCCTGGGTGTCATCACCGGACAGGCCTGCCGACGTCAATGATGAGGCAGGGTGGTTCCAGGAGGCCATGTCCGAGATATGTGACGTGGCAATGCCCCGCGTCCGGCCAGGAAGCGCCCGGCGTCAGGTGTATTGGTGGTCGCGTGAGCTGACGTCTCTGCGCGAGGCGTGTGTCGCCGCGCGGCACCTGTACGCCAGGCATCGCAGGCTCCGCATTCGTCCACCGAATGCGGCCGCCATTGAGGCGGAGCTGTACGAGGGATACAGAGCGGCGAAGACCGCCCTCCGGAAGGCTGTCCTGCGGGCCCGGGATCGGGCCCGTGAGGAGATGCTGGAGACTCTCGATAGAGATCCGTGGGGGCGCCCTTACAAGATGGTGCGGGATAAACTCCGCACCTGGGCCCCCCCGCTGACGCAGAGTCTCCGGCCTCAGCTCGTGGAGGATGTGGTGAGCGCTCTGTTCCCTGCGCGCGGGGAACATCCGCCCCCGCCTATGGCTCCGCCACCTGCGGTGCCGGAAGCGGACCACCAGGACGACGACGACGACATCCCGGAAGGGACCGGGGTAGACCTGAGAGTGGCGGTACGTAGGCTCAAGGCCAGGAATACCGCCCCAGGACCCGATGGCTTGCCTGGCAAAGCCTGGGTCCTGGCCTCGGAGGCTCTCGGGCCCCGACTGGAGGGGCTCCTAAGCGCATGCTTGGAGAGAGGCCAATTCCCGCTTCGTTGGAAGACGGGGAAGCTGGTCCTCATTCGGAAGCCGGGGCGCCCTGCGGACTCTCCGTCCGCATACCGGCCCGTGGTGCTGCTCGACGAGGTGGGCAAGCTCTTTGAAAGAGTAATTGCAAACCGCCTCGTCGAGCACCTTGCGGGGACGGGGCCGGATCTTGCGGAACACCAGTTTGGTTTCCGCAAGAGGCGCTCTACGGTGGACGCCATCATGCGCGTGAGAGCCCTCACGACGGGGGATGCAGTGGCCAGGGGGGGGGTTGTCTTGGCGGTGTCTCTCGACATCGCCAACGCCTTCAACTCCATGCCCTGGAGCTGCATTAGGGAGGCACTCCGGTATCACCGGGTGCCGACCTATCTCCGTCGTATAGTCGGGGACTATCTGACGGACAGGGCCGTCATCTACCCCGGTCGAAACGGTGAGTGGAATCGGCGAGAGATGTCGTGCGGTGTCCCACAGGGTTCGGTTCTGGGGCTGCCCCTGTGGAACATCGGTTACGACTGGGTGCTGCGCGCCGACCTCCCTACCGGCGTCAGCGTAGTTTGCTACGCTGACGACACGCTGGTACTGGCACAAGGGGGGTCGTACGAGGCGGCGGCGGAAACTATGACACGCGGGGTTGCGATAGTCGTTGAGAGGATCCGGCAACTGGGTCTCGAGGTGGCTCTGCACAAGTCCGAGGCCATGCACTTCCATGGTCCTCGGAACAGGCCACCACCGGGATCCTCAGTGATGGTAGGAGGGGTATCCATCGGCGTCGAGTCGACGTTGAAGCACCTAGGACTCGTCCTCGACGGCCGATGGAACTTCGTTGAGCACTTCCGACGTTTGGCTCCCAAACTGGAACGGACCGGGGCTGCCTTCAGGCGGCTCCTGCCGAACCTGGGGGGGCCAAACGCCTCCTGCCGGAGGCTCTACGCGGGGATCGTGAGGTCCATGGCCCTTTACGGGGCCCCGGTGTGGGCGCGTGGTTTGGCGCGGCTTGCCGTCCACCACCTAAACGCGCCCCAAAGGGTGGTTGCCGTAAAGATGGTTCGCGGCTACCGCACGATCTCCCGCGAGGCGACGAGCCTCCTTGCCGGATTGCCGCCATGGGATCTGGAGGCGATAGTCCTCGCGCGCCTGCACGAATGGCGTGCGGAGGCACTATGCCGGGGGGAAACCCCGCTGCCGCGGCAAGTTGTCGCGCAGCGGACAGACTTCCGGCATGATCTCATGGCGACATGGAGAGAACGACTGTCGCAACCCCGTGCTGGGCACGCCACTATAGCGGCGATAAGACCCCTCTTTGAGGAGTGGCTTGAGAGACGCCACGGCGTCCTCACCTTCCGCCTGACGCAGGTCCTCACCGGACACGGTGTGTTCGGGAGGTTCCTGCACCGAATCGGGCGGGAGGAAACGCCCGGGTGCTCCCACTGCGAGGATCGACCGGAGGACACGGTGGAGCACACCGTGGAGGTGTGCCCTGCTTGGGCGGAGCACCGCCGTGTCCTCGTAGCGGCGATAGGCGGCGGCGACCTCTCGCGTCCGGCCCTGGTCGAAGCCATGGTCCGGAGCGAGACGGAATGGGATGCCGTCACCACCTTCTGCGAAGCAGTGATGCTAGCGAAGGAGGTGGCGGAGCGGGAGAAGGAGAGAGCAGCAGCTTTCCTTCCCGGCCGCCGCGGGAGACGCCCCGGGCGTCGGGGGCTACGTCGTGGTCCCCGGCCACCGTAGGCGCGGGCCTGTGGATGGCGAGCAATGGGTAGCTCGCCGTCCGTCCGTCTAACGACGACAGGCCGTGTCGACGGCGCGTTTTGTTCCACGCGCGCCTCAAAGAGCTGTCAGCATCGTGAAGGGGCCCGCAAGGGCCGACGCCTGCCGGGGCTGCGGGCTGTTTGAAAGAGATACCGCGGCTCCGGAACGTAAGGGCACTGAAGGAACACGGATGGTTTTTAGTCAGTAAAAGTCTGACACTCCCTTCCGCTCCACCCAGAGCGAAAGGCGTCATTTGATGATTTTCCATCCGCAAAAAAAAAAAAAAAAGGCTAATCTTTGAAATGGCTGTACCGATTGCAATGAAATTGCACAAATATGTAGAGAGATCTTTCAGGTGTAATTTTGGCTGTATTTTATCCAAATTACTTTGAGATTTTTTTTTTAAATACGAAATAGCTCCAATGGATACACCAATTAATTTTAACCAATAATAAAACAAACAATCACAAACACATATCTACACATACAGAGTACCAACATTAAAACAGCAAAATTCTGGTGTTTTTTTTTTACTCGTATAGTGCGTAACGATTTGCTGCATTTCTTTTTATGACAATGTGACATTCAACTTTGATCCTCAGAGAGACGACACGTCTGAATTGCGATTTAGTCATATAAAGGTAATATGGGTAATAATAATTATTTAGTATCAGGTAGCATTTTATACGTGGTAGAGCCACGCTGCAGCTATATTAAGATTGGTCAGCTATACCAGGGAAGGACCACGTTCTCACAAAAGACCAACATAAAATAGCAGCTAAATGCCACTGTGATTCGTACGGTGAGTGTGTAGAACCGGAGATTCTTTTATTGGGAACGAGACATTCCATCTTAGGGCTGAAGGGTAACAACGCATCTGCATTTTGGTTCTATCTACATCGCATCCACTTACCATCAGATGAACTCGGTGATGTGCTCATTTGTCACCCTTATATTATAAAAAAAGTGGACTGTGGGAACCTACGACACTAATGTTAGATATGAAGAGTTTCAATTTATGCAATATTTATTTTCTACAGTATTAAAGTAAAGTAAAGTTGCGGCCTATTTACGTCCCACTGCTGGGCACAGGCCTCCTCTCATTTTTGAGAGGGTTTTAGGGCAAGGAAAAGTCCGCCGCGCTGCCCCAATGCGTGTTGGCGAACTTCACATGTCTTCGAAATATTTTTTTTCTTATTTCTCAGATATGCAGGTTTCCTCACGATGTTTTCCTTCAACGCCGAGTACATGGTGAATCAGCACTTAAAATTGCAATTAACAATTTCATTGTGGCCGGCGCGGATCGAACCCGGGTCGCTCGAGTACTGTGAAGCTTACAGCGAGCGCTAACCATCTAAGCTACCACGGCTCCTGCAGTATAATTTCTCTTAAATATATCTTTGCATTTAAAATGGCTGTTGATTTTTTTTAAATAAAGCACACTGATGTATCAAAGGTTAACAAAGATAGAGGTAGTTGCAGGAATTACTTTTTACCTTTAGAGGCTACTCCATGCGAACGACCTAGAGCATTTTGTGTGCCGTGCAGCGCCGACTCGCTACAATATAGGATCGCGTAAGAAATATGAAAGACGCCACCTATATATAACAGTTGTAGAGCCACGCGGTAGCGTTTGCTGTCACACGGATGGGCCGACTCGAACCAAGGTGGTACCACGACCTCACAGAATACCAGCGTGAAGTAGAGGTTTACCTCTGCGTTTCGCTTGGTGAGTGCAGGTGGCCGGAGGCCCTTTTTACTGGAAATGAGGCATTCCATCTTAGTCCTCACCGGTGACAACGCATCTACATTTTGATTTGTAATAGAGGATAGATGTAGATGTCTATGGGCCGCAGCAACCACTTACCATCAGGTGGACTGTGTGCTCGTTTGTCACCCTTATCCTATAAAAGAAAAGCAAACTCGCCCTCAAGGGTAGGATGCAAAGAAAGACCGCATTCCGTCCTAATCCGCCGACCTGTAATGCTAAATACGGCGGCAACCTGCAGAACGCAACCGCAAAGGGAGCGTGAGTGGCACCATACTCCGGATCAGACAGTGGTCCGAAGAGCCGAGAGGGGCATCGACGGAAACCTGATATCCGTCCGGATGAGAGGTCAGCAGAAAGTCCAACAGGGAAGGTGTATGATCCTCCACATCTGGAATCCGCGTAGGCGAAGTAACCAGTTGTGTCAGACCATATGCTAAGGCAAAGTCGTAAACAGATCTACCCGCATGATCTGTTAAACGTGAACCGAGCCATTCGGCATGGTGGGCCTTAAAACCGCCAAGTATCACGATCTCTACGGACGGGACCTGTTGTAGCAAGGAGTCTGTTGTCATTTGGACGTGGTCGATGAGTCGGTCTGTGTCGGCATTACCGCTATGGGACCTATAGAGGCACCCGTAGACGCGCGGATGGTCGTCGCTGTCTACGCGTAGCCAAAGGATGGACAGGTCCCAACCTTCAAGACTGCTGAGGCGTCGAAAACAGATGTCCTCTCTGACATACACGCAAACTCCATCCCGAGGCACAAAGGAGTGCTCCAATTTGTACCCCGGGTAGGAGAGACACGAAATATCAGCCGGAGAGGAAACATGCGTCTCGGTCAGGAAGAGCAAGGCCGGCTTCACCATCGCGAGATGGTAGTGGACGGCGTTTAGGTTAAAGTGAAGTCCCCTCATGTTGCAGAAATTCACGGATAGCGTGGCAGGGGTTGCCTTGGTATTGTTGCTCAGTTTGCCCCAAGCAGTTATGTTTTTGAGCGGAATTTTGCCCCCCCTCCCCCAGAATACGCGGGGCAGCCTGAGCACCCACGCTCAGGATTGGAATAACATGGTCGTGGATGCTCAGCGAGGGATGCTCCAGGGGTACTGGTACCCTCCTGGGGTAGCCTGTTGTGTAATTCCGCTACCATGTTGATGGGGGGGGGGGGGGGGGAATTGGGCCTCCGGCCACCTGCACTCACCAGACGAAACACAGAAACAGAGCTTCTACTTCACGCCGGTATTCTGTGAGATCGTGGTACCAACCCGGCTCAAGTCGGCCCATACGTGTACCAGCAAAAACTGCTGCGTGGCTCTACCACCGTTAGATCTATCCACTTAAATTTAAAATTTACTCGGTACTTAGGTCTACGTAAGTTTTTTTAGTTTCTTAAGCTACCCGTACGAAGAAAAGGCGGGTCACTGTTTTTTTAAATAAAATAAATGCATTAATAACAATACTATCCTCTTAAGTGAAGTAGTTGTGTGATATGTATTCCCAATTAAGAAAAAACAAACAAATACAATATTTTCAGTATAGTAAGCTCTTTTACCATCGCGCACACTCTCTTTCCCTCTCTTTAACTTATAGTAATTCAGATTATAGTAAAAATATTTTTTGTTTAACTACGTAGATCACGGTGAAAGTTTTTAAACTTGCTCGACAAAGTCGTGAAACTGAGAAGGAGACTAAGACTGGAAGGACAAGAGGTAGTCGTCTCGTAAAATTGGATCGTAATTCAGGTTCAAATGTTGTTGCACCGGACATTTTAATATAAATTCCTATTTCGTCTAAGGTGCAGGTTGAGCAAAATGTCGCGCTAGTCGTTATTAGTGCGGTTTTTAGGAGCTATCTACTTTTTATTTAAAAAATATATCAACAAATAAAAAACACATATTTCTACATAATCTTGATTTCATAAGAGCTATATCCAATTTTTTTTAATGGAATAAATATTAATATAATCTCCTTACAACGAAACCACATAAATGTGAAATTTTTATTGATAACATGCATCTCCTCGTAAAGTAAGTATTATTTTATTTTGCGATTTACACCAATGGATAGGCAATTTATTAATGAACATTTCTATTATAATTTTTTTTTCAAAAGACCAAAATTTCATTTTATTAAGAAATTATTTTAAAATCCGGGCGTTTTCACTGCCCACGGGCTTGCTGGAGTCAGTGAGCGCTGAGCTCTTTGACGTGAAGCCCGTGTCGTTAGAGCGTCGGCCAGCGCACACGCTCACGTCATATCAGTCGATAATATTATTACTTATTAGGTTATTTATAGGTTGTATTATTTGTTTGTTTTGGGTATAATTTTTCGTATTAGTTATACATATATTTGTTGTGTTTTTACTGCGCGATGAAGCTTTTTGCGTGTACTTTCTTTGAAGTAAATGCAAATAAGAAAATGAAGCACCATTAACATGTTAGGTTCGAATCCATAATTAACATTTCGACAAATATTATAATTTACACTATAAAAGGCTAATTCAATATTATCAGTATAGTATACAGTTAAAAATAATCCTGATAGCCAACCACAATATCTTATTAGGTATAGCACTGCTCGTTGGTCTAATGATTGTAGTAGTACGACTGCTGATCATGAGGTCCGAATCCTGGGTCGGGCCAAAAAGTCAGTTAAGAGTTTTTCGTTTATGTTCTAAGTTATAAAGTTATAATTAGTATTACTAAGTTATAGTTTTTTGCTAAAATATAGTATATTATTTATTGATTGTTTTTTCTTCTTTTTCAAAAAATAATTGAGTACATAAGGTGTTCTATATTTATAATTCGGTAAAAAGTATCTAAGTAATATAACTAATATACCTACTTTTTACTATAAACTAAAATTTTATAAAACTAAATTTAACTAAAAAGGTTAAACTGACCATTTATATTTTAACTCAAAACAGGACATGGGTTTATTTATACTCTAAAGACTATAACTTTATACAATTAGTGTTCACTATAAAATTATATTCAGTATAAACGGTAATTATTAAATGCAACATATTTTTTTTAAATTATTAATTACATTTGTCAGTGGATTAAATTTGCTTTAAAAAAGTTGGTGATGATTTTAAATAACAATAAAATTCTGCTCAAGTTTTTTTTATTGTTATCTTTGTTAACAACATCGCCTTTAGAACTGGAACCGTAAGTGTTTCTTTCAGACGTCCACAATTTATTCAAAATAAAAAATACTCTTTCTACTGGAGAATTTGTACCAGGTAGGCATAAAATATATTCGATTAAAATAATTTATGTTGAAGATTGTTGACTTTGAATACTTCCATCCAACGAGTTACGGGGCAATTTTGTGTCCCGGAGCTATATTTGGGGACAATGGGACAAGTGACCGAGAAAAGGGACAGTCCCGTTCAAAACGGGATGTATGGTCACTTTACCTATTACCCGGCGATGGCTCCGTGGCGCAGTGGCTTAGCAATCAGTTGTTGCGCTGGGGGCCGCGGGTTCGAATCCCGCACGGAACAAATATTTGTAAGGCCTATTAATAATTATTCCGGGTCTGAATGTTTATCCTTGTGCAATTTATGTTTGTAAACTGCCTCCACGACTCTCATTCTATATTACTCTCATTCTGCGAAACATCCTATTTATTTGTTTATTCTTTATTACACTAAATATTTGTACAAAAGGCGAGGTATCTATCTATTTACCTATAGTGAGTAGGTATCTTTTAAACTCACAATTTTTAATGCTTCATTTTTAATATATAATTAATTATAAAATTTCATAATTGGATAATATATGAGAATACATAATTCTAATATAATGCAACTAATATACCGAATAAAAAAATTAAAATACATTTATCGTTGTACGCTGTATGTAGTTGCATAAAATAGTTAATTGATGTCGAAAAAATACTACGTCCGTACAGTAGGTTTTTTTTTATAGAATAAGGGTGACAAACGAGCACACAGTCCACCTGATGGTAAGTGGTTGCTGCGGCCCATAGACATATACATCTATCCTCTATTACAAATCAAAATGTAGATGCGTTGTCACCGGTGAGGACTAAGATGGAATGCCTCATTTCCAGTAAAAAGGGCCTCCGGCCACCTGCACTCACCAAGCGAAACGCAGAGGTAAACATCTACTTCATGCTGGTATTCTGTGAGGTCGTGGTACCACCCCGGTTCGAGCCGGCCCATCCGTGCGACAGCAAAAGCTGCCGCGTGGCTCTACCACTGTTAAAAATTTTTAAAAATTCTCGCCGGATGATCCCAGCGCTGTTGCTGACTCTGTCACTGATGTAGTGCTACAGGGAATGGAACTATTTATTCCATCATCTGTGGTACCCATCGGAGGCAGATCTCAGGCTTGGTTTGATCGTTCCTGTAAAACTGCATTACGCAGTAAGCAGGAGTGTTATCAAGCCTGGGCTGCGGCTTCGGCGACTCGGGATGTAAACACCAGCATACATAAAAGAAGTATAAATTCGCCTCCAGGTCCTTCAAAAGAGTTATTGCCAAGGCAAAGTCGGAGCACATAGGCAGAATTGGCGAGAAACAAGTTCGCCTTCCTTCGGGAACCCGTGCATTCTGGTCTCTCGCCAAGGCTGTCCAAGGGAATTTCTGTAAGCCATCACTAACATCTCTGCACAGAGAGGACGACTCCACTGGCCCAAGACGCAAAAGACAAAGCCGACCTTTTAGGCTCCCTTTTTGCGTCCAACTCGACTCTTGATGACGGGGGGAAAACACCGCCGACCATCCCGCGGTGCGAGTGCTCCATGCCGGATGTGCTGTTCTCACAGCGCTCGGTTCGCAAAGCACTTCTCTCCCTGGACATCCTGAAGTCGAGTGGGCCTGACGGAATCCCCCCAATTGTGCTGAGGACGTGTGCTCCGGAGTTGGCACTGGTTCTAACGCGTCGTTTTCGGTACTCCTACTCCCAAGGCGTAGTCCCGAATTCATGGAAGACAGCTTTTGTCCACCCGATCCCTAAAAAAGGCGACCGCTCAGACCCGTCCAACTATAGGCCTATCGCGATCATCTCCTTGTTCCTCAAAATAATGGAATCCATTATTAACTGCCAGCTCATCCGGTACCTTGAGGATCACCGGCTGATTAGTGACCGCCAATACGGTTTTCGTCGGGGTCGATCAGCTGGTGATCTTCTGATCTACCTGACCCATAGATGGGCGGAGGCAGTAGAGTCCAAGGGGGAGACATTGGCCGTTAGTCTGGACGTTGCGAAGGCCTACGATCGGGTTTGGCACAAAGCGCTTCTTTCGAAGCTCCCTTCCTATGGGCTTCCCGAGAAATTGTGCAATTGGATCACCAGCTTCCTTGCAGATCGGAGCATCAAGGTCGTTGTAGACGGTGAATGTTCTGACTACAAGCCTATTAACGCTGGTGTTTCACAAGGCTGTGTGCTATCACCAACGCTGTTTCTTCTGCATATCAATGATATGTTGCTAACTGGTAACATTCATTGCTATGCGGATGACAGCACTGGTGATGCTCTATACACCGTCCGTGCTAATATTTCTCGGGAAAACGTGTTCGAGTACTGGAACTAACTTGTGTCTGAAGTCGAGTCTTTGCTGGACAAAGTCTCGGACTGGGGCGACTAAATCTAGTCCAGTTGAATCCTCAGAAAACACAAGTTTGCGCGTTTACCGCTAAAAAGAACCCCTTTGTCGTATCTCCTCAGTTTCAAGGCGCTCCCTTGGTTGCCTCAGGCAGTATCAGAATCCTCGGCGTCGACATATCGAGTGACGTGCAGTTTCGTGGTCACTTGCAAGAGAAGGCCAAATTGGCCTCTAAAAAGCTTGGCGTGCTCAGCAGAGCGGGACAGTATTTCATGCCTGCACACCGCCTGCAACTTTACAAGGCGTAGGTTCGGCCTCACATGGAATACTGTTCCCATCTCTGGGCAGGGGCTCCCCAGTGCCAGCTTCTTCCACTTGACCGCATCCAGCGCAGAGCGGCTCGAATCGTCGACGACCGAGCCCTTTCCGATCGGCTCGATTCATTGGCACTGCGAAGAGATGTTGCATCCCTGTGCATTTTCTTTCGCATCTACCATTGGGAGTGCTCTGAGGAATTGTTCGGATTAATCCCAGCCGCCAAATTTCACGAACGCACATCGCGGCAGAACTCCCGATACCATCCACACCATCTGGATTATTGGCGGTCCACTATAGTGCGATTTAGAAGATGTTTTCTTCCTCGCACGACTTCCTTGTGGAATCGATTACCATCAGCGATTTTTCCGGACCGATACGACTTAGGGACCTTCAAGAAAAGAGCATACTCCTTTTTAAAAGGCCGGCAACGCATCTGCAATTCCCTCCCTGGTGTTGCAGTTGTTCATGGGCGGCGGTAGTCACTTACCATCAGGTGAGCCGCATGCTCGTTTGCCCCCTCTCCTATAAAAAAAAGAGTTGTAAATAGATAAATATAAAATAGATGATAATCATTTTATGAAAGCCTAGTTATCACCGGCAATGTGAACGAAATTTGTGTAAGTGAGGTTCCGTGGGATATTTTTTCTGTTTGAAAACACTTGGCAAAATTAAACGTTTGATAATGTAAAAATTATAAGTAAAAGCCGACTTTAGTAATTTAAATTTAATACATAAAAATCATTGAAATCGGTTCACCCAGTAAAAAGTTATGAGGTAACACATATAAAAAAACATACAGTCGAATTGAGTACCGTCTCCTTTTTGAAGACGGTAGAAAAACAAAAAGAATCAAATAATTTCACAAAATTGTTTCTGAATTTTTTGCTGATATATAATGTATAGCATAACTACACTATTATTTAACTACTAATGATATTAGTTTTATGTGGTAGCTTGACCAAAAAAGGACCATGGTCTTACAGAATACCAGCGTAAAATAGCAGCTTAATGCTGCTGTGTTTCGTATGGTGAGCGTAGTGAACCGGAGGCCCTTATTACTGGAAATGACGCATTCTGCCTTAGTCTTTAAGGAACACAGCAACGCATCAGCATTTTGATTCCTAATTAAAAATGGATTTTATTGTCTATGGGTCATAGCATCTTTTTACAATCAGGTAGATCGTGTTCTTATTCTATAAAAAAGAACAATTAAGCCTTAACTTCAGAAGTTATTAAGTGTAAATTGTTACATTATTTAAGTTAGTTGCAGTCGGCTACTAATATTTATTAAAAAAATTAAATCATATAAATGGACTGACCACGGTTATCCACTACCCCATATCATGCCGTGGATGTTGTAAAGGCGACACAGAGGAAGATACCAGGACATGAGCATTGACTTTTTCCTTATTAGAACTAAAAAATAATACACTACGTTACCAACTCGCCTGCCAAGCATAGCTATTATTCTATAATACCTCCTGTGGCTTTCTGTAAACTCACAGATAAATAACGCTGAGGGTCTAGACGACATAATTATTAAAATCGCTAGAGACAAAACAGGATAAAGGAGACAATTTATGTATTATTTAATAAACAATTGTTCTAATTGAGACACGTCGATATCATCAACGTAATGATAGGACGAGACATGGACTGTGACGTCAATTTGTTCTCGATTGCGCTTCATTTTGTGCTTGCGTTGGTTTAAGAAAATAATACCACGTGACTTATTGATCAGTGTAACTTGTGACGTAGTTTCTTTGTTGCAATCCCGGCCTAAGACAATATTAAAAACTAAATTTGATAAGTTTTAGGAGTTTTATGAAAAATTCCATGTGGAGGCGCTGTTACCGGAGTTAATATTTTCCCGTTATTTTTTAAATTAATATTCAAGTGCTTAACGAACTCACTGACTGTCTACCTGATTAAGTAACTACTATAGTCCATGTTTTTTTTTGCAAACAATTTCTAACAAAGCAGAATAGCTTTTTTTTATAGAATAAGGGTGACAAACGAGCACACAGTCCACCCGATGGCAAGTGGTTGCTGCGGCCGATAGACATCTACATCTATCCTCGTTTGCGAATCAAAATGCAGATGCGTTGTCACCCGTGAGGACTAAGATGGAATGCCTCATTTCCAGTAAAAAGGGCCTCCGGCCACCTGCACTCACCAAGCGAAACGCAGAGGTAAACATCTACTTCACGCTGGTTTTCTGTGAGGTCGTGGTACCACCCCGATTCGAGCCGGCCCATCCGTGCTACAGCAAAAGCTGCCGCGTGGCTCTACCACTGTTTATAAAATCTGCTTTCAAAGCGTAACGCAGCAGCGCCAGCTCTGCTATTTGATACGGGTTAGTATTATACCCAAGACTCTTAATTTGGGAAGAAGTATTTTTTAGGTTACCTAGTAATTTATTTCATCCACTTTACTAAATAGCCTATATTTATCACACTGAAAACTCGCTTGCAGTTTGTAAGTCTGCCATGTTTGGCGATAGCAGCAAAGATAAAGATAAAGATAAAGATCATTTTATTTGTTCAAACATAAGTATACATACATATGCATGCAAGATGTTAAAAGAAAATATCTCGACAGTCATGTTTAGCCTCTACGGCGTACAAATGTTAAAAAAATAAATAAAAAAATTACAATTCCAATTGGCCTTCGCCTTATTTAGTATTAATAAATTATACAATAAACATTAAAACAGAAAACATACATCATTCGAGAAGAGAATCTATATATTTAAATATACTTCTACTTAAAAACATATCTTTATTTACTTATTTACATTAGTCAATTTCGTATATTATTACTTTCGATTATTTTATGAATTCTACTTTATTATGTTCAATTAGCAGTAAGATAATGTGCAATAATTTATATAAATGTAGTTATTATATGTCATAGCAGTTAGTGGTCAATGTTGTCTTGCAGAAAGTCATTGAATAAAACTGTTTTTTACGGATTTTATCGCGTTTATTTTATTATTTTTATTCCCGACGTTTCGAGTGCTTTTCAGCAACCCATGGTCACGGGGGGGACTGAGATGTTTGACGTCCCGATGTCACAGTTAGCCCGGCTACCTTCAGTTTATATCGCGTAAATATAAGAAATCATTTTGCAGAAAGTCATTAATATTGTAGTAGGCTTTATTTGCAAGGAAATTATTTAATTTATTTTTGAGTATGTTACTATTATGTTCTTTCCAGCAGTTTGGAATTTTATTATATATTTTTGGGCCCATGCAAAATATGCTGTTATTCATCAAAGTAGTTTTTGATTTATATAGACGAAGTTTACTGTTATCACGTCTATTACGAACGACCGCATCAGACATGCGTGGGAATAGCTTAGGATTGCTCTTAACGAACATTGCGCTTTCCAAAATATAAATTGAGGGTAATGTCAATAATTTATATTGTATGAAAAATGGTTTACAGCTCTCCGTGACCTTTAGTTTGAAAATGGTCCTTATGCATTGCTTCTGGGCTTTAAATACTAATTCTTTATTCGTAGAGTTACCCCAAAAGATACTGCCGTATCTAAGAATGAAGGAAACTAAACCATGGTACGCTGTGAGAAGGGCATCGATATTGAGCATTGGTACTAATTTTTAGAATGCGTAAGAGGATTTACTGATTTTTTTTTATTAAGGCTTCTGTGTGTGTTTTCCAATTGAGTTTTTTGTCAATAATTACACCAAGAAACTTCGCATTATCTACCTCATTAATCATTTTATTTTTGTAGTGTGTATGTAGGTTTGACATAGTACATCCTCTTTGTGTAAAGTGCATAATATTAGTTTTTTCCAAATTCATTTTTAAATTATTATTTTCTAGCCATTTTATCATTGATATTAGGGAATTATTAATGTCATTATTATAGGTATCATTATTTTTATAAGGTATAGTTATGGTACTGTCATCGGCAAATAGTGTCACGTATTGGTTAATGCTTTTAGGTAGGTCATTAATATATATAATAAACAATAGAGGTCCCAAGACACTGCCTTGAGGCACACCATATTTCACTACTCGACCTGATGATCGATAAGTTTATTCATGTTTGGTGTGTGGGTGTGTTTATTGATGTTATTTCTGTATATTGCTTTCTATTCGTAATATATGATTCTATGAGACGCGAAACGTTACCTTGGATACCATAAGCTTCTAACTTCCTAATCAAAATGTTATGAGAGACGTAGTCAAACGCCTGCGTCATATCACAAAATATGGTGCTAACAGGAATGTTTTTGTCTACATTTATCATGACTTTATACAAGAAGTCATAAATAGCCATATTTATTGTTTTATTATTACGAAAGCCTTTCTGTTCTTGAGTTAGTATATTATTCTTCTCAAGATAAGTGTATAATTGTTTATATATATGTTTCTCAAATATTTTAGAGATAATACTTATGAGAGAGATAGGTCGGTGCATAAGTTGCTTATCTTCTTTTTTAAATAACGGCTTTACAATCGATATTTTTAGTGCCTCTGGAAAAATACCAGTATCGATGCTTAGATTTAAAATATAACTCAAATGTGTACAGATTTCTCCAGCAACAGCTTTGACGACTTTCGTTGAAAGACCATCATAACCCACACTTTTTGTATTTCTTAATGAGTTTATTATTTTGTATATTTCCGCAGGGTTACACGGGGCTAAAAAGAAGGAGTTGAGTTTGTTTTCTATTAAAGATGTATTATTTTTAAAAGAATTGTTTATGGGGATTATTTTTTCAATAAATTATGTATTAAATTCATTAGCTATGTCTTTAGGTTTAGTGATTATATTATTGTTGATTTTAATTTTTCTAATAATGTCTTTGGGTAAATTTCGTTTTGAACTATTAATTATTTTCCAAGCTGCTTTAGATTTACACGCAGAGATCTTTATTGTATAGTTATTTTGTGCTTTCCGAGTAAGCTTAAGTATATAAGTTTTAGTCTTTTAGAATAATTAGTAAAAATATTTTTGTTTATTTCATTTGGTTTATGCCTATATTGCCATAATAATTGGCGCTTCTTTTTGCTACATATTTTTATGCCGCGAGATATCCATTTGGGTTTTTTGATAATATTAATAATTTTACTTACCTCGGGAAAACATAACTTATAGTAAAGTATAAATCTGTAGGTGAAAGGTAAAGAATCTTAAGTCCATTTTTGGCCATTTTCGTGTTTTTACAGATTCTGATTAGAAAAACTCGAATTAATATAATGGTAAAAGACATTAAGTCCTAATGCCGTATCATTTTAAATTAGCAAATATAATTGAACATTAAGTCCCTAAGTACATAAAAAGTAAACAGTCGTAAAGTTCTTTAATATCTTTTAGCATTCAATTATAGACGACAGTTCAGTACTAAACGAAATTATGTGGGACTTACGATTCTGTTGCACTAACTCCCCCGCCCGCTACTCTCGCGCTGCCGCAGGTCGCGGCGATGCTTTCTTCTTTTCTTCAATTTCCATCCGTACCTCATCATCCCACCTTAACGTGTTATTTTTTCTTTCATTCGTTCTCTTACTTACAACACATAATTTGGTAGCTGCATCCACCAAATCTTTCTTGACATTATACCACACAGTCTCTAAGTCTAAATCATTCATACAGAATTCATCCATATTACATTTTCTCTCAGCCTACATTTGAACTGTTCTTTCACACCGTCATCTTGTAACCTCTCTATTCTTATACGCTGTAACGCAGTGGTAGACACAGATGCCCGATGCCGCCCACGTCTGAATAGACCATTAATTCGGCATAAGACCATGTAATGGTCCGTCCCTACGTTGGACCCCCGGTAAAACCTTGTATCAACCACCGCGCTTCTCATTCTTTTATCCACAATTATGAAATCTATCATGCTTCTATCATCACCTCTTTTCCATGTATATATGTGAATCTTCTTATGACGAAAGAAAGTGTTCGTCACAAAAATATTCTTTTCCACACATACGATAAGGAGATTTTCACCATTCTCATTTATACATTTATCACTAAACGTTCACAATATCCTTTCACAACTAAGTCTTTTCACCCCAACCCTTCCATTAAAATCTAATACAATATTTTCATTACCCTTGCATTTCATTAGCACAATCCTTACTAACTTACAACAACTTAAACCTAGTAGAGCCATGCTGCAGCTATATTAGTAGTATAGTTGTAGCAAGAATGGGTCGGCTCGACCGGGGAAGGACCACACTCTCACAGAATACCAGCCTAAAATAGCAGTTTAATGCTGCTGTGTTTCGTATGGTGAGTGTAGAGAACCGAAGACCCTTTTTACTGGAAATGAGGCATTCCATCTTAGTCCTCACGGGTGGCAACGCATCTGCATTTCGATTCGCAAACGAGGATAAATGTAGATGTCTGAGGGCTACAGCAACCAATTACCATCAGGTGGACTGTGTGGTCGTTTGTCACCCTATCCTATAAAAAAAACTCCCATAACTGCTCGCGGATGTAAGTGGGCTTAGAAATGTCTCGGGCGTAGACCCCTAGAACAAACAACTTCTTTAAGCCCACTTTCATTCGTATCCATAGCAGTCTCAGGCTTACACATTCATAATCTTTCACACAAATGACCCATTCTTTCTGAATGGATGATACCGACTCCCTGGCATGCCCGCACGGTCTCGTCTACACCAGACCAGTACGCGGTATACATGCCATTTACACATAATACATCTATTCCTCTATCATACATCATATCGCATACTTCATCCACCTTATCATTCATTGTTACACATACATTCAACGTAGATAGACGAGCTACCGCAATCCACTTTTAGCCCCTTCGGGGGACAGAACGTGTCGGGTGGCGAACCTCGTGGTTTTTCTCCCGGAGATTCTTCGCACCCCTGCCCCATTAAAGGGGCGCCGGGAGTTCGGAGCCATGTCGTTACTTTTTTGGTGCGAAAGTAGTGGTGGTATTTTTTACGCCGCTACCACACGGCACGAGCCAAGTCTGATCTTTCGGTTTTGTCGCTTGTATAGCACCACCTGGGTGCACATATAGGGTGGGCCTAGCATTAGGTGGTTGAAGCCTACGGACGCGAGCGACTTATCCGTCAAGGGACGCATTTAAAAAAATTCTTGTTCTATAAGAAGGTACCTCAGCTCCCTTTGTACATCGCAAAACGGGAAATATGGGTCAGTCAGTGCCTTACTCTGATATAGTATGGGTGCTATTCAAGAAAGAAGACTGGCATATATGGTATTACAAAACTTCTTTTAGTCAAATGAATTTGAAAAAGTGTCTTTGATCAGAAATCGAAGAAGATCTTTGGACGATTTTACCCTACCCGTACTGCAACCCATAAGATAAGATTGTAAGCCGATTACAACCAACATATATCTAGACTTGCTAAAAGATTTGCAATGGGTTCCGCCCATTTTTCATGACATTTATAAAAATTTGGTTCATGATGGTACAGCGCATGACCTGCCGGAAACGGAATATTTTTTCTTAGCAGAATTGTTTTCATGATTGATATATTATAATACAAATAAAGTTGTCAAAATAACTGATATTTTTTATTGACATAGCTGAATGTTTTAGCAGGTAGTAACTATATTTTTACTATTTTACCCTTTTGTAATTAATTTTATTAATGATATAGGGACTTAACAAACATGGAAATATTTAATTATTGGAATACTCAGCAAAGTTAAAGAACATTAAGGCCAAAGATAAAGCCTTCAGAGGCTTTAGTGGATCCAAAATGTACCAAAATGTATAGTTAAAGAAATAAAGTAATCCTAGGTTTTTATTTGACATCGATCCGATATTTACTTTTTTATAAAAGCTCATTTTAATACTTCCATGAGGTAATAGTCATCATTAATGGGGTCTACTGTAAACTTTATAGATTGTGACTTAAGGTCCTTCACCTTTCACCTACAGAAATGTATCTAAAAAAATATTGTAGGCAGTATCAGAAGTTTCGTATACATTCGAAAATAATAAGCTTTTTAAACAACTTTTGAATTTACTTATGTTTTCCTTACAATAGTCTCTTTTAGTGACTCGCCAGTATTTATTTTTAAAAATTGTTTGAACAGGAAATTTGAATATTTGTGCTGTGTGATCAGATAATCCTAGTTCACGCACTTTAACAACACATTTCTTAGTAAAGTTATGAGCGATGTTGTTAATACATGTTTGACTTTTTAGGCGAGTAGTTTGATTTACTGCCAATTTCAAACCAAAATTTATAAATACACATTCAAAATGTAAAGTCTGTACATTTAGCTTCAATAAATCTACGTTAAAATCACCCGCTATTACAATATTAGCATTACAATTCTTACTTAGCGTTTGCAATATTATTTGTATTTTCTCTATACATAAATTAAAATTACTAAGTTTAGGAACCCTGTTTACACATGCTAAAACTATCTTATAGTCAATCAGTTCAATTGCGCAGCGTGTTTGAATGCTGTCATGCCAGTCACAGATATTTTTGCAATTTGATTTAATTCCTTAAAACGATGGCCGTTTTTGACGAGTATGCATGATCCTCCTCTCTTACTTTCCTTTCGAGCAAAACATGCTGCTAGTTGATAATTTGGAATACTTAGGAGGGATTCATAACCTGCCATGATAAAATGTTCAGTAAAAAATAAGATGTCCACATTTAAATTTTCATCTAATAGTTCATCAACGCTCACCGAGATTGCTTCAGATTTGTTCATTAATCCAGCAATATTCTGATGTAGAACATGCAGGTGTTTAGTGGCCACGAGAAAAAGTTTCTTCACCTGTTTCCTGCGGCGTGCATTCATTGATTCTACTTGGTTGGTTCAAAGTGATAATTACTTGATCGTCATGAGCAGAAAATAATTCGTAATCTATTATTATATTTGACATAATGTTCTGGTAGATGTTCTTCCATCCGGTTTTATTTATTCTTCCAGTCTTATAGGAGAATATTTCATGTATCAGAGAGAAATAACTGTCGAAAAAATAGGCATATTTTTGATTCTTTATGTCTAAGCAGAGGAGATTATTGAATAGCTCGACTCTGTAATTGTGTATGAGTGCACCTTTTTTGTAGGTTGGTGTACATACGATGCTATTGGTATGAGTTGCATTTTTCAATGACTTTTTTAGGTCCTCCAATATATTTAAGTTCTCGTTGTTTTTTATATCATTTTCACCTATAAAAATCAAGCAGTAATCTTTCATTGTCAAGTCTTGCAGCTTATTTTCAATATTATTTAACCAATCGTTTGTGGCAGTATTTGGTAGTAGATAATGGCAGTAGTCAAAATCATCCAAGAATATTTTTTCAATTAATGGCAGAGTTCCCTTTGTGCAGCCGCTGCTTATTATGCACAGTTTATTTTTTTGTTTACATGTGGCTTTAGTGCCTCTTAAGTTTTTGTTAGCAATGTTACACTGTTTTGATGATGTTTTTAGATTTTGTTCTGTTTGTGTCTGTGCGTCCATATTGAGATAGGTAGTCTGTGTTTCTTTATTTAACATATTAGAGTTACTCTTTTCATTATTATCCTCTATAGTTTCTAACTCAATGTCTTGTGTAACAGGCAATTTCTGCTGTCTATACTTTTTTTTACGAGTTGATGACGATGTATTATTTTTTCTATCAGGGGTTACGCAGATATTTTTATTAGTTTCAACAGTTTTTAACGATTTTTGTAGATCTGATTTCAATCGAAAATTTTCACAATTCAAATTTTCTATTTCTTGATGCGCACTCATTAGTTGCATCTTAAGTATTTTTATTTCTTCATTTAAACTATTAATTATGTCATTATTGCTATTGTTATCTAGGCTATCTAGCAAGCTCATCATAGTGGTGTCGAGTATTGGTTTCTCATGCTCATCAGTCGAAATAGATAAGCCTACTATCGAGTCTAATGAACCAGTCGTTTGTTGTTTCCTATATGTGACATTATCGAATGAATCTGAATCCATATTTTTATTTTTCTAAATTATTTCGTTTGCTTATGGTTGTGGCGCCCTCTATTATTAAATGCTTAACATGTAACTCAGAGTTTAATTTTCTTCGTAAAATCTTCAAAAATACATACTGTGCTTCGTGGGTTCGAAACCACGACCACACGATTCCGCAGCTACATACACGTAGTTGTCTTATGCATTGGGCCATCAAGAATCAATGGTTATTGTTGAAAATGTCTATCATAAGTCAATATATGAGAGATTTGAATTTTGCAAAGCCGTTGATATGACTAATCATTTAGGAATTTTTTTCACTTGATGTGCACTTAGTGTCGAAGTTTTTTATTCACTTTTTATGTTTTAAAGTCACGTTACATATTGTTTAGCGAGTAGGTTATTTGTTTATATGTATTATTACTGCAATTAACAATTTTTTAAGCTATTGTTCCAGTTTGTGTACAATTTAGTCTTGATTTATTTACACTGTTTTTTTTTAACACTATTGTACTGAGGTCTTTGATAACGTCACAACCGATTTTTTGGTTCACTATTCACAGTTTTACAATAAATTTAACTCGGAAATACGATACAAAATATTTTTAAATTAATTATAAACACGGAGCTTTTTTACTTAGATGTTAGCTAGACAGCGCCATCTGAATAATATCTGAATAATATCAAATCCTTCTTATTGTAAGAGACACCCATGCTTACTCATCATCATCATCCTTCGGCATACCACTGGACACAGACCTCTTCCAAGGCGCGCCACTTAGCTCTTTCTTCGTCTACCAAACAATATTGCGCAGATCGTTGCTCCATCCAGTAACGGGGCTAAACAATGGACTGTTTTCTGGTGATTATACTGAAACAGTAATTATTCGTCATCATTATCATCCGCCAAGAAATACCACTAAGCATGTGTCCCACTCCACCTACGTCCATTGACTTCCTGCATGTCTTACCAGATCGTCATTTCATCCAAGGAGGGAGGCACGCGCGCAAAGAATCATCACAATCATTATAACAGCCCTTCAGAAGTCAAATGCTACAAACCAAGGTCATGAGCCGCCTGCATCCATCAACTTCTTGCATATATGTAGTTGTCAAACAACACACCGTTATTCCTTCTGAGCCTCATGTACGTGCTGACTGCCTCGTTGGTCTATTGGTTGTAGTAGTGCGACTGCTGATCATGAGGTCCCGGGTTCGAATCCCGGGTCGGGCCAAAAATCAGTTATTGAGTTTTTCCATCAAGAAATTTTCAGTAGCTGCCCGGAGTCAGGAACTTGGCGGTGTTTCACCCCCGTGCCTCGGAAAGCACGTAAAGCCGTTGGTCCTGCGCCTGATCTCTCGCCGGTCGTGTCGGTCTACCGTCCCATCGGGCTATGAGAGTGAGGGAATAGAGAGTGCACCTGTGCTTGCGCATACACTTGGACACTATAATCCTGTCCTGCGCCGATGGCTAGTCTCCGTTGAGACTGGCCGCCGTGGTCGAAATTCGGTCTTGAGTCTGGAGGACATTATTATTATTATAGTTGTCAAATTTATCATTCAGCATAGTCGTTAGTCCATCTTGTGAGGGGTCGCCCTACACTTTGCTTACCGGTACGAGACTTCCACTCAAAACATACCAATGTAACACAAATGTCTCGTAAGAGGAAGAATTCCACTCGTAAAAAATGCCAACGCGAATTTGCTCCGTGAATACTTTTTCTGTATTGTGGAGTTTTTTATTATACATAATATATAGCACACGGACAAATATTAAGACTCGGAAAAATTATTTGTAGACCATTCAAAAACTTATTTCGTGCCGGAGTCAACAGTTCGACATCGTAGTGCTACAGCCAAGTATGCCGCTGTGCCACCGAGCTGCCATTTTCTCTCATCGAGTCTATGAACCACAGCTTCCACTTACCATCTCTAAGTTTTTTATTTTTATTAAAATAATAATAGTAATAAGCGAGCACTTGATAGTAAGTGAATGCTGTGGCCCATAGACATCTATATTTATCCTCGATTAGGAATTAAAATGCATAAACGTTATTACCTCTGAGGACCAAGATGGAATGTATCCAGTAAAAGATCTCCCCTGTCTACACTCACCATAAAAAACAGCAGCATCAAGCTGCTACCAGCGTTAGTTCTGTGAGAGCGTAGTCCTACCTTGCACGAACCGATACATTCCTACTACAACCATTATAATATAGCAGAGTGGCTCTACCACGTATAAAAAGGTAGATCGTGTGCTCGTTTGTTTCCAATTAATATAAATTTAAAAAAAAAAAATAACAAAAAATATGTAAATTTCATTTCAGAAAACCAACCCTAGCGTATTCTCTCGGTGGCCTCGTAAAATGCATGCGTGTTTTCTTTTACCGGTCGTAATAACTCATTCCCAACAGCTGGCGGCTGTAGGTAGACATCGTAAAGTTTAACGACGAACTAGAAACGCACTACAGTGAGGATATTAGCTAAAGCATCATCAAAAAAGACTTATAGTCCGACTTATGTCGAGTATTTTAAAACTTTATCGAAACATGTACAAAATACTGAGTTTTTTTTTTAAATTCGTCGTTGAAAATAAAATACATGTTAGGAAGATTACAAAACCCTCCCTAATTTCTTTTCCCTCTATAAGATTCAATGCACCATGGGGTCCATTCGGTACAAAATATGTCTGGTTTTCCGTCACTCACCTACCCACCGATAATGGGACATTCCACCTGAATCGCCAGAGATGACTAATTATGCAGCTGAATTTGTATTATTTTATTTTATTTATATGGTGCATTTGCTACAATTATGGTAAATGTTAATTATCTGATACCTATTAATTAAATATGATTCCAATATATTGTATAAAGTACCTATTACTCCCATATTTTTTAGTTTAGTTAAAAGTAAGGGATGACTTATTGTATCGCAAGCATTTTTAAGGTCGATAAATACTTTTAATGCATATTTTTGAATCTTTATTATTTTTTATTTTAGTAACTAGGGGATGAGTCGCTCGCGTCCGTAGGCTTCGACCACCTAATCCTAGGCCCACCCTACACGTGTCCCCCGGGTGGTGCTAAACAAGCGACAAAGCCGAAAGAACTGACTCGGCTCCTCGCCGTGTGGTAGCGGCGGAAAAAAATTACCACACCCTACTTTCGCACTATGAGGCACAAAATTAAGGAAATGGCCCCGAGTTCCCGGCGCCCCTTTAATGGGGCAGGGGTGCGAAGAATCTCCGGGAGGAAAACCGGCGACGAGGTTCGCCACCCGTCACGTTCTGTCCCCCGGAGGGGCGAAAAGTGGATTGCGGAAGCCCGTCTGGCTACATTGAATGTATGTGGAGGAATGAATGATAAGATGGATGAAGTATGCGATATGATGCATGATAGAGGAATAGACGTGTTATGTGTAAATGAGACGAAACGGAAGGAAAAGGATGTCACTACACATGGCATGTATGTACTGGTCTGGTGTAGACGAGACCGAGCGGGCATGCCAGGGAGTCGGTATCATCCTTTCAGAAAGAATGGGTCATTGTGTGAAAGAGTATGAATGTGTAAGCCCGAGACTGCTATGGATACGAATGAAAGTGGGCTTAAAGAAGTTGTTTGTTTTAGGGGTCTACGCCCCAGACATGTCTAAGCCCACTTATATCCGAGAGCAGTTTTGGGAGTTGGTAAGGATGGTGCTAATGAAATGCAAGATTAATGAAAATATTGTGATATTAGGTAATTTTAATGGAAGGGTTGGGGTGAAGAGGCTTGGTTATGAAAGGATATTGGGAACGTTTGGTGATGAAAGTGTAAATGAGAATGGTGAAAGCCTTCTCGCCGTATGCGTGGAAAAGAGTCTTTTTGTGACGAACACTTTCTTTCGTCATAAGAAGATTCACACGTATACATGGGAAAGAGGTGATGATAGAAGTATGATAGATTTCATAATTGTTGACGAAAGAATGAGAAGCGCGGTGGTAGATACAAGGGTTTACCGGGGCTCTAACGTAGGGACGGATCATTACTTGGTCTTATGCCGAATTAATGGTCTTTTCAGACGTTGGAGGCATCGGACATCTGTGTCTACCACTGCGTTACAGCGTATAAGAACAGAGAGGTTACAAGATGAAGGGGTGAAAGAGAAGTTCAAATGTAGATTGAGAGAAAATATAAGTGGTGTGGCTGAATTGTGTATAAATGATTTAGACTTGGAGACTGTGTGGTATAATATCAAGAAAGGTTTAGTGGATGCAGCTACCGAAGTATGTGGTGTAAGTAAGAGAAAGAATGAAAGGAAAAATAACACGTTATGGTGGGATGATGAGGTACGGATGGAAGTTGAAGCAAAGAAGAAAGCATGGCTAGATTTACTAGCAACCAAGGCTAGTAATTCTAGCAGTATGAATGGTGATATTGAAAGGAAAAAGGCAGTCTTTAGACACCTAAATAAGAGAGTAAAAGAAGTAGTTGAAAGGAAAAAGCAAGAAAGAACGGATAACAATGATAGAAGAATATCGGATAACTTCCAGGCAAACATTAAAATGTTCTGGAAACTCGTAAGAACTACCAGGGGACATTCAAAACAGCTTAGAATGAATGCTATACGAGACCAGAATGGCTGTATTCTGAATGACGAAGTTTTGAGTTTAAGGAGATGGAAGGAATACTTTGAAAGCGTGTTTATGAGTGATGAGACGTTTAAATTAAATGAAATAGAAATTCCGAAAGAAGACGAAATAGATAGAGATGTAAGTATAGATGAAATAATGAAAGCAATGAAAAGTATGAAAGCAGGTAAGGCAGCCGGTTATGATAGAGTATCTCTCGAAATGCTAAGGGCTGGAGAAGGAGTGGTAGCAGACCTGCTGTACACCTTATTTAATTTATGTTGGGAACTTAAGCGGGTACCGGGAGACTGGTGCAAAGCCGTGATAGCCCCAATATATAAAGGAAAAGGATCACAGCAGGACTGTGAAAACTACCGTGGTATCAGCCTTCTTAGCATTGTGGGGAAACTGTATGCTAAGGTACTAATTGAAAGAGTTATGAAAGAAACTGATGGAAAAATTTGGGATGTGCAAGCGGGATTTAGAAAGGGAATAGGATGTACGGATCAGGTCTTTTCCATGCGCATGATCGCGGAGAAGTTTTTGGCCAAAAACCAAAAAGTTTTTCGTGCGTTCATAGACTTGGAGAAGGCTTATGATAGAGTGGATAGGGATGTGTTATGGCAAACACTGAACTCATTTGGGTTGAGCGCTGGCTTGATACAGGCATTGAAATCTCTATATAGGGACTCTAGTGCCTGTGTCAGGATCAACGGGGCCTACTCGGACTGGTTTGGCATCCATAAAGGTGTCAGACAGGGCTGTGTGGCTTCCCCGTGGCTGTTAAACCTATTTATGGACAGTTGTTTGGAAAATTTGAAAGTAGAGGAATGCGGGTTAAGAATGGGTGAGTTAACCGTCAAATGCCTTTTGTACGCCGATGATCAAGTCATACTTGCGTCGTCGGCAGCCGAGTTGCAAATGATGGTTACATTAATGAACAGGACATTAAAAGAAAAGGGAATGATAGTGAACGCAAGTAAGACGAAAGTTATGGTTTTTGAAAGAGAAGAAAGTAAAACGATATGTGAAATAAGAATAGAAGGGGAGTTGGTAGAGCATGTAGATGAGTTTGTGTATTTGGGATGTGTGTTTTGCAGGGATGGTAGATATGATAAGGATATAGAACGACGAGTGAATGCAGGAAATAGAGTGAATGGGGCTCTACACTCTATTGTGAAAAGTCAGAATGTGTCCAAAAAGGCACGTATGGCAATTCACAATGCTGTGTTAGTGCCTACTTTAATGTATGGTAGTGAAAGTTGGGTGTGGCAAAAGACGCACGAGAGTAGAATAAATGCTGTAGAAATGCGGTCATTAAGGAGTATGTTAGGGATGAATCTGAATGACAGAGTGAGAAATTGTTTAATAAGAGAAGAGTGTGGTTTGCAAGATGATGTTGTGACCAGGATTAAGAAAGGAATGCTTCGGTGGTTTGGTCATGTAGAAAGAATGAATGAGGTAAGAGTGACAAAGAAAATTTATATTGCAGATGTGAACGGCAGAGTCGGGAAGGGTCGCCCTAGGCGAAAGTTTATCGACCAAATTGGCGATATATTGAAAATGGGCCAAATCAAAAGTACCTTTAACCGACGAGCGTGTATGCGTAGGTATATGGATGTGGAGGAAGCGAGAGAGGTATGTCAGGATCGTGCCAAATGGAAGTCCATAGTCTCTGCCTACCCCTCTGGGTGACAGGCGTGAGTGTTTATGTTATGTTAACTAGATGATAAGGTATTGCTTTGTGACTGAAATCCGTTATGTTTTTCAATTTAAAAATTTATAAATTGAAGATATTATGTAAACAAATTATTTATAGATTATTCTTTCTTTTATTTTATCAAAATCTTAGAGATGAGACACAGCACTGATAATGGACGGTAGTTTCCAAGTTCCGATTTGGAACCTGATTGATAAATGTTCTTTAGACAGGTATTAATTAATAAAGGCAGTCGATTCATCTACTTGTAATCTAAACATGAAATGATTTTTATCACCTCAATAGTTGTCTTTTGCGCTAGGCATAAAGAATCCTTTACAAGGGATATTTTATCTTATTTGTGAATGACGTATAATATTGTTACAAGCTTAGGGTTCGAGACAATTAAAAACTGCCGATTGAATTACCAAAATTGACACTTTTATTATAAAACACTAATTACAACTTAAAACCACACTAATCATAATTCGCAGTTATTTCGCTTCGAAGTATTCGCTTGTATCTCCAATTCAATACTGCCTCGGTCATGGTCTATACCGGCCTTATATAGGGCCTCAGATAGTTTCCAGAACCTTTTACTGTAGCGACATCTAGAATGTTCGAGTACATATCGGTTCTGAAATTTCTGGAAGGATGTTGACTCTCCTAGTTCTGCTACTCGACACCAGAGGGCTCTAGTGTAACTAGTGTTGCCATGTACAAGACATTAATAGTGGCGCGCAACAATATGATATTAAGCAGGAATGCTATTACTTAAAGAACAATGGCAGAAAAATAGTTGACTAAAGTTATTGCCTCTAGAGATAAGTTATATATATATAATGCGTGTTATTATTTTTCTATGGTTTTTCAAATAAAAATGTATTTTAATTAAAGCCACAGAAAAAAAGCAAACATTTTTGGGAATATCAAATGACTTAAGTCATTTTACTCTATCCAAGTGTTGCCATTTATTTATTTCATACTATTTTCGTATAACTTTGGAAGACTACCAACACAACACACAAACAAAAAATATTTTTATATTGTTATTATTAGTAGTAACTATACTATTAGTAATAATAAAAATGAAAGTGATATGGTTGAAAATAAGTATCTTACAAAGAACTTC
Organism: Parnassius glacialis; assembly: GCA_033319125.1. Classification (NCBI taxonomy): domain Eukaryota; kingdom Metazoa; phylum Arthropoda; class Insecta; order Lepidoptera; family Papilionidae; genus Parnassius; species Parnassius glacialis. Next base: position 1,628,944 of record JAVANC010000028.1, on the reverse strand, counting down.
CCACAATAATACATTATCTCAATCATAGTACTATGTAACAATTCCGTTTAATGTTATAGGAACACTAGCTAAAACAAAACGTCACTTTTTTACTGGCTTTACTGCTCTGGGTTCTAGCCCTTCTGGAGCCATGTCAGTATAGTACAATTATAGTATTCAAATATATAATAGAGATACAATAATCTAAAAACTCTCAATTATGTAGGTAGGTGCATTATGTTGAGAATGTATTAAGCTAACATCAAACAACCACAGGACGCATGACTTTTTCAAGTTACTAAGACATAACCTCAAAAGGCCAAATATAAATATCTTTTTTTTACGCCTTCTCTGGACAAAATTCCTTGACAGAGTAATTAAGGGACTGACGCTTAACATTATAAGATATTTTTGATATATAGACGCTACTATTCCTTCCCAACTAATTTTGTATATGAAAGTCTGCCATTATTCTACGAATAGTATTACAATAGGTATTAAAACAGTCACAGATTTGTTGTAGGTCTGTTGCTATTTTCGAATCAATTTTAATTTTAAAGGATACATAATTTGACTTTATCTTATTCGTTGACAACAAATTAGTTATTAGTATTTACCTCCATAAAATATTGGCTGAATATCATTTATAAAGTATGTCAAGCATTATTAGTGCATATTCAAATAGATATTAAATGTAGGTTTCGTTAAAAAAGTTTTGTGGCCATGCGATAGATCAAGTATTATCTTTATGACATATTGCAGACCGTAACCTTTTGAAGTCACGTTCGAAGAAATGATGTTTTATCAGCACTAATAACTAGAATTGCATGTCTTACAGTATTTAATTATAGTTTCTATTAATATAAGGCTCTCCCATATATAGCGTGATAGCGTGGATTGGCCACAGTTACAAAAAGTACAAAAACGTGGCACTTTTGTATTTTTGGTAATTACTAGATAAATTGCTGTCCATATCCTGGTTTGTACTCTCTGTCTTACAACACCCATCGGACAATATGGGTTAGTTTTTAAATAGTTATTTATAATTATTATTCCAACTGTCACATGGATTACTATTAACCAAGTATATATCATAATATATAAAAATCCCATGTAACAATGTTAGTTCCCGCTGATCTCCGAAACCGCTTAACCGATTTTAATGAAATTTTATACATGGATATTGCTGCAACTTAAGATATAAGAAAGTGTTTATACCGTTAACCGAAATAGGAGTTTTTTATAGAATAAAAGATCATCGGAAAAGGCAGAAGAACGTCTGCCGCAGCAAGTCCGCAGACGGACGCGCCGCACACCCCTTCGCGTACACACCGTACACCCGCGTCATTCGGCGGTTTTCACCGCCCTGAATATCAACGGACCCAAGTTAGCTGCCAGAACCGGGGCACGCCACCCTTGTTCGGACGGCAGGTAGACAACTCACCCATGTCATATTATGGTTTCCGGCAGCATCAAAGTGATGATGATGTGATCACGGAACACAATAAATCCCACCCCGAGATTATCTATCTTAGATAAAATAATCTCACCCCCCACTTTTTTTAGCTCGCAACCTTTCTGATCGTGAGCCCTGAGTTCGATGAAGCTGTAAGAGCTGCATAGGCAAACAACATTAACATCACAGAAACCAGAGAGGGAAGAACGTCTGCTTGTCCAGCTAGTCAAGCAGATATTATCAGTATCACATATTATTTCAATTACAATTCCTATTATTGTAGTTCATTGTTATTTCAACTAATGAGATTATGCAATCAAAGCCTCGGAAATATCAAACACAAATCAGAAATCTTATCCTCTGTTGTTATTAGGAATATGCTGCTGCCCATCTCTTCCCGAGATCGTCGTCGCGAGTAGAAGTGGCGTAATACGAGTATCATCCACTCCCATACGATTATTGTTTCATGGGCGTCGTTAGAGAAGACAGAGTGCCAATATAATACTAAATACACTACAGTAATAACACTTTGACTGCCTCGTTAATCTAATGGTCGATGGCGCGACTGTTGATAATCCAAAGTCGAGAAATTCTGAGTAGCAGCCTGGAGTCAGGAAAATGGCGGTGTTTCAACCTGATGCTCTCTTGACAGGTGACTTCAAACTTCAGTAGCCACTTACCATCAAGCGGATTACACCGCCTTCAAGAAACTGCTGGGTACAAGCCTTCTCATATTTCTGAGACGGATTAATGCCCAAATACTTAAGCGCTTCTCAATTTTAACATGGCGTTAAGTCTCATGTTGTCTCTATCATTTTAAGTCAAAATGAATGAGACACCTCAAGATTTATCTTTAAATTAAGTGGCGTTTGGGTATTTGGCAATAAGACGTCTATTATCTTTGTCAAAAATAGGAAAACACCTGCCAAGCTATCACTTATACAAATAAAAACATATATACAAGGCACTTAGTCAAGAGTAACCAAATAAAAGAACGAGTATTTAACATTTCCTACGTCTGTTTAATTTAAATGTGCGAGTAAGTCCTCGAGACTGTAATTCAGAAACCACCGGTGCTCATAACGACCTCTGTCAAGTTCTAATATAATGCTTCTATTATTTAAATGGTTTGGAATGTGTACAGAAAACTTTTTATTGATTGTATTAAGTATCACAAAAGTTATTAAAATATTATTTTAATATTTTTAATACTTTAAAAACTATTTCATAATTTAAACACTAGTAACAAATATGAGCGTGTAATACCATATACTAGACTCCACAGAATTCGTTATTCTTTTATGGGTTTTTTTTTGCCCGAAGCAATTGGAAAAGGGCTACCCCGTAGGGAGGCGGAAAATGCATTACGCATACCACGATAGCCGGTCTATCGTGGTTATGGGGGACTCACTTCCTACAAGGGGAACCTAAGTGATACTCCCTAAAAACCGCCTTTGGGGACTGGCAACCAGCTGTTTAAAGCTTCTTATGCTGTATCTAAAACGACTCTCTTTTGGGAAAAAGAGGGCGCAGGCGGCTACAAGCCGCTTAGGGAGTGCCTACGAAGGAAAAATAATTTTGAATAAATTAAATTAATTAGAATTGGCCTGAGCCGCCAGGAGGCAGTTCAGGTCGTTTGACAATTTATTAGGCGGGTCCGAGAGAGTGTTTCTCGGCCTGCGGACGCTATAGCGGGAGGCGAGTGGGGCTGCATAAGTAGCTGCCTCACGAATGAGTGTGTTTGTATGCGACTCTGAGACTTTGAAGAAGTTTTCAGAGAGTTTTTTAATAAATTGTTGAATTGTTGGGATTTCTAAGTCCCGATGAAGGTCGGCATTATGGACGTACCAAGGTGCGTTCGCACACTTTTATGGGAAAATGTATCATTTTTTACAATAAAATTCCAGAAAAAAATATTTCAATAAACAAATTTAAAACTTTTATTAAATAATTGTTATAATAAAAGTGTTATTATAATATGAAACAATGCCTGAGTGAAAATAACCCATAGGAATAAATCATATTCTATATTATATAAATATATTCTATATTATATAAATATATAAATTTTTAACAGTGGTAGAGCCAGGCGGCAGCTTTTGCTGTCGCACGGATGGGCCGGCTCGAACCGGGGTGGTACCACGACCTCACAGAATACCAGCGTGAAGTAGAGGTTTACCTCTGCATTTCGCTTGGTGAGTCCAGGTGGCCGGAGGCCCTTTTTACTGGAAATGAGGCATTCCATCTTAGTCCTCACGGGTGACAACGCATCTGCATTTTAATTCGCAAACGAGGATAGATGTAGATGTCTATGGGCCGCAGCAACCACTTACCATCAGGTGGACTGTGTGCTCGTTTGTCACCCTTATCCTATTAAAAAACTATAAATATATATAGTCATAAATCGTAAATTATGTTATTTGCGGAACCCTTCATGGGCGAGTCCGACTCGTACTTGGCCGCTTTTATTTTAAAAAATGTTTTCTATTATTAATTCTTCATTCGTAGTGATCTTAAATAAGGATGTATTATACTTAGAATATATAGCATGTCTTCGAGCAAGCTTCATACATACTCGCAATTATTATGGTGGAAAAAAGAAAATATCATATAGGTAAAAACCTAACAACCGATAGGGAAGAAATGTTCTCTAATGGCAACATCGTACCGGAAGTGAACTGTAAGGTGGCTCCCACTAGATAAAGTGACGAAGAGATGCAGGAAATAAATGGATGGAGGTGGAGCTTTTTATAGCAATTATTGGCAAAGACCTTTGTGTATATCCACTGCCGGACTTGTAATTGACTGTAATTATGACGATGAGTGCTTAGTAGTATAGATGACTTCTTGGTTTCAGCAAGTGGTTGATTTGATTATAGGTTTTTTTTATAGAATAGGGCGACGAACGAGCACATAGTCCACCTGTTGATAAGTGGATGCTGTGGCCCATATTAATTTTCAATTGCAAACACGTTGTCAGAATCAAAATGCAGATACGTTGTCATCCCTGAAGACTAATATGAAATGCCTTATTTCCAGTAAAAAGGGTCTCCGATTCTCTACACTCACCATACAAAACACAGCAGCATTAAGCTACTATTTTACGCTGGTATTCTGTGAGAGCGTGGTGCTACCACGGTCGAGCCGACCCTTTCGATAATATGACTGCAGCGTGGCTCTATCACGTAGCAAGTCTGGTCGAGACTTACTCTAACAGCGTGGTAAACATTCTAAGGGAGAATAAACCGAATTATCCTCCATTCGAAACCATTTCTGCATCAGAAAATCTTCTGATGGACTAAATACATTAGCGACTGATTGCCGTTGGAAAATTATATACCCATAACATAAAAGTCAAATGGAATTGGGGAAAAATGGATTCCGAATAGCAGCTTGGTATTGCTAAACTAATTGTAAGGCGGCTCCTACTAGATTGAAGTTATGAAGGCAGGAGCAGACTCAGGACCGTGACGGTACTTGGAGGAGTTACAGAAGTGGACTTGAAAACCTAAGCTGCAGAGACTGTCAAGTGGCAGCAGCATCACCACTGCGAGGATATCAGATCTATGCCCTTCTACCCAGCGACGTGAGTATGAGCAAATCTTCTGTGAAACGTTTGATAGATTTGAGCATTTTTGGAAAGGCCTATGTATGGCAAATCGGCTTAAATAGGCAAGCAAATTTTGTTATGTGGTGTGATGAACTCAAATAGATAAAAATTCACCTATTATTCATTATAAAAATTTAATTATTATATTTTTATTTTTTACATTATAAATATTTAAAAAAAATAAGTTTTTTGATAAAGATTGACCTAGATCTCTCCTTGTATTGCTCTTTATCTGTTCGTAAAGTTTCATCTCAATCGGTTCAGTCATTTCGAACGTTAACCCGGACAAACAGGCCGACAGACAAACAATTTTTTAAATGATTGTTTAAGTCCTAATAGCATGTAAGTAATCCCCTCAGTTCAATATAACACCTCAGAGACGAAAACTTCAACTTTATTTATATGTTGTTTGAATATGTATATATGTGCTGTGTGGTATCAATATTTATAACAAGGAAATTAAACTTTGTACTGGTGTTATGGTTGCCATTTTCGAAGCTATTTCTTTTTAAATATTGAAAAGGCGAAAAAATAAAAAATAAAATCTTTTAATATGTATCAAGTTATTATTTTATTTTTTGCTGATTTGATTAACATCTTCACACCATAGTCAGACTTTATTTAAATGGAGCAGTTTCGCCTAGTATGTTTTCTGACTACCTCGTTGGTCTAGAGATTGGTATAATGATAAGCGCGACTGAACTGACTGATAAGCTTAATAGACGCCAGTTATTACAATATTACATGCAGACACTTCAATTTCATTTATATGTATGGATTATATTCTATTTTACCATCGTTTATAATAATTTGACCATACATTCAAAACATGAACTTTGAATGACGCGCTATTTAGGTAACAATAGAGCTCGTGTAATTAACCCTATGAAAACCAGAAACTACTTGTGAAGTGACCCGGATCAGGCACATCATAAAAGGGTCGGATCGTAGAGGATATGAAAACAATTTAGTTTGATATATTCATAGTATATTATATTATATAAACTTATTACCGTTATTGTAAGAGCCTATGAAAGTCCATCGAAGAAAATGGGTCTCCTCTATAGATTGCCTCATATAGATATAGTTGCCACGCTTGTCAAGTGTGTTGCATTCGTAGATATTTATTTTTGTAGCTGTAAAAGATGCTAAGGCAAATCTCCTGATTTGTTTCCCTCTGTCGCCTCTTACGACACCCAAGGGATGATATGGGTTAGTCGTGATACTTACACAGCCAATACACGATAGATATATAACTAGCTTAATTAATTAAATACGATAAACTTGTAATTATAACGATAAAAATTATTAAAACTTATCACCGTTCTCATTCTCATATACGCGGTTTTACCTGGAGCCACGCTGCAGCTATTTTTTGGTTGTAGCACGAATGTGTTGGCTCGACCAGGAAAAGACCACGCTCTCACAGAACAACAGTGTAAAATAACGTTTAATACTGCTGGGTTCCGTATGGTTAAAGTAGAGAATTGGAGACCCTTTTTGCTGGAAACGAGGCATTCCATATTAATCCTTAGGGATCACAAAGTTCTGATTTCCTACAATATAGTGAAGAGCCCCATTTAAAATGTCATTGACGTTAAAACAAAGTATCCATTTCTTATATTGTAAATGAAATGTCAATCAACTAGCGTTGCGATTGTTTGTTCAATCACTTGACAGGTAGACCAACATCGCGTCGCGTAGCGTTTGTCGTGTCATGCTCGGGCCACAGTAATGCCCGGGCTACACTTACGAGAAATGCCGTTAATTATCGCGTTGATGGGCGTTAAATGTAGGTGTGGCCACCACTTAACGCGATAATTCTACAACGCCAAGAACAATGCCGTTTCCCGTTGAACGATAACTCGAGTGTCGGTACATCAAAGAGATTAACGCACGAATTAACGCGTTGAAGCGGCCACACTACGTTTGTCTCATTGTGCACGGTGAGCGCAACGGAGTCGCACGTATGGTTACGATAGAGTGGAATAATGAAAAAATTATTACGTTTCTTGAGATTCTGCAAACAGAGCCATGCTTAGGCAATGACAAAATATATTCATAATAAAAATTTACATTCATCAAACATAGAGTAGCAGCGTCAACGTTCATCTTGCTTGAAATTCAAGGAATATTAACGTAAAGTGACCATACGTCCCGTTTTGAACGGGACTGTCCCTTTTCTCGGTCACCTGTCCCGTTGTCCCCAAACAAAGATCCGGGATGCAAAATAGTCCCGTTGTCCTAAACCGCGAGAAAATTTAAAACTATGAAGTTCGTCAGACACGAACGGTGCGAGAGCGGGACCGACCAAAAAATAACCGAATGGGATAATTTCAAAGTTTTCGCAGAAATTCGTTGGGTGGAAGTATTCAAACATTTCTCACTAACAATCTTCAACATAAATTCTCTTGCATTTTAATCGAATAAAACTACCTGGTACAAATGCTCCAGTAGAAAAAGTATTTTTCTATTATGAATAAATTGTGGACGTCTGAAAAAAAATCACTTACAGGTTCCAGTTCTAAAGGCGATGTTGATAACAAAACTTAATGTAAAAAAACTTGCCCTTATTTAAAATCATCGCCAACTTTATTAAAGCAAATTTGTTCCACTGACAAATATAAATACAATTAAAAAATATGTTGCATTCAAAAATTACTGTCTGAGGAACCATTGCTTTAATAAAGCTGGTTAACTGGTGATTAATTTTTATTTTTCACAATTTTTTAAAATAAAATTAATTATAATTAATGTGATTATAATTATAGTGAATACTAGTTGTATAAAGTTACAGTTTTTTAAATAAATAACATAATATTTCTTTTATTGTTAACCTGCTAACTGGGGAGTATCTATAAATAAACCCATGTCCCGTTTTGAGTTAATAAATAAATGGTCAGTTTACTTTAACGCCGTTGAACGGCGACCGTTCCAAGTGTAGCCACTCAGTTTATCGCGTTAAAATTAAGGAAATAATTGTTGCGTTTTTGGGCATTGACGTTTCTCGTTACTGTGGCCCGAGCATCAAAGAGATTAACGCACGAATTAACGCGTTGAAGCGGCCACACTACGTTTGTCTCATTGTGCACGGTGAGCGCAACGGAGTCGCACGTATGGTTACGATAGAGTGGAATAATGAAAAAATTATTACGTTTCTTGAGATTCTGCAAACAGAGCCATGCTTAGGCAATGACAAAATATATTCATAATAAAAATTTACATTCATCAAACATAGAGTAGCAGCGTCAACGTTCATCTTGCTTGAAATTCAAGGAATATTAACGTAAAGTGACCATACGTCCCGTTTTGAACGGGACTGTCCCTTTTCTCGGTCACCTGTCCCGTTGTCCCCAAACAAAGCTCCGGGACGCAAAATAGTCCCGTTATCCTAAACCGCGAGAAAATTTAAAACTATGAAGTTCGTCAGACACGAACGGTGCGAGAGCGGGACCGACCCAAAAATAAGCGATTGGGATAATTTCAAAGATTTCGCAGAAACTCGTTGGGTAATTCAAACATTTCTCACCAACATTCTCAACATAAATTCTCTTCCATTTTAATCGAATATATTTTATGTATACCTGGTACAAATGCTCCAGTAGAAAAAGTATTTTTCTATTATGAATAAATTGTGGACGTCTGAAAAAAAATTACTTACAGGTTTCAGTTCTAAAGGCGATGTTGATAACAAAAATCAATGTAAAAAAAACTTGCCCTTATTTAAAATCATCACCAACTTTATTAAAGCAAATTTGTTCCACTGACAAATATAAATATAATTAAAAAAAATTGTTGCATTTAATAATTACTGTCTGAGGAGCTTTGCTTTAATGAAGCTGGTGAACTGGTGATTAATTTTTATTTTTCACAATTTGTTAAAATATAAATAATTATAATTAATGTGATTATAATTATAGTGAACACTAATTGTATAAAGTTACAGTTTTTTAAATAAATAATAATTTCTTTTTATTGTTAACCTGCTAACTGGGGAGTATCTATAAATAAACCCATGTCCCGTTTTGAGTTAATTAATAAATGGTCAGTTTACTTTAACGCCGTTGAACGGCAAATGACGTCGACCGTTCCAAGTGTGGCCACTCAGTTTATCGCGTTAAAATTAAGGCAATAATTGTTGCGTTTTTGGGCATTGACGTTTCTCGTTATGCTCGGGCCACAGTTTTTCTACTGGAGCATTTGTACCAGGTATACATAAAATATATTCGATTAAAATGGAAGAGAATTTATGTTGAGAATGTTGGTGAGAAATGTTTGAATCACCCAACGAATTTCTGCGAAAACTTTGAAATTATCCCATTCGCTTATTTTTGGGTCGGTCCCGCTCTCGCACCGTTCGTGTCTGACGAACTTTATAGTTTTAAATTTTCTCGCGGTTTAGGATAACGGGACTATTTTGCGTCCCGGAGCTTTGTTTGGGAACAACGGGACAGGTGACCGAGAAAAGGGACAGTCCCGTTCAAAACGGGACGTGTGGTCACTTTACGTTAATATTTCTTGAATTTTAAGAAAGATGAACGTTGACGCTGCTACTTTATATTTGATGAGTGTAAATTTTTATTATATGAATATATTTTAGCATTGCCTAAGCATGGCTCTGTTTGCAGAATCTCAAGAAAAGTAATAACTTTTTCATTATTCCACTCTATCGTAGCCGTACGTGCGACTCCGTTGCGCTCACCGCGCGCAATGAGACACGTAGTGTGGCCGCTTCAACTCGTTAATTCCTGCGTTAATCTCTTTGATGTACCGCCACTCGAGTTATCGCCCAACGGGAAACGGCGTTGTTCTTGCCGTTGTAGAATTATCGCGTTAAGAGGTGGCCACACCCTCATCAACGCGATAATTAACGGCATTTCTCGTTAGTGTAGCCCGAGCATTAGATAGATCCCCGGTTTTACTATCTGCAATAAATGTAAATGTACCCAAGAAGCGTACAAGTCACATCCCATTATTCGCTCCCAACGCTCGAAATTCCAGCTATGCAAGAAAGTCACAATTGACACGGATTTGCTCAATATATAATAAAAAATTCTCGAACTTAGATATATTTTATATGTCCAAAGATAAATTCAAACAAGAAGTTCTCAAGCTCTCACGGGAAATAACTTATCTATTCGCATACCTATTATTATAATATTAAAGTATATCTTTTCATATGTTTTTTATTGTTTTTTTTTTGTATTTTTTGATATATTATAAATAATACGATGATAAAACATTTATTTATATATCTATAGACCTATACCTACCTACCTCTTAGTCTTACTTTACTAGCTTCACCTAGTTAGCCTTATTGTTATTTGATTAAGAGTATGAGATATCATTTAAGATTTATAGAGGGAAACTTGTAACTGGCTGTTATAACCATTTATAAATTATTATCATTGTATATTTATAAGAACTGTTGGTTTTCTAAATAAATAAATAAATAAACATTTGATTATTATTTTAAAAATTCAATTCTTAATATAATAATTACATAAATGAATCAATACTCAAATAGTGTCACTTTAGTATCTATTTTATGTCAGAATTAAGTTTTTTTGAATTTGGTAAAATTTAATAGTTTTATATTCTTCCATAGTTTACTAAATATCTTAGTTGTCATACAAAAACAACATTTATTATTGTAAGCTGTTATTTAAAAAAGTCCCGCTGTGTTTCTTGCTGGTTCTTCCAAGGACAGAGGTTTTTTTTGGAACCAGTGGTAATTAAACAAAGCAGTGACTTTCAATAAGTATTATTTATAATCTATATTGAATAAAAAAGTTTCTGTTTCTTTTAGTCCGTAAAAAGTCATAGCCAATTCCTATGACTTTTTACGATAAAATTAATATTTTCGGAGTTATGCATTTTTAAATGTTTGAAAAATCCTGAATTCGGATACTTTTCACTCATTAAAAATATATATAAAAAAGAATGAAATATAATAGATATTTTCATTTTTTATTCTGTGATGAAATACAAATGAAAATCTCATATGATTTTTTTACGATAAAGTAAATATATTATTATTTTAGAGGTATCTATATAGTTTTCTCATCTGGTTGGGCTGTATAAATATATAATTGTAAATGAAAGTGATAAACATACATAAATATCAACAAAATAAAATAAATACATAAAAAATACAAAAATAAATAAAAACCCAACCAGATGGAAGCCCTCGGCAGGGGAGACCAAACGGCTGAGGTTTAGGGGGAAAGGGAAAGAAACCGGCGGACTATGCGGGCGGTATCGAGGAGCACCGCCTTCTGCATTTGAGCTTGGAGCGGTCCGTCACGGAGTCCCAGTCGCCTCAGATGACCCGAGAGGCTGACTGGGATTAACCCGTTCGCAGAAACGACCACAGGAATAATTTCGGCCGGTAATTCACCCCACATGGCGGTCACCTCGTGAGCCAGGTCCAGATATTTAGTAAGCTTATCTGTTTCGGCTTTCATAAGGAATGGTAATGTCGACCAAAAATATCCTTGACTGTGCCCGGTCCATCAGCACAATATCAGGCTTATTCGCAAGAATAGTCCTGTCTGTGATGATGACCGTACTTATAATACGGCAGTTTCCGATCCACGAGACCGTATTTCAAACCGAACTCCTGGTGTAGAATCCTGGCTACTAAGTTGTGCCTGTGCATATACTCAGAGTTAGAAAGCGCCGAACAACCGGAGATGACATGCCTAAGTGATTAACCGGGATGGCGACAAGCTCGTCAGACGTCAACAGTGCCATCCTTTAGGATGTATCTTCGATAATTGTTGGTCTTAATAACTTGATCTTGTATAGCACAGACAAAACCCTCAATTTCCCCAAAGAGGTCACCGAAACGTAGCCAGTGGAGGGAGGCGACTGTGTCCACGAAAGGCTCATGTAGAGCCTTGTAGAATCTCCCGTGGAGCTCCTTCTCCTTCCATAAGGTCTCCCGGTCGGAAATGCTCTGTACTGCCGGGTCTTGCCATTGCTCGTTGGCTAAGGATAGAGGGGTAAGTCCTTTATCACAAGAAATAACGTCCCTATAGCATGGATCATCCGCTCTCGTCAGAAAGTAATCATGGAGACTGCACACTTCGCGATTATGCATGGTAAGCCTAAAGTAAGGTTAAAAAGCCGCGCCCACCATGCTTCCGCGGCAAGTACAGCTTCATTACTGACGATCTCGGATGATGCATCCTGTGGGACGTCATTATAGTGCGGACTTTTCTGTCCAGAGCGTTCAGTTCGGTCTGAGTCCACCTGAGCACGCCAAAGGTATACATGAGAACAGGCATGATCCAACCGTTATATGTGTGCGTCTTATTCACACCGGACTAAAGACTGCTAAGCACTATGGTCAAGCGTGCATAAAACACATCGCAAGCTGGCTGTTTCATACCCGCCTCATCTACACCGATGTTTTGTGACATACCCAGGTATCGGTATGTTTCAGCCTCGGAAAGGGTCCTTATGTTGATGGGCATAGATAAGTCTATGTCCTCAGAGTTAGCAACCCTTCCCCTTTAAACATGGAGGACCGCACACTTATCCGTCCCCAGCTCCATTCTAATAGAATTGCTAAAATCACAAGTGATGTTTAGCAATTCTATAAGATGAGAACGACTGGAGGCGAATAACTTGAGATCATCGATATAGAAAAGGTGGGTCACTTTTGTACCTCCTTTTCGAAGCCGAAATCCCCTCCCGGAAACCTCCAGTGAACTGAGAGGGTTCAGAGAAAGGCAGAACCAGATTGGACTCAAACAATCGCCCTGAAAGATACCCCTTCTTATCCATATGTGGTTCTCCGCAGCCGTCATCCGCTCGCCTAGATGACAAAGGATCGTACTCCATTGCCCCATACACTGCCCGAGGAAGTCTCGAACTGTACAATTGACTGATGTTTGTCCCAGCAAACGCCATCCTGAAGGTGCGCACAATTCTCGGCCTGTTTTTGCCCGACCTGAAGCTTACCACCTGATGGTCACCAGCATTGGGTTGAGAGCCCAACGACAGCCCGATTCCGCTTGCTTAGGGGTATGCGCGGGAGTCGCGGTCGATTTTCGAGAGGCGTACTGAGCGTTTCCACAATCGCCTCCTCCAATTTACTCCTTATCTGCTCAAGTTCTTTGGTGACAATTCCCTCATCGTCTTAATTCAACCAGAGTGGGGAGATCCATGGCGCCCTCTATTGTGGCTGCTGGTCTGTGGCCTGAGGAGCCGCATCCCCAGCTATAGCCGGTTCATTCGATGAGGGAATAGCCTCACGCCGTAGTCGTACGAGTTCGGCATCATCAAATATTTTCAAGCGTATGATGTACCGAACTCGGTCTGCCAGGTTTTGCTCTGTGACGGGAATTGACGGCTCAAGCTCAGCAAAATAGCGATGCATCCGAGCCCGATACGTTATCCCTCCAGTTCCTTCCCCTTCGCCTATAGTACGCCCACAATGCGTTTATGTTAATATTTTTGTCCAACGCATGCGGCGTACTCCACCAGCGGCGGGTGCCGCTTGCTAAGTCCGAAAGGACCCCGCCGACACCAAGCCGTCTGGTGGGGATGATGGACGCGAGGGGCTGCTAGGTGGTCGTGCAGCACCTCGCGCTCGACTGGCGGCTCGCATGCTGTCGCGTCCAGCGCCAGCTCCAGACGCGCCCCAGCGACCCCCAGGTAACGGCCCTACGCGCGATCTATTTTTATTCATCATCCATTAAGTTGGGCGTCAATTAACGGGAGACGCCCAGAACCAGCGCCTTTCAATAGTGTGGCCGTAAGTACACAGTCCACCTGATGGTAAGTGGTTGCTGTGATCCAAAGACATCTACATTTATCCTCAATGAAGAATCAAAATGCAGAAGCGTCGTCACCCGTGAGGACTATGATGTAATGCCTCTTTTCCAGTAAAATGGATCTCCGGTTCTCTACACTGACCATAAGAAACACAGCAGAATCAAGCTGCCATTTTACTCCGAGAGAAAAAAACTCTTAGAAACTCCGAGCATAGCCCTCTCCATAGCTCGCTGAGCGACCTTGAGCTTCCTCATCCGGCCAACAGTGAAGGACCACGTCTCAGTTCCGTATGTCAACACTGGCAACACGAACTGTGTGTACAGTCTCGTTTTCAAGTTATGAGGTATACTTGACGAGAAGATGTGCCGTAATTTCCCGAACGCTGCCCAACCGAGTTGAATCCGTCGATTGACCTCTCGGTCGAAGTTGGACTTACCTAGTCGGACTATTTGTCCCAGGTAAACATACTCGTCAACAACTTCGAGCTTAGTGTTCCCAACAACTACCGGCATAGGTGTGACATGGACATTAAACATGATCTTTGTTTTGTCCATGTTCATCTTATGACCTATCCGTTGGGAAACACTATTGATGTCATCGAGCATAGTGCTTAGGTCCTCCAGCGATTCTGCCATAAGGACTATATCGTCGGCAAATCGAAGGTAAGGGATGTACTTGCCATTGATATTGATACCGTATCCTTTCCAGTCCAGGAGTTTGAAAACGTCTTCCAATGCAGCGGTGAAAAGTTTCGGGGATATGACGTCACCCTGTCTTACACCTCTCTGCAATTGGATAGGTTTCGTACTCTGGTTCTGTACTCGGATAGCCATCGTAGCCCTACTGTACAAGCACTTCAGCACTTCGATATTCCGACAGTCAACTTGGCATCGCTGAAGGGACTGCAGCACCGCCGAAATTTCGACGCAATCAAAGGCTTTCTCATAGTCCACATAGGCCAGACATAGTGGCAAATTGTACTCCTCTGACTTCTGTACAATTTGACGAAGGGTATGTATGTTCTATCGTTCTATTGTGCTAAAGCCCATTCGAAAACCGGCTTGTTCGGGAGGCTGGAAGTCGTCAAGTCTGCGCGCGAGACGATTCGTAATGACTCTCACGTGAAAATATCACGTAGACGCGGCTCAGAAGGGAAATCGGTCTGTAGTTCTTCAAGAGAGCGTTGTCGCCTTTCTTGAAGAACAAGACCACCGCACTTCTGCTCCACGCCTCCGGTGTAATGCCGCCATGGAGGACGGAATTAAAGAGCTTCTGAAGGACTTCAAGTACCGGTTTTCCACCCGCTTTCATAAGCTCCGCTGTAATTCCATCCTCGCCTGGGGCCTTGTAGTTTTTAAGGTGCTGGAGAGCCATTCTAATCTCGCTCAGACTGACGTCCGGGATATCATCGGAATAATGTCGGATAAGACTCGCTCTTGGATCGTTACTCACACTTGCGTGCGGCTCCAACGATGACGTGTACAGCAGCCCATAGAACCTCTCAATCTCACTCAAAATTTCAGGTGACCCGGAAACGATGCTGCCACACTTGGTCTTCAGCTTTGACAGTTGGCTCTTTATGGCAGACAGATCACTGGCATAGACTTTGGAGCCTTGGTTCCGCTCGATCGCTTCTAAAATACGAGCTGTATTGAAGTTGCGTAAGTCCCGCCGCATGCAGTTGAAGGTCTGTCTGTTCAGTTGCATGTATGCTGTCAAATCTGTTGAAGAATGTAGCTTCATCCCCCGTCCAACAGCCATGAGATTTAGAGTGTGATCGGAGAGTTTTTGTGTTCTTCTGGGCGGGTCTTGCAGAACTTAGCTCCGACCGCATGGACAGTTTCCACGAGCTTGTCATTCATATCGTCCACTTCATTGCAGTCTTCTAGGCACTGAAAACGGTTTTGTAAGTCGAGATGAAAGGTTTCGGGACTTTGGACGGAGCGTTGACTTCATTAGATGAGACCTCTCCAACCTAACGTTTAGGTTCAGTATGCCTCTACCCATTCGGTGATCGCTGCCGGTTTTCACCCTCGCGATCACGGAGACATCACTGAACAGTTGTGGTCTGGTCTTCATAATGAAGTCAATCTCATTTTTTGTCGAACCGTCGGGGCTCGACCAGTTCCACTTCCTGTGGGGCCACTTCTGGAAGAAAAAGGTCATCATAAAGAGTCCCACTTTCTCCATGAAGTCGGCCAGCTGCTGGCCCCTTGGGTTCCGTTGCCCTATTTCAAATTTCCCTACTTTCAGCTCACCGTTCTCTCTTGTGCCTAGTTTTGCATTGAAGTCTCCCATTAACACCGTATAGTGGGTTTTCGAGGAAATCATGGCTCTAGCGATATCCTCATACGTTTCCTTCACCTCCTCATCGGAATGTGCCTAGGTTGGTGCGTAAACCAGGCCTTCAGCGAATACCATTTGGTGATTCTGAGTATAAGGTACCCTCGTCGACACACTCTCAATCTTTACAACTTTGTTAACGAGAGACTTGTGGACGATAAATCCGACACCTCCTTGGGACAGATGGTCGCCCTCCCGGTGATAGAGCAAGTTGCCGGTTTCGAGGATTACCGTGTTCTCCCCCTATCTTCGGACCTCGGATAATCCTATAATATGCCAGCGTAACTTGTCTGCCTCTTCTTCCAGCTCCACGATCTTCTCTTCAGTCCTCAGGGTGCGTGCGTTGTATGTTGCCAGGTCGAGTCGTGTTATGTGGCAACCGAACCTCCACCGGAGATTCTTAGCACCCCCTGCCCCGCCGTTACCATGGTCGCCACCGTAGCCAGGAACAGCGGGACCGCCGGGGACTGGGTGCCGTCTCTTGTAACTTTCATCATGGGGGGTATATTGCCATAGTTGCCACGCTTGGCGAGCGGGTTGGCAACCACAGTATTTTTACTGTATTTTTGCCGTTATTAGGAAGATGCTGCTGCTCATCTCCTGCCTGTTTCCCTTTGTCGCCTTTTACGACACCCACGGGAAGATATGGAGTAGTGGATATTCTTAACCGCCACTACACGACAACGACACGTGCTTTTCCGGTCAAGCTGACCCATTCCTGAAACAACTATACTACTTATATAGCTGCAGCATGGCTCTACTACTTAAAGCACCTGGCATTCCCCTAGCGTTGCAATATTTTATGGGTGGGGTCACTTACCATCAAATGAGCCGCGTGCTAGTTTGTTTTCCTATTTCATAAAAAAATAAACAGGAGCTAACGTCAAACAAGGACTGTTGCAGATGCGTTGTCACATCTGTGGATAAATATGGAAGATAGAGATATCGATATCAAAGTCAGTTATTATAGAGGAGAGGGAATAGAGGTTCAGTAATCTCTATTTCCTCAAGACCAGAACATAGTAGCGATGTTGCTTAGCGAAAGAATTAAGTAACCTAACCAAACAAACTCCTTACTGAATAGTAACTGTTACGGCCTACAGCTGCCCCTGCAAAGGCCGAATATCCCGGGGCCCATCAGCGGAAGTTTCAACGGGCAGCCACAGGTCGGGCCCAAATGGCCACATGGAAAAATGTCCTATCATATTAAACTATATTGGAGAATGCTAGGAAAATATAGTACGTACCTGTATCCGAATCTTAGACCGCCCCAAGGATCGGTCAGGGCGTAGGTGAGTGTAAGGTGCATGGAAAGTAGTGTTTAGTGATGTGTATGTGTGTGTGACCAGGCCCAGCTGAGGCGACCAGCAGCGGCCGAGTTCCATGCTGCCCCACAATGCTGCATCATTCCAGCAAGCTTCACCGCTGGACCATTTCTTTCTTCATTAATAGACTGAAATAGTGACATTATTTCAGTCTATTAACTTTATTATACATTTAATTAACTTAAACTCGCCTAATACGACGTTCATCGTAGAATCGAACACGTGATACCCGACACAGTAACGGACAGTAGTTCAAAGTCCAACATTAAATGTCCCGGATTCATTTATCACCAAATCACAAATAGGGAACTAAAGCGATCTCTTCATGAGTCACACGGTTCGGCGTTAAACACAACTAAGTTCCTTTGTTCGATATCAAATGCTACGCCGCGATAAGAATTCTAAATACGCCTCGTTGACACGTAAAACTTACAAAACAGTCAACACACAAAAAAGGGCACTTAACGCGACGGCACAATTAAAATGATTTCCAAACAATCAACAGGGGGACGCCCTCGATAAAGGACCGCGCTGTCCAAATTCTAAATCGTATCTCTAATCGGCGCGCGCACAGAATTCCACGTCACCCGAACAACTTAAATATTACAAAATGCACTTCAACACGCATTCACTATCTAAATTGCACGATTACTTTCAAAGAAGTTACTTTAATCAGCCAAACACAATACTAGCTTCTTGTCAAGAACTTAAACCATAGACAACCTAAAACGAGGCGGTTTTCACGAAACACAATTACGTAACGAAGTAACACGCACTAAATCTAACAATCTAGACCCTACACCGGTCGCGTGAACTTCTGCAGCGGTAACCGAGATACGCGGATTAACCGTATCGCTGCCAGCGCGTTGAGCGACTGCCCCCGGCACGCGACTCGCGTGAAACCTGGTACCATCGGGCGATTCACGAAGCCGAACGTGATTGGATGGCATACAAATTACTTGTTTTGGGCCTTAACAGTAACCATTACCAAACTAAACCACTTAGAACTGCATTGTGACTGTAAAAAATAATCAAAAAATATTAAACTTTAATCTCAGAAATGTTATTACTCTAAAAGAGGTTATTTGTTTTTGCCTTGCTTGAATTTATTGTACTCTGAAAAAATGGCAGAAGCGATGGAAATAACTCACAATTTATCACTGTGAGTATTATCTGACAAGGTACTAGTCACATAATTATTTTGATTTAGTGTTAGTAACGCTTAAATAATTAATAAACGGTTAAATATTATTTATTTCAAAGCCTTTAAAAATCAGTTTGCCTAGATTCGTGTAGTAAAATAAAGTGTCTTACCAAGTTTAAAGAGCACCTCCCGTTTTCTCTGAAGTAGACTCTGCAGTAGCCGACTGTATACTTCACTTGAGGATGCCCGTGAAGAAACCTAATATCAAATGTGGTGTGTCTTTCCTAGTGTAGTGGAATGGGCTTTAATTCTTCAATATATATCTGAGCACCAGCTTTGAATTTAAATCAAAGTTAATTTTATATCCTTTTGAGTGGACTAAGGAACAACACAATCTAAATGTCATCTCAATAGTTTCATTTTTTTTATATAAATAGGTTGACAAGTGAGCACACAGTCCACTTGATGGTAAGTGGTTGCTGAGGCCCATAGACATCTACATCTATCCTCGTTTGCGAATCAAAATGCAGATACGTTGTCAGCCTTGAGGACTAAGATGGAATGCCTTTTTTCCAGTAAAAAGGGTCTGCGGTTCTCTACACTCTTCATATGAAACACAGCAGCATTAAGCTGCTATTTTATGCTGGTATCCTGTGAGAGGGTGGTCCTTCCCCAGTCGAGCCGACCCATTCGTGCTATAACTGTACTATAAATATGGCTGCAGGTTGGTTCTACCAGTTACATAAAATATTCATCTTTTATTTTGTCACCCTTACGGGTAATTTTTTTTCTCCATACTTATATGGAACCATCCCTGAAGTAGAATCTATTTTATAAAAAAAAAATATTGCAATAATGTTGAAATATTATAATATGTGCAAAAGCATGTGTAAAAAATGTTTCCTATACTATTATTAACAAATAACAAGGTAAAAAAGAGAAAAATATACTTACAACTAGATACAGAAAATATGTAAAATTATGTCAATGTAATTGTACAGTAAAAATAGTTGATTGGAAGGATATTCTACTAACAGAAAAGGGTCGTTGTAAATAGTAAGAGATAAGATAAAAACTTTTTAACAAAAAAATTAAACCGCCGATAAAACTGAAAAGCAAAAAATAATAAACCTTTTTATTTAACCTTGATAACTAAGTTCTAACACTAATGTAAGTATATGTCGGCGATACGCCAGGGTTTCCACGCTCAGAGTCCATCACAATGAAATAGCACGCCAAATATTAAGTAGTTTATTTTCGCACAATTGCTGGCACAGAACAGAACAGTCTTTACATAAATCAACCGCCTTTATAGTTTCCAATAGTTTCCTTACAAACATGGATATAGCAAATACAACTTCTTTTAAATCAAACAAATAAAATAAAGTACTACAAAATAATTCTTAAAATAGAGCTCATTATTCATAATATATATTTTAATAAATTTAAATAACTACACATGATTTATATTATATAAATATTTGTTCATTTATTTTAATAGACATTACTTTTTCATAGTCAGTCAAAATCCGGGCTCTAATACTGTTAAGAGGTGGCGCTGCAAGCAAGATTCAAGTGAAATTAAGCAAGACTTATTACATAAAATAATAAAATGTTATACAAAATAATGATATTAATTCTAATAGATATTAATTTGAACATTTACACAGTAAAATGAGTATTTTAACAATAAAGGAAGCATCAAACGTCTTCAAAATGTTCCAACAGTCAAAACAGTGTCTACTAAATATCAGACCTTAATAAGTAACAATTTTATGTTTATAAATAACTATTTAAATTTAAATCTTATATATTTGAGATATTTCTATACTAATATATTCACTTAAACGATAAACTAAAACATCAATATCAATATTTGCTAATTATTGCCGATAGATGGCGATTTGCGCCCATACGGCCATACTGACTCCAGCGCGTCCCTTGCGCTGTTTTTATGACATAATTTCAAACAAGGCATCACCCATATTGGGATCTAGCCAACACACAAGGCATCGCCCATACTGGGATCTAGCCAACACACAAGGCATCACCCGTCCTGGGATCTAGCCAACACACAAGGCATCACCCATACTGGGATCTAGCCAACACACAAGGCATCACCCATAGTGGGATCTAGCCAACACACAAGATTGTCCTCAAAGGAAGTGGAAGGCACTCTCGGTCTCCACCGATTTCTCCGCTCATACGATCAATTCGTCTGAATTGTCAGAATCATTAAAATGGTCTAAAAGGGAATGAGCTATGGGAGCAGGACGCAATCCATCGTGACTTGCAATATTTTCTGAACAGCCACGAAGGTTAACACGTTTAAGTCTATATCGATCATCTATACAAATAAGTAAAATTGAAGTGTCTATTTGTAATGTCAAAATAACAGCTTTTTACTTAATGCATTTGAAAGTATTTCCGGTATTTATAACAAAATAACAATGTTTCAAATTTTTGTTTGTTTCTCTGTTCCGTCTAATCTCCGAAACGGTTGGACAGATTTTGACGGTATTTCCACTGGTAGATAGCTGATGTTATAAGGAGTAACTTAGGCTACTTTTATTTAAATAAAAGAATTAGGGTTCCGCGCAAAAAAAATTTAAAACCCATTATTTAATAATAATCCAATAGTAACGCGGGCAAAGTCGCGGGGAACAGCTAGTTTGGTAATATTTCTAAAATTCCATTGAGCCTTTAATTTTAGAGCCAAACTTAGTAGTGTGTCGTTCATGGCGCCGCATTAAGACGAAGTCGCAGACTTTAAATAGGCGGATTTTGGCTTTATCTTATCGAAACAAGTTTAATCGCCAAGGGATCGCTCGTCCATCAGTCCCCCAGTAATGAATCTAACCTCCTCTAAATTCTCTGTTAGTATGTCATTGCCAACCCACAACACTTTAATGGCAGGCGGCGAACATCTTTTCCCTAGTAATAATTCCATTGGACTCCAATCTGTACTTTTGGATAATGTGCAGTTTATAGCCAATTGCAACTTGGCAAAGCCGCATGCCATGGCCCACCCAGTTCTACAACAGACATGTTACCCTCTACAACCTTCATCAATCGCTCAACCCGACTGCCGGCCCTACCAGCTCCCCCGCCACTACGTGGTGCTGAATCCCACAACGTTAGCAAAAGTTTTCAAACTCTTGTAGAAGTTTACTCCCATCTTGATCAGTAATTAATCGTGATGAGCCGAATATTGCAGTCAAATTCCGAAAATATCAGATAGCAGCCTTACCAACACGGTCACTTGTACAAATCCTATGGACAGTTAGAAAATCAGTCAATAAATACAAAAGTATATTCAGGCCCACTGCGCTCTCCATTCATTCCCCCAGTCATATCCTTACGAACGGTATGAAAAGGAACAGCCACTTTGTTAATGGGATGTTAAGCAACCTGTCCAGCGCCAGATACTCCCTTTCTCACTCTACACACGACGCAATTTTCCACAAACCCTCCACCTAATGTAGTCCTATTAGAGAACCAATACCGCTCTCTTAATTTTTCAAGAATCTTATCCCAGCGGAAATGTTGAAGGTTATCATGATAATGGGATATAAGGTTCCATTTATATTAATGTGGGACTATAATTAACATTAATTAGTTATTTATTAATTAATGTATCCCGTTATTAATTCGCACCCTATGTCTCAGCAGTTTATCCTGAACTATAACTCAATTGCATCTGCGATATTTCTGGGAATAGAATCATCCTTCAAGTGTTCCACAATACTAAGCAGAGTTGAATTGCGCCTCCGCTCTACAAAGAGCCAGCCATGGTCATGGGTAGCAGTATTAACCATCCAAACCAAAGATCCGGATCCATTGAATTCCAAACACTGGCTTAGTTGACGTCTAACAGAATGTTTAATTGGGTTGCGATTAAAGAAGTCAGCATGAGCAAGTCCATTGTCCCTGCAGTACTCAACTTCAAATTGAAAGTTTTGCAAGAAGGTCCACCACATGCATTCCGGGAGCCAGGTCTCGTTGGCGACTCGAAGCTTTTAAGGAACTGCACACATCGACCACCACAAATGACTGGCCATGAAGGAAATGGCGAAAATATTCTACAGGCTTAACCACAGCAAGAGTCTCCAGCTCACACCAGCGACATCGACTCTCTGAATCTGAAGACCCCATACTAAAACAAGTTACCACCAAAGTATGTCAGTCGGTCTCCGAATCAGTACAGTGCCACAACCAATTGAGTCGGCATCTGCACGCAGCTCAGTTGGCAGACTCAGGTCAAATATAGTTAAAACTAGGGAAGATGTTATATGTAAGTAATCATTTCTCGTCGAGCATGCTCACGTCGTTCAGTCCAATTAAAAGAAACACTAGCTTTAGTAAGACTGCATTAAGGATTAGGATTGGAAGATTAATAAAATTTAATAGTTTTTTTTGAGGCATTACGTTCGTCACTTTGACAGCGGTAACAACTTTTCTCTACGTAGCCCTTACGAAGACAGTATTCGCACTCAATAACCTTAACGTTACTAGAACTGCCACAGGAATTGAAATAATTATTTGATTGTGACAAAGCATAGTTATTTTTAGAGGGATTTTTCCAGTCTCGCGAGAAATAACCCGGCTTATTGCAACTAAAACATACGACTTGTTATTTGAAGGTCCCGTAACACGTGGTTTTATGAAAATCATAATATTTATACTCTATTTTCAAATTTACGTTTTCAGAATGTTTTTAGAACCGATACTAACTTTGGAAGTGAATTGGGGGTACTTTTTAAAAACTCAGAACGAATAAATTCACCTGTGATCAGTGCTTCCACTACCTCGGCATCGGCAGCTTCTGGCCGGACCCTCCTGAAGAGCGTCCAAGCCGTTGTAACATTTCTACACGTCGTCCGCGTACTTGCCAAATGTATGTCGGCTCTTTTTTTACTTGTTCCCACGTGGTTGAGTGCTGTGACCAGGTGTCTGCGCATGTCTTTGCTCATCCTCTCAATTGCAGGATGGCCTTCATTTGAGCTTCATGGGGCGAAATATTCAACTTCGTAATGGTTTCGTCCACGTTAGCACACCAGTCTCTGATGTCATGTGATCTCTCATCAGGGTTGAACGGCGGTAGATAAAAGTAATGGTGCCGTAAATAACGTCACTCTCGCAGTGCTTGTCACCGCAGTTTTCGTTATGGAGTTTAGGAGACCAATCACTTGTTCTATAACGAAGGTCGTCCCATCTGGAGGCCTTGAAGAGTTTTGGGGCTGTGATCCCACTTCGGCGATACGCCAGGGTTTCCACGCTCAGAGTCCATTACAATGAAATAGCACGCTAAATATTAAGTAGTTTATTTTCGCACAATTGCTGGTACAGAACAGAACAGTCTTTACATAAATCAACCGCCTTTATAGTTTCCAATAGTTTCCTTACAAACATGGATATAGCAAATACAACTTCTTTTAAATCAAACAAATGAAATAAAGTACTACAAAATAATTCTTAAAATAGAGCTCATTATTCATAATATATATTTTAATAAATTAAAATAACTACAAATGATTTATATTATATAAATATTTGTTCATTTAATTTGAATAGACATTAGTTTTTCATAGTCAGTCAAAATCCGGGCTCTAATACTGTTAAGAGATGGCGCTGCAAGCAAGATTCAAGTTAAATTAAACAAGACTTATTTTTTTTATTTTTTTATAGGATAACGGTGACAAACGATCACACAGTCCACCTGATGGTAAGTGGTTGCTGCGGCCCATAGACAACTACATCTATCCTCTATTACAATCCAAAATGTAGATGCGTTGTCACCCGTGAGGACTAAGATGGAATGCCTCATTTCCAGTAAAAAGGGCCTCCGGCCACCTGCACTCACCAAGCAAAACGCAGAAGTAAATTTCTACTTCACGCTGGTATTCTGTGAGGTCGTGGTACCACCCCGGTTCGAGCCGGCCCATCCGTGCGACAGCAAACGCTGCCGCGTGGCTCTACCACTGTTAAAATTATTATTACATAAAATAATAAAATTTGATACAAAATAATGATATTAATTCTAATAGATATTAATTTGAATATTTACACAGCAAAATGAGTATTTTAACAATAAATGAAGCATCAAACGTCTTCAAAATGTTCCAACAGTCAAAACAGTGTCTACTAAATATCAGACCTTAATAAGTAATAATCTTATGTTTATAAATAACTATTTAAATTTAAATCTTATATATTTGAGATATTTCTATACTAATATATTCACTTAAACGATAAACTAAAACATCAATATCAATATTTGCCAATTATTGCCGATAGATGGCGGTTTGCGCCCATATGTCAATATTTGCTAATTATTGCCGATAGATGGTGATTTGCGCCCATATATACCTAAGTAATTTTGAGTCGACGCCAAACAAGCAAATAAATTAATTATGTAAAGCGTGATGCACGGCATTGTTAATTTGATTTGATTATTTCTTTAAATTTAAGGTAATTTACTGGTCTTTGTTCATTGATTGTTTGGCGCCGACTCTAAATTACTTAGTAAAAATATAAAAAAAAACTTTTTCGCTAAATTTACTTTATTTTCTTGGAGTAAGTGACATTTTACTTATATCAAGCCGAAAGTTATAACTCTACGTTGCCGTGTTGTTTACAACTAAACTTGTTGGAGAACAAGAGATCAGTGCATCGTGTGTATTTAAAATATACCTCAGTTTTGTCAAACGGACTACGAAGAGAAACGCATAATATATAACCTACAAAAAAAGGCGAAGAATATAATTATTTTTCTTTTTTTTCTATCATTGTGTTATAAATATCAACATAAGTGTTTTAAAATCTTTAAAGCTGACTATTGGTGGACCTCAGCCGGACATATCTAAGTTAAGAGATGAAAATATTTTTAAGGATAAACCTCTAGTCAAATCAAGAAAACGCATAGAAATAGAGCCGAAAATTGATATGAAACAAGAATTTGACATTTAAATAAAACTAATTTTACGGATTTTATCGCGTATATTAACCTATTTTATATTCCCGACGTTTCAAGTACTTTACAGCACCTATGGTCACGGGGGGGACTGAGGTGTATGACGTCCCAATGTCATAGTTAACCACGGCTACCTCACGATTAAAAATAATTAATTTTTGTTCCGATCTACGCAGTATGAACTTACAGTATCATGAAGTCTTGCAGTTGTATGCTTGGGTTGGGATTTAATTTTATTAATTATGGGATCCCATCTTCTCTATTGAAATTAGGATGTTTCTTGATTTCAATAGCCTCGCGAATCATCCTTGGAAGGAATCGGTGTTCTTTAGCGAGGATTTGTGGTCTATCAAATCTAATGTAGTGAGGGGGGCGATCCTGTACGTGTTCACAGACTGCAGACTTCCCGGAGCGTCTATTCTTCACATCAGCTATGTGTTCTTTAACACGGGTTTTATAGATCTTTTAGTTTGTCCTATATAAGAGAGACCACATTCACAATCAAGCTTGTACACTCCTGCATCTTGCAGAGGAATATTACACTTGACTGATGGTAAAAACTGACTAATCTTCTTCGGCGGCGTGAAATATGTTTTAATGGAAACACGCTTCAAGATGTAGCCAATCTTGTCAGTGACACCTCTGACATATGGCAGTACAGCAGGCACTCGCTCGACTGTGGCCGGCTTCACTCGTTCACTGTGATGTAGGCGTGGGACCCGAAGCTTATTGTCGTGCAAAACTTGCGTGACGTGTTGGAGCGCGGCGGCCAGGTGTTTACTGTCACAGATCCCTCGTGCTCTCTGAAACAAAGATTTACCCACTGTAGCTAACTGTGAAGGATGGTGGTGGGAATCACCGTTTAAAATATCTGTATGGGTCTTTTTTCTATACACAGTGTGGCTCAAGGTGTTATCAGGATTCCGAATTACTAACACATCTAGAAAAGTTAAAGAATTGTTTGCCTCTAACTCCATTGTGAACTGAATTTTAGAATTTAAGGAGCTAAGATGGTCTAGAAATGCAGTTATTTTATCTAAAGGGAGAATTGTGAAAGTGTCGTCTACGTACCGCTTGTAGAATCTTGGGTTTACGGGAGAAGTACGCAGGGCTTTCTCCTCAAAGTCCTCCATGAATATATCGGCAACAATGGGAGATACAGGTGAGCCCATCGCCACTTCATCTACTTGCTTGTAGAACTCCTCCTTCCACAATAGGTAGCCAGATGTAAGGCAGTGTCTAAGTAATACTGCATATTCTACGGGCATGTTGTTTTGCTCTAGCCTTCTAGTAACAATCGAGATGCAGTCTTCAACAGGTAAGCATGTGAACAGAGACTGCACATCAAAACTGACCATAGTTTCATTGTCTGCCAGATGTAGGTCTTTAATCTCGCTGACAAAATGGTAGGAATACTTTGTGTGTGCTCTTGTATGTCCCCTGAGCGGTGAGAGTATATTCGCTAAGTGTTGAGCCAATTTGTAAGTTGGTGAATCGATTTGGCTCACTATAGGACGTAGTGGAGCATTGGGTTTATGTATTTTTGGTAACCCATACAATTTCGGTGGTTTGGCACACGTAGGTATTATCGATTTTACGTCTAGATTTAATCACCATGGGTGCTGTAAAGTGCTTGAAACGTCGGGAATGTAAAATAAGTAAATATACGTGATAAAATCCGTAAAATTAGTTTTATTTAAATGTGTAGTGTTCGCGTAAATATAAGAAATCATTAAGAATTTGACAGTTTTCGAAACGAAATAAGGTCATTCCTCACGAGCATTGCAAACAATGTCCATTGTTAATTGCCAGCTCATGCAGTACTCTGAGGAGCACCAGATGATTAGTGACCACGAGTACGGTTTCCGTCGTGGTCACTCAGCTGGTGATCTTCTTGTTTATTTAACACACAGATGGGCGCAGGTGATCGAGTTCAAAAGGGAAGCTTTAGCGGTTAGTTTGGACATAACGAAGGCTTTCGATCGGATATGACACAAAGTGCTTCTTATGGAGCTTTCTCCCTGTGGGCTTCCTGAGAAATTATGCAATTGATTTACCATTTTTCTGGCTGATCAAAGCATCAAGATCGTAGTAGATGGTGCATACTGCGATTCAAAGTCTATTAACGCTGAAGTTACACAAGGTTGTGTGCTGTTTCTTCTGCATATTAATGATATGTTGCAAAGCGGTAGCATTCATTGCTATGCGGATGACAGCACTGGTGATGTTCTATACACCAGCCGTGATAATATTTCGAGTACTGGAACAAATTTGTCTCTGAAGTCGAGTTTTTGCTGATTAAAGTCTCAGTTTGGGGGCGACTAAATCTACTCCAGTTTAATCCTCAAAAAACAAGAGCTTGCGGGTTTACCGCTAAATATGATTCTTCTGTCTTATTTCCTCAGTTTCAAGGCACTCTCCTTGTTGCTTCAGCCAGTATCGGAGTTCCCAGCGTCGACATATCGAAAGACGTGCAGTTTTGTGGTAACTTAGAAGAGAAGGTTAAATTTGCCTTTAAAAACTTGGCGTGCTTAGAAGAGCGACACAGTATTTCCTACCGTCACACTACCTGCGACTTTATAAGGCGCAGATTTGGAATACTGTTCTCATCTCTGAGCTGGGGCTCCCCAGTGCCGGCTCCTTCTACTTGACCTCATCCAGCGATGAGCTGTTCGAATTGTTAACGATCGAGTACTTTCCAATCGGCTCGATTCACTGGCGCTGCGAACAGATGTTGCATCCTTTTGCATTTTCTTTCACAAGGAAGTAACTACATTTCACGAACGCACATCGCGGCAAAATTTCAGACACCATCCACACCATCTGGACGCTTGGCGGTCCACCACTGTACGTTTTAAAATTTGATGAGTTTTCTTTTGGTTACTACCTCTCTATATATAGCTATAGCTATAGAATAGCTTACCGCCGGCGATTTTTCTAGACTGATATAGAGACCCTCAAGAAAAAAGCTTTCTCCTTTCTAAAAGGCCGGTAATGCACATGCAATTTCCCTGGTTGGGTTGTTCATGGGCGGCGGTAGTCACTTACCATCAGGTGAGCCGTATGCTCGTCTGCCCCCTTCTAAAAAATAAAAAGACATTCAAAAAGAAGATATGGGCAAAATGCAACAAGATATGCCAGATATATAGGAACAACTAAACAATATTAAGGCATGTACAGATAGAGTGATCGCGGAATAGAATAAAATGAAAATTGAATTTGGATTACCTAGAAACTCTGTGTACCACAAACGAAAATAATATAAAACATCTTGAAAATAATATAAATTATACTAGTGGAATGCCTTAACCTTTGTTACAGTTACAAATGAAGAAATTTTAAAAGAATGTCAAGAACGTAATCATAAAAAAAAAACATTATTATCTTAGGAATACCTGAACTCCGACTTCGATATGAGTGAAGTTCTTAAATTGATTAATATGATGAACAAAAATTGTGCAAAACCTCTGAAAACTTTCAGAAAAGGCCTAGAAAAAATCATCCAATAAATGCATGTTTTGAATCCAAACAAACAGCGATGAAGCTACTACGTAAGAGAGGCAATATAAAAATAGTATAACAATATATTCCGATCAAATCCATGACGACATTAAGGTGGGCTTTAGTGGTGATGTGTAAAGCCTTCGCTATGTCTTCACACATAACTTCAACTCAACTTCTTCTTCAACTTCAACCTCATCGCCCGAGTTTGTCGACATTGGTACGTAAACTTGTATTACTTTTATAGTATATTTTTCAGTTAATTTTAAAACAAGGTACGCTACTCTTGTCGACATACTGAAGATTTCCAAAATGTTGTCACGGAGAACTCTATTGACGAGAAAACCCACTTCACCCTGGGAAAGATTGTGTACCTCGTGATAGTAGGTGGCCTGCTTCTAGGCTTAATGTGCCCTCTCCCACTTTTCTAAATTCACTCAAACCCAGAACTTGCCATGTAACATTTTTCAACTCTTCTTCTAATTCTGCAATGTTTTCGTCGTGCCGCAGAGTTTGTCCATTGTAAGTCGCCAGGTCCAGTTTGTGGTAGTATCCTGTAAATAACCTCTTCCGGGAATTCTAAGAACCCGCTGCCCACTGTTGTTATAACCATCCACACGGTCAGGTACATATGGCCAGACGAGAGCTGGGGGCCTTGATTTCTGGTGCTTACCATTGGAGGTTTTGCTATTAATCGCCACGCAAGGCAAGCGGGTTTGCAATCGCAGTATCAGACACGTCGCACCTGTAACGCTGCAGCCCATAACAGATCTGGGTATTTTGGCCCTGAAATAAGAATTGAGATGGCTATTCCGCCATCTTTTGTATGTAAAAGCTTGTTTTTTTTACTTTGTCCTTTCTCCCTTAGTCGCGTCGCGCAATACTCACGGAAAGGGAGGGACTGGCAGAATTCTAAAGCCGCTACCACTCGGCAACATAAAATGAAATTAAAATATTTATTGTTTCGAAGTAAGAAATCAAAATATCCTTTGTTAAATGTATTTTATTAAATCAACTACTGTTTTGAAATGTTACAGGTTCAGGTTTTCCCGACGGGAGAAGAAACTTCAGTGATATCATTCTTTTTGTCGTTTTTTTAAGATTTTAATAGATATATATTATAATGTTATAATGAAAAATCAAAATTATTTCTTTTAATAAATGGTTTGTCGTATATAATTTTATTAAATGGGTGCGTAACATTTTTAATAAAAATATATGCGACAAATTCAAACAGGGAGATGGGCAGCACCATCTTCCTGACACCATATAATAAAAAATTGTGATTACCAGCCCGGATGTACAGTACTTGATTTTTGATACGCTGCAATGAATGAATATAGACTTCGAAAACTCAAGTATGTTATATGACAGACCACAAAAGGACGATAAAATGTAGAGCTTATCAGTGCTTTGCTAACCAAATGACACTCACCCCTCCTATATCTATTTTCTATTAATTCTATTATATACAACATGTAATAAAAATCATGTGGTTCCTGTTAAGTACGTTATCAAGATCAGTATTCAAACCTATAGAAATAATTATTTTTTAAAATCTCAACCACCATGGCTTTTTTATTTTATTAAAAATTTTCTTTCATTTTATGTGATTTTATTACTTCTTACTGACACTAGCCGATGCTGACGCTAAGTAAAGCGGGATCTTTGACAATTCTCTTACTCCCAAGATAATGCAAAGGTAATAAAACCACATACAATTAGCATACATGTTTTAAATAAAACAAAAATAAATATTGTTCGAGTTTCTATATAAAGTTATTTCTATACGTTTGAATAATCATCCTGATAACGTACTTAATGGGAACCACAGGGTTTTTGTTACATGGTTACATCTGTATATATGGGCTTCGAAAACCAAATACCTTCGCGTAATCTCTGTTCATTTATCATCTTTACATTAATAAAATTGTATGTACGTATGTCTAATTGGTCTTGGATTCGAGATGGCTCATGGATCATAGCTAGTATAGTGGGAACGCAATGTGATTATTTATTAAGGATAAATGTAGATATCTGTGTACCAAAGCTTCCACTTACCAACAGGTGGACTGTGTGCTTAAATGTCAAAATATTGTATAAACGAAATCCGAGTAAAAGCAGATTAATTAAAGGCATGTGGATAACAAGTCTATGTAATATTTAACTCTATTTTCTTCATATTGTGACCCAAATTTCCGTTCATAATTGTAATTTGTCCTTTGTATTTATATCGGTATAATATTTCCTTTTAAGCATTCAACGGCCTTTGTCCCCGTAAATCAGGGTCCTTTCTTACAGAGCTTTTTAGAAATATATATACGTATGAATTAAGAATACTTTTTGCAATGTTCCCTTTAATAAATAAAAATATAACCATATAGGTACGTCAATATAATTGGATGTCGCCAGTATTATTATCATAATGAAATATAATGACAAACAACTATTGAAAAACCCGGCTGTTCGTTGTAACAGGGTTCCGTACAATCGTAATACACGTTTCTTGTAGGGGAGCCTGTTTTTGCATACCTTAAGCGGAAGCGCAAGGTGTGTTCTACTATCGCCTAAAAATTAAGATTCCAACATTTTATCGAATAAAATCGTATCTAGCAATCATATTATACATATAAATGATATAAAAAGCACATTGTTAGAAAGATAAATGATTGTTGAACTTATTAATATTTTTTTTAAATCGATTAATTGCTATTTTTAAATAAAAAAAAGGGTTTTAGTGGCTTATGGTGTGGATTTATCATGTCCCTGTGGCTTGTAAACACAATAACTTTTGAAAATATTAATTGTTTAACTCAATCTATTTTTTAATCTCTTCATCTATCATGTGGGAAGCCACTGAATGTAAATGGCAGTGTAGTTTTGTTTTGTTTAGCTATAATTATTTTTTTCGTAAAATAAATAAATTATACTAAAAATTTAATTACAAATTTGTTTTGTAACAAAATAGTAAGTTAGCAAGGTTCGATTGTATTTTAAACTATTCATTAATTTGTTTGATTCTTAATTGGCCAAGCATGGCTAAATTTAAAAAAGCGACATCTACTGCAACATGGACAAACTGTCATGACATAATAATACCTCTAAGAAAAATTATAGTATGGACTGTATGCCACTGGTTTGGTAGTGTTTCTATATAGTTTGTGCTGGTTTTTTGTTTTTTTTTTCTGTGGTTTGGCTTCAGTCGCCTTCGTGAGTGGACATTGTTTCGGTTGTTTGCAGCGGCTCAAAAAGATCGCTGTACAAATACACAATATTCTAATAACCAAATTTCTTAAATACTTAATTATAATAATAATAAGACATTTTTTTATTACAATATTTAAAAGCACAGAATAAATAATAGTAGTACGTACTAAAAGCAAGTAGTATAATTTTTTTTGTCATGGGTGACATTTTCATGGTTTTCGAGTGTTGAAGCCGATAGTGCTGTCGAAATGTAAATCCAAGATGGCGGCCGAAGTAGGTACCAATTTTTTCATCATGGGTGTCATTTTCATGGTTTTCGAGGGTGTTGAAGCTGATAGTGCTGTCGAAATGTAAATACAAGATGGCGGCTGAATTAGGTACCAATTTTTTCATCATGGGTGTCATTTTCATGGTTTCCGAGGGTGTTGAAGCCGATAGTGTTGTCGAAATGTAAATCCAAGATGGCGGCTGCAAAATATATCAATTTTTTCATCTTGGGTGTCATTTTCATGGTTTTCGAGGGTGTTGAAGCCGATAGTGCTGTCGAAATGTAAATCCAAGATGGCGGCTGCAACAGGTATCAATTTTTTCATCATGGGTGTCATTTTCATGGTTTTCGAGGGTGTTGAAGCCGATAGTGCTGTCGAAATGTAAATCCAAGATGGCGGCTGCAATAGATATAAATTTTTTCATCTTGGGTGTCATTTTCATGGTTTTCGATAGAGTTGAAGCTGATAGTGCTGTCTAAATGTAAATCCAAGATGGCGGCTGCAATAGGTATCAATTTTTTCATCATGGGTGTCATTTTCATGGTTTTCGAGAGAATTGAAGCCGATAGGGTTGTCGAAATGTAAATCTAAGGTGGCGGCTGCAATGGGTATTAATTTTTTCATTATGGGTGTCATTTTCATGAGTTTCGAGGATGTTGAAGCCGATAGTGCTGTCGAAATGTAAATCCAAGATGGCAGCTGAAGTAGGTACCAATTTTTTTCATCTTGGGTGTCATTTTCATGGTTTTCGAGAATGTCAAAGCCGATAGTGCTGTCGAAATGTAAATCCAAGATGGCGGCTGATGTAGGTACCAATTTTTTCATCTTGGGTGTCATTTTCATGGTTTTCGAGAGAGTTGAAGCCGATAGTGCTGTCGAAATGTAAATCCAAGATGGCGGCTGCAATAGGTATCAATTTTTTCATCATGGGTGTCAATTTCATAGTTTTCGAGAGAGTTGACTCCGATAGGGTTGTCGAAATGTAAATCCAAGATGGCGGCTGAAGTGGGTGCCAATTTTTTCATCTTGGGTGTCATTTTCATTGTTTTCGAGAGAGTTGAAGCCGATAGTGCTGTCGAAATGTAAATCCAAGATGGCGGCTGCAATAGGTATCAATTTTTTCATCACGGGTGTCATTTTCATGGTTTTCGAGGATGTTGAAGCCGATAGTGCTGTCGAAATGTATTTAAACTACTTTAAAAATTCCGTATAATCATGTTATACGTAATTTTTTTAATGCGCTTAAGGTATGCCCAATTGGATTTACCAATATTTTTAATTTTTAATTTATTTGTTTTTATAGCGGCAACAGTACAAGACTGTAGTCCACTGAAAGACAGATGGACGGACCGACAGACAGACGGACGAACGGACGGACGGAGGGACGGACAGACGAATGGACGGACGGACGGACGGACCGATGGACGGACAGCAGAGGCTTAGTTAAACCTAAACTACATATGTAATATCCTTAATTAGAATTTCAATTTTTTATTTAAAAGAAAACTACAATTTTTTTTCTAACCGTAACGTTTTCTATTCAATCAATTAACAATATTTAATGCAAATAAATTATTAGATTTGATTTGAAGAAGAAGAGGTATATTGAATAAAACTACTTTTTGCGGATTTTATCGCTGTTACGGACGGCAAAGGGAACCGACTCCTCCCCCCCCCCCGTCGCCCCTTCATACCCCGTTGCGCCCTGCGCACCCCGCACACCGGCAGCAGATCACGCGATGTCACCGACCAATCAGCGCGCGAATACACCTTAGAAAAAAATTGTCCAATAAATGCATGTTTTGAATCCAAACAAACAGCGATGAAGCTACTACGTAAGAGAGGCAATATAAAAATAGTATAACAATATATTCCGATTAAACTCATAACCAGCTTAACTACTTGAATTACTGAAAGAGGAAATGAATAGGCCCATTTAAAATATCATTGACATAAAACAAACTAACTATTTCATACACTATAAATCAAATATCGATCAGCTAGCGTTGCGATTGTGTGTTCGATCATGCGTCAGCAAGACAGGCACGGCGTCAAACGCCGGCGGCGGTAACACATTTGTCGCTTTAGTGTGTGCACATACTTATAGGTGAAAAGCTGTGTAATATAGCAGCTAAATGCTGCTATATTTCGTATAGTGAGTGTAGAGAACCGGAGACCTTTTTTTACTGGAAACGAGGCATTCCATCTCAGTCTTCAGGGATGACAACGCATCTGCATCTTGATTATTAATCGATGTCAACTGTAGATGTCTATGTGCCATAGAGTTCTCTTAACTTCAGCTGGACTATGTGCTCTTTTGTCACACTTATACCATAAGAAAAGTTATTATACCATAAAAAACCCCTCGAAATTGCATTTACTATTACCGTCACCACTAATCCTAGCATGATACTCCCAATACCACTTAATGAATATATATACATACATACATAAACACTCACGCCTGTCACCCACAGGGGTAGGCAGAGACTATGGACTTCCATTTGGCACGATCCTGACAGACCTCTCCCGCTTCCTCCATATTATCCATATTCTCCGGGAGGAAAACCGGCGACAAGGTTCGCCACCCGTCACGTTCTGTCCCCCGGAGGGGCGAAAAGTGGATTGCGGAAGCCCGTGTATATATATATATATATATATATATATATATATATATATATATATACCTAGTCAGGTACCATAAGTTCTGTCACATGTTTAATATAAAATAATTTAAACAAGTTTATTCATTATGTAACCATTTATATACCAAAATGAACTTAACAAAACATAGATTCTTATGACACTAAAGTTTTTCAAAATGACCTCCGTGATTTTGAATACAGGCCTTCAATCTGCGCGGCCAGTCGTCTATCGCAGCACGAACGAGGTCCATGTCAATATCGGCGGCTGCCTTAATCATGGATGTCTTGAGTGACTCCAAATTGGGATGAGGCTTTGAGCACGCCTTTTCCTCCAAGTGTTGCCATATCTTGTAATTTAACGGATTCAAATCTGGACTGGAGGAGGGCCAGTCTTCGTGCCGGATGAAGTCAATTTCACGCGCCGCCAGCCAGTCTTGTGTGCTCTTCGCTCTATGAGCTGGCGCCGAATCTTGTTGGAATACCCAGTGCCTGTTATTGAACATGGTATGAGAAACAGGTTCCACAAGGCTCGTCAGGACTGTATTTTGATACACAACTGCATTCGTTTTTACACCTTTCTCACAAAAATGTACCTCTGTTAAGCCCCAATAAGAAACTCCCAACTATACCATGAGCGAGGATGGAAAATGACCTCGTTGGACACGCGGAATACGGTTGCTCGCTTCTTCACTACTGTGTGCGTACACACCTTATCATTTTGTTTGTTGTAGCTTTCTTCTAGGGTAAAAATTTTTTCATCCGAAAAAATAATTTCCCGATATTTTTTTTCCGCGTACCGCTTCAACAAAGCACGGCATCTCTTCAGTCTCAGGTCCATTAGACGAGCATTCAAACAATGTCCTATTTTTTTCGTTATGCCCAAAGCCCTAAGTCTTCATTTAACACCCTTTTCACCGTGGTTCTGCTTAACCCCATCTGAAGGGCCAACAGTTTCTGCTTACGTTTGGGATTTCTTTGAATTCGCGCCTTCACAACATTTATCACTGCTGGAGTCCTAACAGACCGAGGGCGACCACTTCTTGACCTGTCATCTACACTACAGTCTTAATTGTATCGTTTGATGGTACGATAAACGAATCTTTTGGTTATATTCAAATTTTTCAGTATGTCAAAAATTTGAATTGGCGCGTAACCGCAACGATGCAACGCAATAACTGCAACACGGTCTTCTTTAAGCGTCCACTCCATATTTAAAAATGAGTAAAATTCTAAAAAGTATACAGTTTTATTTTCACGAACAATTCGAAATTCGAATTCAATAAACTTTTTTGTGGCCAGCATTCTAAAAGAAAAGTTTTTACTGTGTGACAATACTGATAACCTGACTGTGTATATATATATATATATATACTGATGAAGTCAATCACACTTTTTATCGCGTTGTAGGGGCTGCACCATATCTACTTCCTTTGGGCTGTTTTGAAAATATTCATTAGATGAAGCCTCTCTTTTGCGAGGAAGTTGATCAGTATGCTTCCCAAGCCGAGCGATCCAATTATCGATTCAACAAAGGTTCCCCATGACGACATTAAGGTGGGATTTAGTAGTGTTGTGTAAAGCCTTCGCTATGTAACATAACTTTTTCTTCAACCTCAACCTCATCGCCCGAGTTTGTCGACGTTGGTACGTAAACTTGTACAACTTTTATAGTATATTTTTCACTTAATTTTAAAACAAGGTACGATACCTTTGTCGACATACTGGAGATTTCCAAAATTTTGTCACGGAGAACTCTATTGACGAGAAAGCCCACTCCACACTGGGAGAGATCGTGTACCTCGTGATAGTAGGTAGCCTGATTCTATGATTTATGTATCCTCTCCCACTTTTCTAACTTCACTCAACCCCAGAACGTGCCATCTTACATTTTTCAACTCTACTTCTAATTCTGCAATGTTTTCGTCGTGCCGCAGAGTTCGTCCTACAATAAGTCAATAAGTCACCAAAAACTAACAATAAGTCACCAGGTCCAGTTTGTGGTAGTATCCTGACCTCTTCCGGGAAATCTTAGTACCCGCTGCCCACTGTTGCAAGGACCATCAACATGGTCAGGTATATATGGCCGGACGGGAACTGGGGGCCGTGATTTCTGGTGCTTACCATTGGAGGTTTTGCCATTAATCGCAATTCAAAGCAAGCGGGTGTGCAATCGCAGTATCAGACATGTCGCACCTGTAACGCTGCAGCCCATAACAGATCTGGGTATTTTGGCCCTAAAATAAGAATTGAGATGGCTATTCCGCCAACTTTTGTATGTAAAATCTTGTTTTTTTTACTTTGTCCTTTCTCCCTTAGTCGCGTCGGGCGACACCCACGAGAAGGGAGGGGGTGGCAGGATTCTAAAGCCGCTGCCACTCGGCAACATAAAATGAAATTAAAACATTTATTGTTTCGAAGCAAGAAATTAAAATATCCTTTGTTAAATGTATTTTCTTAAATCAACTACCGTTTTGAAATGTTACAGGTTCAGGTTCTCCCGACGGGAGAAGAAACTTCAGTGATATCATCCTTTTTGTCGTTTTTTAAAGATTTTAATAAATATATACATTATAATGTTATAATGAAAAATCAAAATTGTTTTTTTTTAATAAATGGTTTGTCGCATATATTTTTATTAAATGGTTGCGTAACATTTTTAATAAAAATATATAGTCGATAAACTCAAACAGGGAGATGGGCAGCACCATCTTCCTGACACCATATAATCAAAAATTGCGATTGCCAGTCCGGATGTACAGTTCTTGATTTTTGATACGCTGCAATCTATACTAATATTATAAAACGGAAGAGTTTGTTGGTTTTTTTGTTTGTTTAAACGCGCTAATCTCTGGAACTACCAGTCCGATTTGAAAAATTATTTTTGCATATTACAACCAGATTTATGTGGAATAGTATAGCCTATCTAGCATTAAGCTACATCACTCAGCTAGCTTCAAATACTGATATTTGTTAAGCAAGTCATAAGAAAAAGCGCTCCCGAAATGATTTATCAGCGTACGCTGGTGTTATGGTTAGGGATACGTAAATACAATGTTTTAAAAAAATATAGATCTTTACTGCGTCTAAAAAAAGTCCGCGATACTATATGTCTACTTCTTAAATATAAGCTATAGTTAGGTATTTAGTGACAAAAAATATTGAAAATTAAAAAGTGATATATAAGCGTTATTATTGGGCATGGCCTATTTATCCTTAGGAACGAAAGTTACTTCATCATCAAGACAATTTTGTGAAGATAAAATTTGTTCTTTATACCATGTTATTTAGACGCATAGTTTAAGAGATAATGTAAAATTAAAATAATTCAATATTTGGCTGGGCGCGCGAACGACGCGTAAACCCTAGCCGCCCGGTGAGAACTGCGAGAAGCCAGTATTGAAATTTTAAAGCTTCTATGAACGAGGTTAGTTTAATCATTATAGCTAAAATAAGTTCAATATTAATTGAGTACTTTCATGACAATGATTAGTTACATCTTTATTTCTGAAATCTTTCATTTCACGTTGCTATGATATTTTGAAAGTTTAATTGATTAATAAGTATAAGAGTTTGATAGCAAATTTATCAAGAATCATTTCATGCCTACACAATTTTCATGTATCGTGTACGGTTTTCTTTAAAACTGGAAAAAACCGCGCTTCGGGACACTTTCTGGGACGTGAGGAGGGGGGGGGGGGGACGCTCAACCGGGAGGGCGATTGAAAGTGGATAAAAATTAACTTCGCTCTACATCATACATATGCCGACAGATAAAAGTACTCCATTAATTATGCCAATTTATCCATACATTGCTATCAAATAAAATATTTAATTGCAATTATAAAATGCTTGAACTAGGTGTCATGTCATGTCGCGCACCTGGGACACGTGATGACGCGGGTGAAACCGCGGGGCACAGCTAGTGAATGAATATAGACTTCGATAACTCAAGTATGTTATATGACAGACCACAAAAGGACGACAAAATGTAGAGCTTATCAGTGCTTAAACAAATGACACTAACCCCTCCTATATCTATTTTCGATTAATTCTATTATATACAACATGTAACAAAAATCATGTGGTTCCTGTTAAATACGTTATCAATATCAGTATTCAAACCTATAGAAATATTTTTTTTTTAAAAACTCGACCACCATGGCTTTTTTAATTTATTAAAAATTTTCTCTCATTTTATGTGATTTTATTACTTCTTACTGACACTAACCGATGCTAAAGCTAAGTAAAGCAGGATCTTTGACAATCCTCTTACTCCCAAGACAATGCAGAGGTAATAAAACCACATACAATTAGCATACATTTTTTCAAATAAAACAAAACTCAATATTGTTCGAGTTTTTATATAAAGTTATTTCTATACGTTTGAATAATGATCCTGATAACGTACTTAATGGGAACCACAGGGTTTTTGTTACATATTGTATATATAGGCTTCCCTATGGGCTTCGAAAACCAAATACCTTCGCGTAATCTCTGTTCATTTATCATCTTTACAATAATACAATTATATGCACGTATGTCTAATTGGTCTTGGATTCGAGATGGCTCATGGATCATAGCTAGTATAGTGGGAACGCAATGTGATTATTTATTAAGGATAAATGTAGATATCTATGTACCAAAGCTTCCACTTACCAACAGGTGGACTGTGTGCTCAAATGTCACAATATTGTATAAACGAAATCCGAGTAATAGCAGATTCATTACAGGCATGTGGATTACAAGTCTATGAAATATATAATTCTATTTTCTACATATTGTGACCCAAATTTCCGTTCATAATTGTCATTTGTCCTTTGTATTTATATCGGTATAATATTTCCTTTTAAGCATTGAACGGCCTTTGTCCCCGTAAATCAGGGTCCTTTCTTACAGAGCTTTTTAGAAATATACTCGTATATACGTATGAATTGAGTTGAGAATACTTTTTGCAATGTTCCCTTTAATAAATAAAAATATAACCATATAGGTACGTCAATATAATTGGATGTCGCCAGTATTATTATCATAATGAAATATAATGACATACAGCTATTGAAAAACCAGGCTGTTCGTTGTAACAGGGTTCCGTACAATCGTAATACACGTTTCTTGTAGGGGAGCCTGTTTTTAATTTTTAATTTATTTGTTTTTATAGCGGCAACAGTACAAGACAGTAGTCCACTGAAAGACAGATGGACGGACGGACGGACAGACGGACGAACGGACGGACGGACGGACGGACGGACAGACGGATGGACGGACGGACGGACGGACCGATGGACGGACAGCGGAGGCTTAGTTCAACCTAAACTACATTTGTAATATCCTTAATTAGAATTTCAATTTTGTATTTAAAAGAAAACTATACAATTATTTTTCCATAGCCTACACAGCTGAGTGAACTTACTTCTTATGTATATACACACAACGCACACACAACACACACACACACACACACACACACACACACACACACACACACACAGATATATATATATATAAATAATTTATGTATTTCATGTTATAGAAGAATATTTTGATCATGACAAACTAACTGCCCATAGCTCACTCTCTGTTCTATTCAACGTTAGCTGGTAGGGAATGTGTTTTACAGCGTAAAATAGCAGCATAATGCTGCTGTGTTTCATATGGTGAGTGTAGAGAACCGAAGATCCATTTTACTGGAAAAGAGGCATTCCAAAGTCATCCTTACGCAACGACAACGCATCTGCATTTTAATTTACAGACGAAGATAGATGTAGAAGTCTTTGGGACACAGCAACCACTTACAATCAGGTGGACTGTGTGCTCGTTTGTCAAACTTATTCTATAAAAAAAATGTCATATAGCATTAAGCTTGCCTTTTGTACTGATTAAAGCCAGCACTGATCATAAAGAACAGACAAAACGTTAATTTCACACATTTAATTAAGTTACAGACATTATCATATATTCGGCAAAATGTAGCGCGTCCCTTGTCGACTCTACCGTTCACTTCTGCAACATCACACTTTCCTCATTCATTCTTTCTATATGATCAAATTACCAAAGTAAAAAATAAAGTGAAAGTTTTCGAACAAATTGTCGATAAAAAAGAAAGATATACCAAATTAAGAGTACCTACCTTTTTATAGAATGGGGTGTCAAACGATCACACAGTCCACCTGATGGTAAGTGGATGGATATTACTGCAGCGTGGCTCTACCAAATTAAACTGACAAACGTATATGCGTAGATATATGGTTGAAAAGAAGGCAAGACATTTGTTTTACGATTGTGCCAAATCTAAGTCCGTAGTCGCTGCCTACTCCTGAGGGTAATAGTCGTAACTGTTATGCGTATGTCTTTTTTTTAATTTAGTGTTGTCCTGAAATGAACTAATTTTACTGATTATATCGCGTTTAATTTATCCTTATTTTTTATTAAGTGTGGTAGAATCCGTAAAATTAGTTTAGCAATTGCAACTCATATTCTCGTCAGATATACCTCAAAACTTGAATACAAGATTGTACAACCAGTGCGTGTTTCCATTGTTGACATGATATGGATCTGTGACGTGTCCCTTCACTGATAGCCGTATGAGGATGCTGTAGGTTGCTCAGCTAGCTATGGAGAGTACTACGTTGAAAGTTTCTCTGCATGATAGTTAAGTGCCTTCTTCGTTTGAAGTTGGTTGCAGGATTCCATTAGTAACGGTAGCAACTTACCATCAGGTAGAATGTGATCGTTTGTTACATCAATTTTATACAAAAAGGTATTTGTAGAGATTAAGCTAATAATCATTCGAATTGACGGCTCAAGGCGTAGTGGCTTATTAATGAGTTCCAGTGCTCTAGCAAGCTGGTTAGATTTATCCTGATAATGTCTGCAAGGACTAAACTTGAGAAACTTTTGGTAATGTTTACCATCCAATCAATTTATTATATTTAATGCAAATAAATTATTTGATTTGATTTAAATATTTCTTATTTAAGGAAGAGGTTCATTGAATAAAATATGTAATGGACTGTAGTGGACTGTATGATTTTAACTAATTAAGTGATTGACTGACTGTGTGACGACTGATGTTATGTAGAGTAAACTATACTAGGGACGGTTGAAAAAAAGATGGTACTGTAGACGATTATGTATTCTAACTATTTACAAGCGGCTTTTCGCTAAACTATACATATATAAACAGAAGGGAATCTTCAATGGAGTATTCTGTCTTGATGTTTTCTCTCTTGAGGTCTTCTTTCTTGATATTGTGTTCCGTAGTACCGCTTCCGAAATGAACAGCTCACAGACCAAAATGCCCTTCTTATATTTCCAAAGAGAGTGTCTCGGCATGTGAGTGGTATTGTGAGGTATGCCGAGCGCTGATTCGTCGGCGGCATCATGTGATATTCGGGCGGTGTGCGGGGTGCGTGGGGCGCAACGGGGTATGAAGGGGCGACGGGGCGGCGGCTCCCCTCGCCTCGAGTCAGCGCGTAGTCCTTTAGCTGCGGTGCCCATTCTTCCATCGCCTGTCGTAGCTCTGCGTCTGCTCCATGAAAATTTGTGCCGTTATCGGAGTATATGACCCACGGCCACCCACGCCTAGCCGCCATGTGCCGCAATGTCGATATTTCCGAGTCTATATTTTGGGAGTAAACTAGATCTAAGTGAACCTCGCCGTTAAACACGTGGAAAGTGCTACCCACCGCTTTTCGTGCCGTCGTCATATCGTAACTATCAAAGGCCCGAAATAGTCGACTCCGGTGTAAGTAAACGGTCGCGCAAACGCCCCTAACCGTTCGGGTTGTAGGCCTCCTGTAACCGCTAGCCGTGGTGTCGCCTTGCATATTCTGCATCGCAGACATCTCCGCTCCACTTCTCGTACGGTCGGTCGTAGTTGGAGGATATGATATCTGGTGCGTAGGTCGTTGGCCACCCTCTCTCTGTTGGCGTGGCTTGCCTCCTGTCGGTGGCATCCATTCAGTATGACCAGTCGCTTCATCTGGCCTACCACGTCGGCTGCATCGATTCTTCCCCCTGGCTCGTAATATTTCATCTTCCAGTATGTGGTCGAGCTTTTTAAGTGCACTGCCGGTAGCCAGGTTCTTCCCCCGCTGAAGGCGGCTGATGTCTTCAGCGAAGCTGTCGAGTTGACTGCAGTCTATCCACATCCGCTCTGCCCTCTGGAAGTGCTGCAATGTTAATCCTTGTGCCCTTCTTCTTTTTTTTATAGAATAGGGTGACAAACGGGCACACAGTCCACCTGACGGTAAGTGGTTGCTGTGGCTCATAGACATCTACATTTGTCCTCGTTTGCGAATCAAAATTCAAATGTGTTTTCACCCGTGAGGACTAAGATACTCGTAGAATGCCTCTTGTCCAGTAAAAAGGGTGTCCGGTTCTCTACACTCACCATACGAAACACAGCAGCATGATGCCGCTATTTGACGCTGAAATTCTGTGAGA
The DNA here is from genome assembly GCA_033319125.1 of Parnassius glacialis. Lineage (NCBI taxonomy): Eukaryota > Metazoa > Arthropoda > Insecta > Lepidoptera > Papilionidae > Parnassius > Parnassius glacialis. The sequence continues at coordinate 1,585,260 of JAVANC010000028.1, read as the reverse complement.
GCGTGGTCCTTCCCCGGTCGAACCGACCCATTCGTGCTACAACTATACTACTAATATAGCTGCAGCATGGCTCTACCACGTATAAAATTCTTATAATCTTAATTATAAAATTCTTCGTATAGCATCAATGAACTGCAGTGCTCGTACTGTGGCCCTGATAAATCTTTCGTAAGAGAAGCGTTCTATATCTGGCAGGTATGGAGCGTCCTTGGTGTCGCTTTGGTGGGCCACGATTTCCTCCAACTCTTCATCATTCCCTGCCTTCTCTTCCTTCCGTCGAGGCCATCTGTCTTCTTCCTCGTAGAGAAATGACGGCCCTCTGAACCATTGGTTGCTTTCTAACTTGCTCACGAAGTTCGTGCGCGTCGCCTGATCTGCTATGTTCTCCGCAGTCAGTATCCACCTTCATTGCTCGGTCGATATCTTTTCGGCTATCTCTCCTAATCGATGACCTACGTATGGAGTGTAACGCGCTGTATAGTTCTGTATCCATTGGAGCGCCGTAGTAGAGTCTGTCTAATATACAACCCTATCTGCTACCACTCTGTGTTCGTCCTATATGAATTCCGCGAGTCGCGCTTATCAGGTTCGCCTACAAGTCTAGTCGTGGTATACTCTTCGCATTAATCGGAGCGACTTTTGCCTTGGCCGCCACTAATCGTACCCTAACCGTTTCGTCGCGATATCGTTTACGCCAATATGCCGCGGATGCGTACGCGCGTTTTTTTTTTTTTTATATGATAAGGGTGACCAACGAGCAAATAGTCCACCTGATGGGAAGTGGTTGCTGCGGCCCATAGACATCTACATCTATCCTCAATTACAAGTCGAAATGTAGATGCGTTGTCACCCGTGAGGACTAAGATGGAATGCCTCATTTACAGTAAAAAGGGTTGCTTGCGTCGTTAAAAACGTGAAGTTGACGCTCTACCACTCCCCCCGTAGGAGCATAGCACCTTGGCAGTCACAGTCGTGACACCTCCTCGACGACTCGCAGCCACCTCTGGAACTCATCCACTGCCTCTTCGGGTAGTTCGTCATTCTATCCGACTTTCTTCATACGCCATAAGTCTTGTAGCAGAATCTTGGCGGTGATGGTGAGGTAGCTGAGCAGTCCAAGTGGGTCAAACACCGACATGACTGCGCTTAAAGCTTCCCTCTTGGTCGGTGGTCGCTGTAGCGCCATTACTTCCTGTGGTACCCTATTCATTGTTGTGTTAAAGGTTAGGGCGTCTTCGTCGGCCATCCACAATAACCCTAGGGTTCTTCCGGGGCTATCTTGCCTTATGCCTACTTCCTTAGGCTTGCGCGCCAGTAATTCCTCCGGCTTGTCTTCCAGTAGGGCCGCGTGATTGGAATTCCAGCCTGCCAAGGTGAAGCCGGCCTTCTGGTGCACTTCGGTAACCTGCCTCGCTGTGTTCACCGCCTCCTCTACCGTTGCATAGCTGTCTAAATAGTCGTCCATATAATGATTACGTACGATAGCTTAAGCGCGAACGGGAGTGTCTCTGCGTTTGCGAACGCGTTATATTCTCTGACACTATGTGCGAGAAACGGCGAGCTTCTTGTGCCGAAAACCAATGACGTCATATTGTACTCCCGCTATATCGCTCGTTTCCTCGTCAGAGATACAATTGCCCAGGTTGGTCGCGACGGTCGAATTTCACACGTAAAAACATTTCTCTAATATCCGCGGACAAGGCTATCTCGTTTTCTCTAAACCAAAACAGTATGCCCGGTAAGTTCCGCAATAAGTCGGGGCCGTCTAGTAGGTAGTCAATAAAATATCTACCGGATGCCCGCGCTGCCGCGTCGAATACTACTCTCGTCTTCCCCGGCTTGTTCGGGTTCTGCACTACGAAGTGTGGCAGTTACCATCTCTTGGGGTCCTCTCTCTCAGTCCCCTCGGCTTCCCTCGCGTAGCCTTTCGCCAGGAAGTTGTCTATCTGGGCTGTATAGGCGTTCCGAAACTCCGGCGACTGGTCCTTCTTCCGTTAAATTGTCCGAAGTCTTCGAGCTGCCATCTCATAGCTGGGTGGCATCCGCAGGTTGTCGTCCTTCCATGGCAGTCCATGGTATTGTTCGCCGACCTTCTTGACGGTGCGCTGGAATATGTCGACAGCGCGCTCCTCTTCCCGTCGCGGCCTACTCTTCAGCGAGATAACTATATAATCTATCTCATACTGCCGTTTGAGGAGGTCCTTTAGCTCCACTTCCACCGGTCTTCCAGACCCATCTGTGCCAGCTTTTTACATTTGGCGATTAGGTGTTCACCCGCACAACACAAACACGAAACACTTCCGGTGTCCTCCTGGGTGGTGAACGTCTTTACGTCGCGGGCCCTATCCTCTTCGCGGCGTGTTAACACTATCTTTTTCGACGGCAGTGCTTCTCGTCTTACGGGCGATTCCTTAGTTGGCGTTACGGACGTATAGGCGTGACTCAACGCACGGTCCGCCTCTCTCATCATAAACCGGGATTGTGTGACAATGTCAGGTTCGTCCGCACTTCCGTAGTGCTCCGCATAATCGCACCAACGCGATCGTAAGTGGAGGCTAAGCTTACTCGTGACCTCCCTAGTTAGCATCGAATTTTGTAAGTATCCCTTGCCGTCGACGTTCTGCTTAATACATACTATGTTTTGCAACTTAATAGCGAAAGAATTTAATTCCCTGGCGGTTTGACCCGGGCGCGGAAGGCGTTTTAAATCATTTAACGCACGATCAATAATTACTTCCGGGCGGCCGAAACACTGCTCCAGTGTCCGCATAATGTCTGCTGGATCCTTCGCGGTAAACAGCAGCGCCGATACTACCTCTCTAGCCTCACCACATATACAGTTTCTTAATCTTGCCATATTTTCCGTATTTGTGAATCCACACAGACGCGTGGATTCTTTCATCGCGGCTTTAAACGGTAACCATTCCGCGGCCGAGCCGTTGAAAATAGGCAACTCCTATGTCTGCTTCGCGGCGGCTGGTCTAAGTCTTATCATGCCTTCCAAAGCTTCCGCTAGTCGTTTTTTGCCCCTATCTTTCCCTCTCGGGGTGAGACCTACGACCTGCGACCTACCTCTATCCCTATTACCCACTAATCTACGATGTGGCGATGGCGACCTATGTACACCTACATCATTGCGACACGGCGACGGTAATCTACGATCCGCGTGGCGATGTGGCGATGGCGTTCTACGTATAAGCGATAGAGTTCGGCGTTGGACGCGCGACGGCGACGTACCCGTACACGGCGATCCACCTGGTTCATTTATACGGAGACTCCATTGTCCCTCTGTATCGTATCTACGTGACGTAGTTGATCGTTATTCGCAACCGACCTCCCCTGGGCATCTTCAGCGTACATGCAACCGGTTCCCCTATTCGACAGGGCCTGCTCTTACTCGATGCGGGGCGCGGGTTGAGACGGGCGGCAGGGCGGCTCCCCCCGCACAGTCTCCACGTTCTCTAACCACCTATCAACACGTACCCTATTTTCCACTATATCGTCCTCGTTCAAACTATCCCTATCCGTTTCTTGTTGTAGTTGAGCGACGTCCCTAGCGTATTTCTGCTTGATAAGATCTTCCTCAATTCGAAATTGCTTCCTTCTTATTGCAGTTAGTTCCTCCGCGGTATTATACTAGATTTGCTTCAATTTTGCTATCGCGCTAGTTATAGACCGGGCTAAACGGACAGACGGGGCGCGTGGCGCGGACCTATGTACAACGTCGGCTATGGGCGCGACGGTACGCACTGTTGAACAAGTCTTTGTGACCGGAAGATCTTCTATAATCGCGGCTAGTGTATCTGTATGCGGCGCGGATGTACTAATCTCTCCCAAACGATCAGTCGTCGACATGGACACAGCGGGGCGCGGCGGCGCGAACGCGGGCCAGGGAATACATGCGGGCGCGGGCGGGAGCGCGGTGGAGAGCGCTAGTGCCAACGAAAAACGGACAGAGACGCGGGGGCTTCTTAGAAAATCCGCATTCCTACCGGCGTTTCCTCGTCGTTTCTTGTCTTCTGGCTTCTTGTCTTACGCATGATGTCCCACGTTGCGGCTTCCGACCGTCTTCAGAAAGACGCACGTATTCGTTGCCGTTCCCGCCGAAAGGGCACCGTTAGGGAGCAATCACCCGGCTGCATAAACGCGGTTAAGAAACAAGAAGATTGTCTGGAAACAGACAATAGATGCAGACGTAGACGTAGTATTTGTCAGAAATGTGTATAAAATTCTTATATTCATATATATCAATCGTATAACCTTCTTTTTTCGTCGATGAACTTCTTTCTTCTTCGATGATCTTCTTTGATGATCTTCTATAATGACCTTCTTTCTTCTGTATGGCCTTCGGATCTTCGAGCTTCTTTCTTCTGGCTTCTATCCGGCGACAATGGACCAAGAATTTAGGGGACTGCAGTGACCCGTATGATTTTAACTAACTGATTAACTGACTTACTCTGTGACGACTGATGTTAAGTAGGGTAAACTATACTAGGGACGGTTAAAAAAAATATGGTACTGTAGACGATTATGTATTCTAACTATTTACAAGCGGCTTTTCACTTAACTATACATATATACACAGAGGTGAATCTTCAATGAAGTAATCTTTCTTGATGTTTTCTCTCTTAAGATCTTCTTTCTTGATATTGTATGTCGTAGTCCCGCTTCCGAAATGAATAGCTCACAGACCAAAACGCACTTCTTATATTTCCAAAGAGAATGTCTCGGCATGTGAGTGGTATTGTGAGGTGTGTCGCGCGCTGATTCGTTGGCGAAATCACGTGATATTCGGGCGGTGTGCGCCGCGATGTGCCCCGCGCACCCGGGGCGCAACGGGGCGTATGAAGGGGCGACGGGGCGGCGGCTCCCATCGCTGTCCGTAACAAAACTACTTTTTGCGGATTTTATCGCGTTTAATTTACTATTTTAATTCCCAAAAATTTGGGGGTTTTACAGCAACCCATTGTGACGGAATGGGGGGGGTACTGAGATGTTAGACGTTCCGATGTCACTGTTAACCCGGCTACCTTACAGTTTTTTTTGATATTAATTTTTGGTTCAATTTAGGCAGAATGAACTTACAGTATCTTGTAGTTTTGCAGTGGTATGCTTGGGTTTGGATTTAATTTTGTTAATTATAGGATTCCAAGCAGATGGCAGCACACATCCATCTTCTCTTTTGAAATATGGATGCTTTTTAATTTCAATAGCTTCACGTATCATACTTGGTAGGAATTAGTGTTCTTTTGCGAGGATTTGTGGTCTATCAAGTCTAATGTGATGGCGGGGATGATCTTCCAAGCAGATGGCAGCACACAGCAGCAGCTGAGTAGGGTCCTCCGTGGCCCATAGACGAAGAACCTACAAGCAGGTGTTGGTCGGGCCTGCTACAGGCCAAAGGTAGAAAGTTTCTAATTACAATAAACAATCTGGGGGGAGCGTTCTATTCTAATAAACAGAGCTTACTTACCTCTTCCAAGGCGACTGGTCCCTCAGGATTCGGTCAGGTCGCATGTGGTTGTATAGTGCTAGGAAAGTAAGGGTCAGTGATGTGTATCTGGGTGTGGCTGGTAGTGTTATTGACCTTATTAGACCGTTACCCTCTGCAGCAGTTCGGACCTCAGCACCTCTCCACCTCACGTCACTTTCTTCGTTAGTCAGGATGACGGTCCAGTAACTCTGTCGTACGATTAACTACCTTACAGAAGCCACGTTTCGCGTGGCCACAGTTATTTCTAGAATATCAAATACCGCACTTGCTATTATTGTCGAATGAACTTATACAGATTCTGAGTTAGATACAATAAGTCCCGGGTGAAGCTAACAAGCAAGGAATGCGCGTAACGTATCCTAAACCGTATATTTCCTAGATGCGCGTGTCGTATTCCGCTTCCGACTTCCCGACAAAAAAACAGCGTGCCGCCTATCGCAGCGTTGAATTTGGACTGGCTTGCCCTTGCGTGTCCTCGACACGACGGGACGACAAAACCGGTATCGTCGAGGCGCGCGCGCCCTCTGACGTCAATTCTTGACATTAGCGCTTGGCGCGAACATCCATCTTCTCTATTGAAATATGGATGCTTTTTAATTTCGATAGCTTCACGTATCATACTTGGTAGGAATCAGTGTTCTTTTGCGAGGATTTGTGGTCTATCAAGTCTGATGTAATGGTGGGGATGAACATGTCCACAGACTGCAGACTTCCCAGAGCGTCGGTGTTTCACGTCAGCTGTATGTTATTTCACGCGGGTTTCAATAGATTTTTTAATTGTCCTATGTAATAGGGACCACACTCGCAAACAAGCTTGTATACTCCTGCATCTTGTAGAGGGATATTACACTTGACGCATGGTGTGGTTGCCCCGAAACGTCGGGATTTAAAATAGTAAATTAAACGCGATAAAATCCGTAAAAAATAGTTTCATTCATGTGTTGTGTTCGCGTAAATATAAGAAATTATTAAGAACGGGTTTGTTTAACATATAGTATTGTCGACACGAAGATATTAGCTATACACCAAATTGACACCTGCACTAATTTTGCTTCGTTTAGATACAAAACACGTTAGTATTATTAACGAGTGTGTTTTTCTTTTCAAATAAAGTGGTTTCCGTGTTGAAACGGCTTAAGAAAATCCACCACCACATCTTAAAAAGGCACGAGCCTTTTTAGATGTAGACGACGAGAGCCATGCTGCAGCTATATTAGTAGTATAGTTGTAGCACGAATGGGTCGGCTCGACCGGGGAAGGACCACGCTCTCTCAGAATACCAGCATAAAATAGCAGTTTAACACTGCTGTGTTTCGTATGGTGAGTGCAGAGAACCGGAGACCCTTTTTACTGGAAAAGAGGCTTTCCATCTTAGTCCTTACAGGGTGACAAAGCATCTGCATTTTGATTCGCAAACGAGGATAGATGTAGATGTCTATGGGCCACAGCAACTACTTACCATCAGGTGGGCTGTGTGCTCGTTTGTCATCCTATCCTATATAAAATACTTTAACATTAATTAACTTTCGTATAAACATTCGGTAAAAACAGTTATGTTATTAGTCACCTTTTTTATAAAAAATGATAACAAACTAGCACTCAAATTAAAGTAAGTAAATGCTATGGCCCCAGATATATTCATATATCCTCAATTAAGAATCAAATGCAGACATGTTGTCACCCCTGTGGAATAAAATGGAATGCCAGATTTCCAGTAAAAAGGTGTTAGAGAACCACACTCACCATACGAAAAAGCAACATTAAGCTGCTATTTTACGCAGGTATCCTGTGCAAGCAAGCATTCTTTATCAATTTTGTATATTCTATATTTTATACGTTAAAATAACTTAAAATAAGCAAACCGAGTTATCACAAATCGTTAAAATTAGTCTTGCAATATATTTTGTCGCCTTCCGTAAACATTCTCCAGTATCGTAAAATCCCACAGGGCATATTAACAACAGTCAATGTTCGTTGCGCTTAATGGCGGATTTTGCCACTAGGCTCTAACTACCGCATTTACCGCTCAAATAGAAGATACATTAAGGCTGATAAGATACAGAGGTGTAGTAAATGCTATTTACGAGTGAACATCAGAATCGATAAAATTAGGCCTTTACTTATAGTTCAGAATAGAACAACAGACACAATAAAGTTTTTAAATAACTTGTAAGTATATTTGTGATCAGTGGGAAAAATTTGATTGCGTGCCCGTTATGATATGTTTGTACTCGTAACGAACGTACAAGCAGTTATATTTTATATTTGCATTGGAGCGGAAGTACAAACTATATACAACTAGCTGGCCAGGCAGACGTTGCTCTGCCCGTTTCGATGACCCTTCATAGAAAAAATCTTTAAATTCATAATAAAAAATATTGAGTGTCACTTATCAGGATGAAAACTATCCTATCTCTCAAGTTGGACGGAACTGAACAGAGTGTGCGAAATTTCATTGAAATCAGTTCAGTAGTTCATCGCGCACAAACAATGTGACACGTAATTTTTATATATAGAGACTATTATAAAGTTTGTTGTGTATGAGTTGTAGAATAATAGATAACAATATATAACAACATATATAATATAACAGATACTACCCCACATCATCTCGCGGGTGTCGTAAGAGGCGACAGAGGGAAACGAAATCAGGGGATGGGTAGGAGCGTCTTCCTAACGACTAAAAAAAAACTGCGTTTGTCAACCTGCTTACCAAGCGTAGCAATTATGGTAAATGTTCTTCCTATGAGGCAATATATGGGGAAAGCATATGTCATCTATGGAATTAAATAGGCTGTAACGTTATTAGTAACGGTAAGATACAGATAACGTTGTTAAAAAAATGTCTTTCTGTCTGTCCGTGTAATATTCGGAATGGCTGAGACGAATGTTTTAATACAAACTATAATTTGTATTCATACATTATCTGAATGTATAATATTTGCTTAGTAAATGTACACAAAATGGTCATATTAAATATTACAGTAAATATAACTAAATAACCTTTTATAGGCGTTAAATTATATAAGAATAAAAAGATTTAAAGTACTTAAATTATCTTATTAACCATAATTGTATTATTCACAAAGTAAAACTATTCAAAAATCCAAAATCCAAGAAGATCCTTTTTTTCCTTTGAGACTTTTTAAAAACTGTTTTCCGTTTTTAAAAAGTCATCTGGAATTACCTGCGTTATACAAAGTAATGATAGCTAGAAGTACTTACGTACGTACATTTGTGCTACAACTATACTATTAATATAGCTGCAGCATGCTCAACCACGTAAAAAGATTTATTACACAATGTTTGTATAAAAAGGGTTATTATAATATTAAGGAATTTATGGATCATAATAACCCCTGGGAATGAGGTAATCGTTACCAAGCTACATCTAATTTGTTTTGTGTAGTTAATTGTGTAACATGAAGATTGTAAGCTGTTATTTGAAAAAAAAAAGTCTCGCAGGGTTTCTTGCTGATTCTTCTCAGGACAGAGGTCTTTTTGTCGTATCGGTGCTAATTAAACAAAAGAGTGACTTTCAATAAGTATTATTTATAACCTATATTGAATAAAAAAGTTTCTATATCTATTTAACACGTTCACTGTCCGGTTTTAAAACACAATAGTAAGACAATAGCAATGACCTATATGTAGTGCACGGGACAGCGAAAGGGTTAAGTAAGAAAGCAAGTATTTTTTTAATATAACATGCTGTGGCCCAAAGACATCTAAATCTGTCCTCGATTATATATTTATAAGATTTAGTCAAAGATAGATGTAGATATCAATGGATTATAGCAATCACTTACCATCAGTTGGACTGTGTGCTCGTTATTTCCCCTTATCCTTTAAAAGTATAAAAAAGTAAAAATTTTTACATCATATACGGCCAATTGAAGTCTATCGTAACTTCCTTGTTAACCTTAATAACATTGAAAGTCATAAAAAATCATTGTACGAATATTTTCTCGCGTTAAATTTATAATGACTTACACAAACAATTTTTGATTTGCCGCCAAGTCGTAAACAAATGACAAGTTAATAAAATAAATACACAATAATATTGGCAAAAAATTCCATTTTCAAAATTTTAACTTATTTTCTAATTTATCGTTTACAAGTGGCCAGTTCTAAAAACTTTCAGTGTAGCCCTCGTATTACAATTTTACTGGCTGATTAGAGCGCTAAGATCGATAAGGCGTACAAATTATTTTGGAAATTAAATTTTTATTGGGCTAAATATAGCCCATTCAGCGAAAACGACCACCGTGGCACTAGATCGCGGAGAGTAGGACTGTATGATAATTTAAGTTATTAGTTTTAGTTTTTTTTTTGATAATTATTGTATATTATTTTTTTATTTATATGTGGTAAAGATAAGAAGTAGCTGTACTACGGATGCAATGTGAAAGGGCCGGTTCGACCGAGAAAGGGCCACGCTCTCACAGAATACCAACTTAAATTAGTAACAAAATGCTGTTGGATTTCATATGGCATGTAGAGAACCGGAGACCCTTAGGAACTAGTAAAAAGGCATTCCATCTCAGTCCTGAGGAGTGACAACGAATCTGTACTTAATCGATAATAGATGTAGATGTCTATGGGCCACATCATCTATTTACCGTCAGGTGAACTGTGTTCTCGTTTTTCAGAATTACATATATATATATAATCACACCTCTTTCCCGTAGGGGTAAGCAGAGACCACTTCCCTCAACTTGCTACGATCTTTACATACTTGTTTCGCTTCGTCCACTTTCATTATCTCCTTCATACATGTTCTTTGGTTTAGCCTACTCTTGACCTGGCCTTTTTTTAAAGACGTCCCTGATTTGATCTAGAAACGTCCGCCTAGGTCTACCCCTTCCAACATTTTCATTATGACTCGCCTTATACACCTTCTTCGTCAATCGTTATTCATTCATTCTCTCGACATGGCCAAACCATCTCAGCATACCTTTCTCAATTTTTGTCACTACATCTTCTTTCAGATCACAACGTTTCTTTATCTATTTCTTATCCTATCACTCAGTTTAACTCCTATCATACTTCTCAACGCTCTCATCTCAACTGCATTTATTCTGCTTTCATGTTTCATCTGCCATACCCCAACATTCACTTCCGTACATGAGTGTCGGAACCAACACCCCCTCATGCCCCATGCACCACACCTCATGCACATAAAGAATCTACCTTACAACTAAGAGGACTATAACTGTTGACCTTTACAAAATAAATTTTTGCAATTTTATGGTCTGATGAAATAGAAGAAGATTATTCCTTAATGTATATAATTATAGTCAAATAAATATAACACAATATATAAAATAGCATAGATAAATTCAAAGATTCATTTCTTTTTCAATTAGTTATATATTTTTTTTATTTTAAAATTTTAATTGCATTCCCTTAGAAAAAGAAATGATACAAAGGTCTTAATGTCTAAAGGCATTCTTTACCAATCAACTCATGGAGTGATGAGAATTGAATTATAAGTCTAGAAATTAATTGAAAAAAAAATTCCATAGAACACTGGATTGGAACGAAGTTCCTTTAGTAGTAAATTATTGTTGATAAACGCATTATATTATTGATTAACAAATACAAATAAATAAATCACAAGCGTCTATTAAAAAGAAGCGTTATATAATATAAAATAATATTTCCTTCACGGCAAGATAAAAATTGCAGAGAAAATGGATATTATTCCATCTCGATTCCTTGTAGCCGCCAGGGCCGTCTACACTACGTCGGAAGGGGACGTGACGGAATAATCTTTCACTTTTTGTCACCTAGTCCCCAGCCACCAAATCAATACCGTCCAATAAAAAACTTCGTTCCAAAAAATTACAAAAGAAAGTAAAATAAATTTTTAGTATCAAAATATTTTTTGATATTATGTTGTAATTAAATATATTTACATTATATATTAACCCATATTCATAATTAAATATATACATATATACGAGTATATAGGTATATACACACAAATATATAAATATGAAATTAATACACACGTATAAATACGACTATTTAAAAACTTCAAAAGAAAATATCAATCTTTTGAAAATACAGATCACAAATTGTGCAAATTGACCATTTCGACTCCAACACAAATGAGGTTAAAATAGTGAGATCTGAGAAAAGGAGCATAAAATGCTCAATTCCATAGGGCAGCGTGTTAGGTTGTGTGCTGTTTCTGTCATACATCAACGACTTGCCAAAAGTACTAAATAAAGAACAAATATTGCCCATCTTATTCGCTGACGATATATCAATATTAATTGCATATGACAAAACCAAAAACCCAACACAAATGATCATAACTTAGAAATTAACTATGACAAAACAAAAACCATCCAATTTAGAACATACAAAAACACCCCCATAAACATTGACACAAAATACAACAACATACAACTAGAAACCGTAAATACATTCAAATTACTTGGTATAACTATAGACACGCACGTCAACTGGAAATCACACATCGAACATATTAAAAAAAAAACTATCTCAATTCACATACGCTCTATTCCAACTTAAATGCAGCACAAACGAAAAAACCGCACTGTCAGCATACTACGCATATGCATACTCCTGGTTAAGGTACGGCATTATGTTGTGGGGAAATATTGTACACTTTCAGGATCTATTTATACTGCAAAAGAAATGTATTAGAATCATCGACCAAATTGAAAATCTTGACAGTTGCAAACCCTATTTCATTAAAATAACAACCTAACACTACCATTATTATACATATTTGACATTTGCATATTTGTATTCAAGAATATAAATCACTTCACAAAAGTAAAAGACAATCACAATATAAACACACGCCACAGAGACAGACTATACTTACCACCATCAAGAATTAAAATGCTAAACCAGAGTCCATACTACATGGCTGTAAAAATATACAATAAATTACATATCCACATAAAAACTGAAAATAAGATTACACTTTTGATTAATAAACTAAAAACATTCTTAACAGAAAAATGTTTCTACTCAGTTAAAGAATACATTGAAGCAAAACACGGATAACAAATTGCATATCTTTTACACAAATAACAGAACTAATATACCTAAACATTAAGTCAACGTAAATACATAAAAAAAGGAAAAAAGCGGTTTTGATACACAAAAATTACTATGAACAGTATCAGATATCAGTAGAAGAATAAATATTGTGTTGATATAAAATGTCATAAATGCCTTAATATTTTGCACAATTTAATACTGTTTAATTATTGCATACCTTAAGCGAAAGCGCAAGGTAATGTTCTACTATCGCCTAAAAATTAAAATTCCAACATTTTATCGAATAAAATCCTATCTAGCAATCATATTATACATATAAATGATATAAAAAGCACATTGTTAAAAAGATAAATGATTGTTGAACTTATTAATAATTTTTTTAAATCGATTAATTGCTATTTTAAATAAAAAAAAGGGTTTAAGTGGCTTATGGTGTGGATTTATCATGTCCCTGTGGCTTGTAAACACTATAACTTTTGAAAATATCAATTGTTTAACTCAATCTATTTTTTAATCTCTTCATCTATCATGTGGGAAGCCACTGAATGTAAATGGCAGTGTAATTTTGTTTTGTTTAGCTATAATTAATTTTTTTCGGCTCCAAAATGGCGAAATTTTCGTTGATTTCGTTGCCTCGTATATAAATTGTTTCTGTAAATGGGGATCTACAGCCACAGAGTAGTTTAGTTCACAGAGTATCTTTGTATTAAGTTAGTTCGGCTCACAGAACACATTCGGCTTCGGTCGCCGTCGTGAGTGGATATTGTTTCGGTTGTTTGCAGCGGCTCAAAAAGATCGCTGTACAAATACATAACATGCGAATAACCAAATTTCTTAAATACTTGATTATAATAATAATAAGAGTAATAACAATATTTAAATAATAACAATATTTAAAAGCACAGAATAAATAATAGTAGTACGTACTAAAAGTAAGTAGTATAATTTTTTTGTCATGGGTGACATTTTCATGCTTTTCGAGGGTGTCGAAACCGATAGGGTTGTCGAAATGTAAATCCAAGATGGCGGCCGCAATAGGTATCAATTTTTTCATCATGGGTGTCATTTTCATGGTTTTTGAGGGTGCTGAAGCCGATAGTGCTATCGAAATGTAAATCCAAGGTGGAGGCTGCAATAGGTATAAAATTTTTCATCATAGGTGTCATTTTCATGGTTTTCGAGGGTGTTGAAGCTGATAGTGCTGTCGAAATGTAAATCCAAGATGGCGGCTGAATTAGGTACCAATTTATTCATCATGGGTGTCATTTTCATGGTTTTCGAGGGTGTTGAAGCCGATAGTGCTGTCAAAATGTAAATCCAAGATGGCGGCTGCAATGGGTATCAATTTTTTCATCTTGGGTGTCATTTTCATGGTTTTCGAGGGTGTTGAAACCGATAGTGCTCTCGAAATGTAAATCCAAGATGGTGGCTGCAATAGGTATCAATTTTTTCATCATGGGTGTCATTTTCATAGTTTTCGAGAGATTTGAAGCCGATAGGGTTGTCGAAATGTAAATCCAAGGTGGCGGCTGCAATGGGTATCAATTTTTTCATCATGGGTGTCATTTTCATGGGTTTCGAGGTTGTTGAAGCCGATAGTGCTGTCGAAATGTAAATCCAAGATGGCGGCTGAATTAGGTACCAATTTATTCATCATGGGTGTCATTTTCATGGTTTTCGAGGGTGTTAAAGCCGATAGTGCTGTCAAAATGTAAATCCAAGATGGCGGCTGCAATGGGTATCAATTTTTTCATCTTGGGTGTCATTTTCATGGTTTTCGGGGTGCTGATGCCGATAGTGCTGTCGAAATGTATTTAAACTACTTTAATACTTCCGTGTAATCATGTTATACGTAATTTTTTTAATGCGCTTAAGGTATGCCCAATTGGATTTACCAATATATTTACTATATTATTAATTGATTCTTCAATGTTTTTTACTCTATAATGTTTGTTTTTAATAACTTATTTTATCTCCCTTTCTCAAATTTGCAATGCCTGAAAAAGGCTACTAAGTTGAGACAATTTTTTATTATTATAAGACCATTAATATACACTTGGTTGGCAAATAAAGATTGATTGATTGATTGATACACAAAAAGCATTCTTCAGTGAATTTCAAGTAATTCCAACAAGAAGGCTAAACATAAGCTGCGAAAACTCGCAAAAACGTGTTCACGTTGGCGGCTATTACATAAGGTTCAGATTTTTCCTTATTATTATTTTACGCTTTCAAAATACACTTTAACAAACAATACATTTATATCAAACGAGCGATCTGTCCCTGGGTCCAATTGTAGTGTAGCCTACACGCATAAAAAATCATCAAAACCTATACGGCACTTGATTTTATTTATATTTTATACGTAGTAGAGCCATGCTGCAACTATATTTATAGAATAGTTGAAGATCGCATGGTTCGACTCGACCGGGAAAAGACCACGCTCTCACAGAACACCAGCGTAAAATGGCAGCTTGACACTGCTATATTTCGTATGGTGAGTGTAGAGAACCGGAGACCTATTTTACTGGAAAAGAGGCATTCTATCTTATTCCTCACGGCTGACAACGCATCTGCATTTTAATTCGCGAACGAAGATGGATGTAGATGTCTATGGGCCACAGCAACCACTTATCATCAGGTGGACTGTGTGCTCGTTTGTCAACCTAATTTTATAAAAAAAAATAGATTTAATTTCTTTTAGTGGCGATGTAAGGGTATCTATACTTTATATCGTCCCGTGAGTGTCGTAAGAGATAACAGAGAGAATTATATACGTGGTAGAGCCATTCGGCACCTATATTAGCAGTATAGTTGTAGCACGAATGGGTCGGCTCGACCAGGAAAGGAACACGCTCTCACAGAATAGCAGCGTAAAATGGCAGCTTCACACTGCTATGTTTCGTATGGTGAGTGTACAGAACCGGATACTCATTTTACCGGAAAAGAGGCATTCTATCTTATTCCTCACGGCTGACAACGCATCTGCATTTTAATTCGCGAACGAAGATGGATGTAGATGTCTATGGGCCACAGCAACCACTTACCATCAGGTGGACTGTGTGCTCGTTTGTCACCCTAATTTTATAAAAAATATAGATTTAATTTCTTTTAGTGGCGATGTAAGGGTATCTATACTTTATATCGTCCCGTGAGTGTCGTAAGAGATAACAGAGGGAATTATATACTTGGTAGAGCCATGCGGCACCTATATTAGCAGTATAGTTGTAGCACGAATGGGTCGGCTCGACCAGGAAAGGAACACGCTCTCACAGAATAGCAGCGTAAAATGGCAGCTTCACACTGCTATGTTTCGTATGGTGAGTGTACAGAACCGGATACTCATTTTACCGGAAAAGAGGCATTCTATCTTATTCCTCACGGCTGACAACGCATCTGCGTTTTAATTCGCGAACGAAGATGGATGTAGATGTCTATGGGCCACAGCAACCACTTACCATCAGGTGGACTGTGTGCTCGTTTGTCACCCTAATTTTATAAAAAATATAGATTTAATTTCTTTTAGTGGCGATGTAAGGGTATCTATACTTTATATCGTCCCGTGAGTGTCGTAAGAGATAACAGAGGGAATTATATACTTGGTAGAGCCATGCGGCACCTATATTAGCAGTATAGTTGTAGCACGAATGGGTCGGCTCGACCAGGAAAGGAACACGCTCTCACAGAATAGCAGCGTAAAATGGCAGCTTCACACTGCTATGTTTCGTATGGTGAGTGTACAGAACCGGATACTCATTTTACCTGAAAAGAGGCATTCGATCTTATTCCTCACGGCTGACGACGCATCTGCATTTTGATTCTTTATTGAAGATAAATGTAGATGTCTATGGGTGACAGCAACCACTTACCAACAGATGGACTGCGTGCTCGTTTATCACACTATTAAAAAAGGGAAAATTAAATATATTGGTAAATCCAATTGGGCATACCTTAAGCGCATTAAAAAAATTACGTATAACATGATTATACGGAACTATTAAAGTATTTTAAATACATTTCGACAGCACTATCGGCTTCACACCCTCGAAAACCATGAAAATGACACCCATGATGAAAAAATTGATACCTATTGCAGCCGCCATCTTGGATTTACATTTCGACAGCACTATCGGCTTCAACACTCTTGAAACCCATGAAAATGACACCCGAGATGAAAAAATTGGTACCAACTTCAGCCGCCATCTTGGATTTACATTTCGATAGCACTATCGGATTCAACACCTTCGAAAACCATGAAAACGACACCCAAGATGAAAAACTTGATATCTATTGCAGCCGCCACCTTGGATTTACATTTCGACAGCACTATCGGCATCAGCACACCCGAAAACCATGAAAATGACACCAATGATGAAAAAATTTATATCTATTGCAGCCGCCATCTTGGATTTACATTTCGATAGCACTATCGGCCCAATTTATTCATCATGGGTGTCATTTTCATGGTTTTCGAGGATGTTGAAGCCGATAGTGCTGTCAAAATGTAAATCCAAGGTGGCGGCTGCAAAATATATCAATTTTTCATCTTGGGTGTCATTTTCATGGTTTCCAAGATGAAAAAATTGATATATTTTGCAGCCGCCACCTTGGATTTACATTTTCGACAGCACTATCGGCTTCACACCTTCGAAAACCATGAAAATGACACCCATGGTGAAAAAATTGATACCTATTGCGGCCGCCATCTTGGATTTACATTTCGACAACCCTATCGGTTTCGACACCCTCGAAAAGCATGAAAATGTCACCCATGACAAAAAAAATATACTACTTACTTTTAGTACGTACTACTATTATTTATTGTGCTTTTAAATATTGTAATAAAAAAATCTCTTATTATTATTATAATCAAGTATTTAAGAAATTTGGTTATTCGAATATTGTGTATTTGTACAGCGATCTTTTTGAGCCGCTGAATACAACCGAAACAATGTCCACTCACGACGGCGACTGAAGCCGAACCACAAACTATATAGAAACGCGCTGAACTAAACTTAATACAAAGGTACTCTGTGAACTAAACTACTCTGTGGCTGTAGATCCCCATTAACAGAAACAATTTATATACAAGGCAAGCAAATCAACGAAAATTTCGCCATTTTGGAGCCGAAAAAAATTAATTATAGCTAAACAAAACAAAATTACACTGCCATTTACATTCAGTGGCTTCCCACATGATAGATGAAGAGATTAAAAAATAGATTGAGTTAAACAATAGATATTTTCAAAAGTTATAGTGTTTACAAGCCACAGGGACATGATAAATCCACACCATAAGCCACTAAAACCCTTTTTTTATTTAAAAATAGCAATTAATCGATTTAAAAAAATTATTAATAAGTTCAACAATCATTTATCTTTCTAACAATGTGCTTTTTATATCACTTATATGTATAATATGATTGCTAGATACGATTTTATTCGATAAAATGTTGGAATTTTAATTTTTAGGCGATAGTAGAACATTACCTTGCGCTTTCGCTTAAGGTATGCAATACGAGATGGGCAGCAGTATCTTCCTGATAACAACTCCTTATAGTAATAAACTGCGGTTGCCAACTGTGGCATCAAAATTCATGTGACAATCTATAAGGGAGGCTTAATCAGGAGTGGAATTTTATAGGCTGTTATGAATAGAACGGTCAATTGAACAAAGGATCATACGATTCACCTGATGGTAAATGTATGTTGCAGACAATAGATATCTACATTTATCTGCAATTAAGATTCAACACACATTCCCGGGATTCGAACCCGGAACCACGTAATCAACAGTGGCGCTACAACCACTAGACCACGTGCAGTACAATACGAAATACATTTTTAAATTTAAAAACTTTTCCCCCCCATTACGTTTCACAGTCAGTTTTTTACGCTTTACTAAGTATTATGCAAACTGTAGAAGTCCGTTGCTACGTTTTACCTTTTTATTTAGGCTCGAACCATTTAACCTTGCCCCTAATAACAGTCTAATATCCAAAAGCTCCACATATTTAAAACACACGGGCTACGTTCCGTATAATAGCAGATTTCCCCGCTCAGCTCTACTAAATTAATTACTCATTTTCAAATTTATAGTAAATTTAGACCAGTAGAGTAGTCTAATTCACCTAAAACTTGTTATACGCGAAATTGCATCAATTTATAGGGTAAAATATATTATTTTAAGTATTATTTAAGTACCAAAAAGGCATTTTACTCGCTGCAATGTAAGAGGACTTACAGTATATATAGGTCGGCTCGACCGGTGAAAAACCACGTTCTTGTTTTATATGGTGGGAGTAGAGAACCGAAGAACTGATAACGAGGTATTCTATATTAATTCTAAGAGGTGAGGACGGAGAACGGTTAATGGCTTCTAAAGCATGTGTACAACAACATGTGTCTAAATGTGCTATAAAGAAAAAATACAGGCAGTCATTAGGAATGCCGACAGAAGTGAAAACTCAATGACATATGCGTATAAATGTACACAGGCCGCAATACGTCGCTAGTCTGGCTCGGACCACACTAGTGACATGTAGTAGACATAGATGAGCATGTCAAGGTTATCGGTGACGCAAAACGATAAGTTTTTCACCAAAAATCGCTCAACGCGGCTAAAGAAGTTTTCACTTCAACAAAAATTGTGATGAACTGAAAACGTACTAAAGAGTATTTGTAATTTTGTTATAATTAATGTGACGTATAGTACAAAAAGCCGCATACAAGTATTATAGTCGTTTGCCAGCCCGTGTATGTTTAAATAAAATACTTGTGTACGCTCTGACACGTCCGCTGAATGAAAACATTAACGGGTGTAAAAAATACTTCAACTTGTTTGATTTCAAATACAAAAATTTTCTTGCTTCAATACTATGGAGCGTAACAAATGTCGGACTGATGTATACGTTCAGCTACCACGGCAATACAGCAGCTAAACAGTGGAACCTATGAGTTCAATATCAAGCCAGTTATAAAACCTAGTTCCATTACATATTTGTCGAAACGGAAAAAGTGTTTAGTTCTTCTTAAGGGTTTCGACATAGGTAGTTTTCAATTAAGTCAAAGTATCGTACACTTTGTACCGAACTCTTTATGGAGCTGACATGGCTCAGGAGATAGAATAGAATTATAAAATAAATAAATAAATAAAAAAATATTTCAATTATATAAAGCTTTAAAATACAGAGTTTGGTGATTACCTTTTAAGCTAACAAATGCTTGTGTTGGGTGACTCCGCTCTTCCACTTAACATTATAAAGTGTATGTAATTGGAAAAAAAATTAAAGAAAAGAAAGTACAAATACAAAAAGGATAAGGAGCGCACTTGTGTGATGTAAGTGAGTGTGGTTTTGAGTGTACGCGCATACGTGTTTGTGGGTGTGTGTGTGTGTGTGTGTGTGAGAGAGAGATAGTTTGTGTGTGTGTGTATGCATTGTATTTATGGGTTAATATTGTTGACCTGCGTGTAGATATGAGTCTTAGGTATAACTATAGGTTTGGGTTAAGGTTAGCACTACGACAATGTCTTGGGATCAGAAGAAGCCAGGCAAAGCTTCCGACACTAACGAGAATTGCATATCATATAGAAAAGAATATTTGTTGGATTGTAGAATTTGTGTATTAGTATTAGGTATATTTGTTTGCAGTAAAGGTAGGTACAGAAAATCGGGTGTTACATTTTGAATTAATCGTTTTACATTCTGCCTTACGATATATGCAAATTTGGCTAATGAAGTATTTGGAAGAAACTTACTTCTTCATTATTAAAAAAAATATCAATCGGCTTATGATTCTTGCACTGAATAATATCTTCTTTAATACTCATGCCAATAAATATCATTAAATTAGGTTTAAAGTTGACCTTTTGTATTATTTATTTAAGAGAGGTTTATTGTATATAAGAGAGGCTATGGTTGAGCGTGTGAGTCTCACACTACAGGGAGTATCCGAATGGGGAGATGCCAATCTCGTAAAATTTAACGCCTCTAAAACACAAGCGTGTCTTTTCACCAATGAAGGAGCCCGCTTACCTTGGCTCCTACTTTCCGGAATATACCCTTGGAGGACACTAACCGCCTTCAGTTGTTAGGGGTTGAATTTTATCCGAACCTAAACGGTGGGTGGTTAATTGAGTCCAGAGCCATAGCAGCCACAAGGAAACTTGGTGTCCTTGCAAGGGTGCGGCGATACTTCACGCCGGGGCACCTTGTTACCTTATATAAAGCTAAAGTCCGGTTGTGCATGGAGTACTGCTGTCACATATGGACTGGTGCTTCAAACTGCCACCTGGAAGCGTTGGACTCAGTGGAGAGACGTGCTAAGAGGCTCATTGGTGATCTTGAGTTGCTTGAAACCAATCTTATCAACCTCGAGAAAAGGCGCAGAGTGGCCAGTCTCTCGGTATTGCATGCCGAGCGTAGAGCGCGTGTGTATGTTCTACTAACGCCTAAAAATCAAAATTCCAACATTTTGTCGCATTAAATCGTATCCAGCAATCATATTATACATATAAATGATATAAAAAGCACATTGTTAAAAAGATAAATGATTGTTGAACTTATTAATATTTTTTTTAAATTCATTAATTGCTATTTTTAAATAAAAAAGGGGTTTTAGTGGCTTATGGTGTGGATTTATCATGTCCCCAAGGCTTGTAAACACCATAACTTTTGAAAATATCAATTGTTTAACTCAATCTATTTTTAATCTCTTCATCTATCATGTAGGAAGCCACTGAATGTAAATGGCAGTGTAATTTTGTTTTGTTTAGCTATAATTAATTTTTTTCGGCTCCACAATGGCGAAATATTCGTTGATTTGGTAGCCTTGTATA
This sequence comes from Parnassius glacialis, assembly GCA_033319125.1. NCBI lineage: Eukaryota > Metazoa > Arthropoda > Insecta > Lepidoptera > Papilionidae > Parnassius > Parnassius glacialis. The sequence goes on along the minus strand of JAVANC010000028.1, from coordinate 1,563,880 downwards.
AAATTATTTCTGTAAATGGAGAGCTACAGCCACAGAGTAGTTTACTCACTAACTCAGTTCGCCATAGATTACTGTATATATATTATATAGCAGTTCGCCCAAAGACTATAGTAATATATAAGGAAGAGTTCGCCGTCGTGAGTGGACATTGTTTCGGTTGTTTGCAGCGGCTCAAAAAGATCGCTGTACGAATACACAATATTCAAATAACCGAATTTCTTAAATACTTGATTATAATAATAATTTTAATAAGAGATTTTTTTATTACAATATTTTAAAAGCACAGAATAAATAATAGTAGTACGTACTAAAAGTAAGTAGTATATTTTTTTTTGTCATGGGTGAAATTTTCATGGTTTTCGAGAGTGTTGAAACCGATAGGGTTGTCGAAATGTAAATCCAAGATGGCGGCCGCAATAGGTATCAATTTTTTCATCATGGGTGTCATTTTCATGGTTTTCGAGGGTGCTGAAGCCGATAGTGCTGTCGAAATGTAAATCGAAAATGGCGGCTGCAATAGATATCAATTTTTTTTATCATGGGTGTCATTTTCATGGTTTTCGAGGGTGTTGATGCCGACAGTGCTGTCGAAATGTAAATCCAAGATGGCGGCTGTAATAGATATCAATTATTTCATCTTGGGTGTCATTTTCATGGTTTTCGAGGGTGTTGAAGCCGACAGTGATGTTGAAATGTAAATCCAAGATGGCGGCTGCAATAGATATCAATTTTTTCATCTGGGTGTAATTTTCATGGTTTTCGAGGGTGTTGAAGGCGATTGTGCTTTCGAAATGTAAATCCAAGATGGCGGCTGCAATAGGTATCAATTTTTTTCATCTTGGGTGTCATTTTCATGGTTTTCGAGGGTGTTTAAGCCGATAGTGCTGTCGAAATGTAAATCTAAGGTGGCGGCTGCAAGGGATATCAATATTTTCATCATGGGTGTCATTTTCATGGGTTTCGAGGGTGTTGAAGCCGATAGTGCTGTCGAATTGTAAATCCAAGATGGCGGCAGAAGCAGGTACCAATTTTTTCATCATAGGTGTCATTTTCATAGTTTTCGAGGGTGTTGAAACCGATAGTGTTGTCGACATGTAAATCCAAGATGGCGGCTGCAATAAATATCAATTTTTTTATCATAGGTGTCATTTTTATAGTTTTCGAAGGTGTTGAAGCCGATTGTGCTGTCGAAATGTAAATCCAAGATGGCGGCTGTTATAGATATCAATTATTTCATCTTGGGTGTCATTTTAATGGTTTTCGAGGGTGTTGAAGCCGACAGTGATGTCGAAATGTAAATCCAAGATAGTGGCTGCAATAGATATCAATTTTTTCATCATGGGTGTCATTTTCATGGTTTTCGAGGGTGTTGAAGCCGATAGTGCTGTCGAAATGTAAATCCAAGATGGTGGCTGCAATAGGAATCAATTTTTTCATCTTGGGTGTCATTTTCATGGTTTTCGAGGGTGTTGAAGCCGATAGTGCTGTCGAAATGTAAATCTAAGGTGGCGGCTGCAAGGGATATCAATATTTTCATCATGGGTGTCATTTTCATAGGTTTTGAGGGTGTTGAAGCCGATAGTGCTGTCGAATTGTAAATCCAAGATGGCGGCAGAATAGGTACCAATTTTTTCATCATAGGTATCATTTTCATGATTTTCGAGGGTGTTGAAGCCGATAGTGCTGTCGAAATGTAAATCCAAGATGGCGGCAGAAGTAGGTACCAATTTTTTCATCATTGGTGTCATTTTTCATGGTATTCAAGGGTGTTGAAGCCGATAGTGCTGTCGAAATGTATTTAAACTACTTTAATAAAATTTCGTATAATCAAGCTATATGTTATTTTTTAATGCGAAGGCATGCTCAATTGGATTTACCAATATATTCTATACATATGATTTTTACGGTGTTTTGATTTACAAATAATCATCTACATCTAATAGTCCGGTGTTAAATGAATCCTTATATAATCGGACCAAATTTATTATACAAATTTAGGAACAGTGGTGAGGAAATTATACGCATTGTTTTTTAATAAAAAATAGCTATTTAATATTGTTTAATACTTTTTCTTGGATAAATTATGAAGCTACAACCTTTATACGTCCTACTGCTGACCTCAGCCAACTCTCATTTCTGAGTTTTTTCTAGAGCGATAAGTCCGCTACGCAGCTTCAGTGTATGATGGGGAACTTCACATGTCCTCAAAGTATTTTATTCAAAGTATTTATCGTATAATCCGTTGGGTTTTGTTGGTTACTCTGGTTCTACTGCGGATATACTCATTTCTAAGTTTATCACGCAGAGAAACCACGAGCACAGCCCAACAGATTAGAAAGCTGAAGTGGCAGTGGGCCGGCCATATAGCTCGAACAACCGACAACCGATGGGGAAGAAAAGTTCTCGAGTGGCAGCCTCGTACCGGTAGACGAAGTGCAGGGCGACCCCCACGAGATGGAGTGACGACCTGGTAAGACATGCAGGAAGTCGATGGATGCAGGTGGCTCAGGACCGTGCTTTGTGGCATTCCTTGGGGGAGGCCTATGTGCAGCAGTGGACTTATGAAAGGCTGTAATGATGATGATGATGATTTATCGTATAAAGGCGGTGTTACACTCTATATCATCCCGCGGCTGTCATAAATAAAACAAACAGAAGATGGGCAACAGCATTATCTTAATAATATCCAAGCGCTCATATGTACTATGCGAATTACCGAATTGCGGCTTGCCGTCCGGCTGACCGAAAGCAAATATACAAAATTCTGAAAAAGTATTACACATGGCCATGAGTGGCTCTAATATCGGTTTAGGGCGAAGAAACAAAACAACGGTTGTGAAAGAAATGTTTTAATAAAACAAAACATTTTACAATAAATGCTCAAAACTCCTACCTCTGACCATAATACATAATCTGCACCGACTGTTGAAGCGCCTGTCAAATTATATTAGCAGTTCTCATGCCAATATTAGTCCGTAAGCTGTGTAGGTATGTTTAAAAAATGTTGTACCTGTCGTCGTTGTAAAAATTAGAGATCAAGTAAAGGTCGATTGAGCAAATTACTGCATTTTATTATTAAAAAGAGATCAAATTCCTATCCATGGTCCTAAATCGAAGCCGGATTTGAAAAAACGTAATTGGACAAGATATTATTTAGTGGAATACGCTTGGGAAGTCTTAAATATTCGTTGTGGAAATACCACCGAGGGAGTGAAGATATTTAACCAAGAAATCTGGAGTCTTAGCCCCTTAGATATTGGACTATTATTTAATTTATTTAACCAAGCACTCATTATCAGGTAGTATTTTGTGTAAATCGACTGCTAATTTATCAGGTTAGTACCAAATTACCTATAAAATAATTACGTATAACTTAAAGTATTTAATCGGCTAAAATTCATTTAATATTGTTTTATATAGTTTCTAATAACCGTCAAATCATAATTAAATTAAATTATAAAGCTTGGTTAAATTATATTGACGATATTATAATTTTTTTTTCTTTATTGGTTTAAACTGTTTTTTAAAAAATAAGTCAAGAGAGTGTATAATTGAAAAAATTGCATAATATTATTTATTACATACTAAGGCATACCTGTGAAGCTGTTTGATTGTCTGAATTGTATTTGTTACCCTTAATTGTTGTTAATTATAAAGTTAAATATCAAGGTAGTACATGTACCATTTTGTTTAATTATTTAAAAGTTTGAAAAATAAGTAAGGGAATTAGTTTTCATTTCTTTATAACTGTAAGCAAAGTTGTATAAAACTACTTATGAATTATATTTTATAAAATATAAACTTCTTGTTTGTATAAATTTCAGGCATTTGCACTAGTCTCCCAATACCAGCCAACATGCCAGAAGATAAGGAGCAAATTAGGAAACGAGCTAGCTACAAGGGACAAATAACTGCTTTTTCAAATTATTTAAATTCACTGAAGGTATCTTCATTGGCTGCTACTGAGGTAAATGAGTTGCAATTACGTATTAGTAGGATTGAGTCAATGTATGAACGATATGATGAGGTACAATTATCCATCGAGTGTAATACTGATAATATAGACGCCCAGATATCAGAACGAACTGAGTTTGAATCCCTGTATTTTAAATCGCTTTCTCTTGCAAAAAGGATCTTAGCAGATTGCATTAAGTCAGATGACATAAGCAGTGACGGTGGCTCTCATTCCGGCAATCATAAATTTGTTAAACTGCCCACTATTCAACTACCTAAATTTAATGGTTCTTATGATAATTGGTTAGAGTTTCATGACACGTTCATGAGCCTCATACATTCAAATGACGAGATAGATGACATAAATAAGTTTCACTATCTGAGAGCGTCGTTGGAAGGGCCCGCTGCTGTGGTAATACAGTCAATCGAATTCTCGGCAGCTAATTACACCGTCGCATGGACTATATTATGTGATAGATATGATAATAAAAGACTACTAATTCAAAATCACGTGACAGCCTTATTTAATATAGCACCAATTAATAAAGAATTGTCTGTCAACTTAAAACGTCTCATTGACCAAATAAATAAAAATTTACGTGCACTAGAATCTCTCGGTGAGCCAACTAAACAATGGGACACACTTCTCATTCATATTATTACTCAAAAATTAGATGCTAAGACATATCGTGAATGGGAAGAGTCTAAAGGTCGTTTGGAGAAAGATACACCTATTACGTTCGATATATTTTTGCTGTTTTTAAAAAATCGAGCCGATTTAATCGAAACACTAGAAATGTCTAATTCTGGTGCTACTAACCGTTTAAATTCTTCTATAAAATATGCTCCAAAAGTTAAGGCAATGGTTTCAGTTCGGGATACCGGTAATAAAAACGGTTCGGCCTTTTCCGCCAAACTGTGTCCTAAATGTAAGGGTGACCATAAGTTAAGCAGTTGTCCTCAGTTTCTTGGATTAAGTAACGATGTGCGTCTACAGTTACTGCCAGAGTATAAAGTATGTTTCAATTGTCTTAATTCAGGACATTATGCAAATCACTGCAAAAAGCCAGGATGCAAAATATGCCACCGAAAGCATAACACTCTCGTGCACGTCGCAGATTACCAGTCAAAACCAATTACAGATATTAATACATCTAACACGAGTAGTGGAAATAATAAGCCCGTTATGCAAGGTCATTTCGAACAAACAAACAGTTCGACAGGCTCACAGTTGTCATCCAATTCTAACGCACATCTGTCATTATCCGCAAAGGTAGGCACTGCATCGTGTAGTGAACAAGGCGACGTATTGTTGTCGACGGCATTAATTAAAGTTATAGGTAAGAATGGTTGTCCATATATTGCTCGTGCTATTCTTGATAGTGGCAGTAACGCTTGTTTAATAACTGAAGAGTTATATCAAAGGCTAGGTTTGCCCGCTCAAAATGTAAATCAGTCGGTAGTCGGTATTAATAATGCTTCGGCACACATCAAGAAGATTTGTAAGGTATCGATAAAATCATTGAATGATAACTTCTCTAGTAATCTTCATTGTTTTGTCCTACCATCAATAACCCAAAATGTACCTACTAGATATGTTAATTTGTCAAACTTAAAAATTCCATCTAATATTTCTCTGGCAGATCCTAATTTTCATTCACCTGCTCCCGTTGACATGCTTATAGGTGCTGATGTCTTTTGGGACTTAATAGGAACGCAGAGATTAAAATTAGGGGACGGTCAGCCGATTCTTTGTGAAACTAGCTTAGGATGGTTAGTATCAGGTCCGATTGATTATAGATATGTAAAGAAAGGGGTTAACTCTATTAAATGTAATTTTACAAGAATATTTCAAGATGAGGCTAGTAAAGATTTAGATGAAGATATACAAAAACAATTAGTACGCTTCTGGCACCTCGAAGAGGTAAGCCCTGCGTCTCTTTATTCAAACGAAGAAAAATTATGCAAAGAACACTTTTTAAAAAACACCACGCGACTGGCAAATGGTCGATTTTGCGTGAGGATACCCTTAAAACATAATCCTGACGTATTAGGTGATTCTTGGCCACGAGCTAAGAAGTGTTTAATATCGCTAGAGCGCAGGTTAGCAGGTCAATCTCAGGTCTATGAAATGTATAAAGAATTTATGTCAGAGTATGAAAGTCTGGGTCATATGGAGAAATGTGAGAATGATAATTTACCACGTAAGATGCATTTTATACCACATCACGGTGTGCTGCGGGAAAGTAGTACTACTACTAAATTAAGAGTCGTTTTCAATGCTAGCAGTCCGACTTCTTCGGGTGTTTCCTTGAATAATATACAGATGGTAGGTCCCGTGGTACAGGCCGACCTTTTGTCCATTCTTTTACGCTTTCGGCTACACAAATACGTTCTCACAGCTGATGTTGAGAAAATGTACCGGCAAATAGTCATTCATCCCGATGACCGCTATTTGCAACAAATTGTCTGGCGTGATAACCCTTCAGAACAGCTTCAAGCTTATCAACTTAACACCGTGACTTACGGCACCTCTAGTGCTCCCTTTTTGGCAACTAGGTGCCTCCAACAATTAGGCTTAGAGTGTACCGATGACAAGGTTGCTCAAGTGATCATTCACGATTTTTACGTTGATGACTTGCTAACGGGAGGGGATGATATTAACGAGGTTACAGATTTGCGCCGTAAAGTGACTTCCACACTTGCATCAGCTCATATGGTTTTGCGAAAGTGGAAGTCGAATGAATCTCAACTGGTTAGTGAAAATGATATTTCTCCGCTTGATTTAAATATTGGTGGCTTTGAACCGACTAAAACTTTAGGCCTTGGGTGGCAATCACATACTGACCAACTTTGTTTCCCTATAGGAGGGCTATTCTCAGGTAGAACAAAGCGTGATATGTTATCTGTGATTTCTCAGATTTTTGATCCACTAGGACTTCTATCTCCCTGTGTAATTAAGATGAAAATGCTTCTTCAACAGTTGTGGCTGCTCAAGCTGTCATGGGATGAGCAGTTGACGCCAGAAATCAGCAAGATGTGGGCTGAGATAATAGTCGATTTACCTAAATTAAATACTCTACGTATTCCACGTCGTGTTATTTGTGACTCGCCTAGTTTGTTTGAATTTCATATTTTCTCGGACGCTTCTGAGCGAGCATATGGCGCCTGTTTATATGTGCGTAGTGTTAATGATCAGGGTGAGGGTTTAATTCAATTATTGATGGCGAAAAGTCGTGTCGCGCCGCTTAAACCTATAACAATCCCAAGACTGGAACTTTGTGGTGCACTTGTTGGAGCTCGCCTTTACCAAAGGGTTGTAGCATCGCTGAGACAACAGGCTAAGCGCACTTTCTTTTGGACAGATTCGTCCATCGTGTTAGGATGGTTAAAGGGTTGCCTAGCAAGCTACAACCCTTTGTTAGAAATAGGGTTGCTGAAATATTAGAGAAGACTGGAAATTGCGAGTGGAGGCATGTCCCAACAGAGTGTAATCCGGCCGATCATATTTCTCGCGGTGTGAGTTGTAAGGATATTTCATCCATGAGTAAGTGGTGGTCAGGACCTGAATTTTTAAAGAAAGAGGTCTCTCACTGGCCTGCAAATTTCTTAAGTATTAATCACGAGTTGCCTGAGATTAAATCGTCAAATGTTATCCTCCACGGAATACTTCATTCTAATAACAATGAAGATTTAGGCGGGGAATAAATTAATTGAATTTAAACGCTTTTCTAAATATACTAGATTAAATCGGGCCGTTGCTTATGTGCTGCGTTTATTAATAATTGTAGAAAGCAATCCGTTCACGGTCCTCTAAGCAATCAAGAGTTGCAAACCGCACTCAATGTTATTATAAGAATATCTCAGAGTGAATCATTTGAGGAATACACCATGTTAATTAAAAATAAAAGCTTACCCACTAAAAGTCCGTTGCATAAATTTAATGTATTTCTCGATGATAATAAAATAATGCGTGTTGGAGGGCGTCTTGAAAATTCCGATTACTGTTATGAGAAAAAACATCCCATACTTATACAGTCCACTCATTATTTTACCAAATTGCTCTTCAATTATGAGCACATAAGGTTAATGCACGCGGGACCACAGCTAATGTTGGCCACTATAAGAGAGATGTACTGGCCGATTAGAGGTCGTAATTTGGCCAGATCTTGTTATCGACAATGTGTAAGATGTAATAGAATGAAAGGAAAAACCATCTCTCCAATAATGGGCAACCTACCACACCAACGCATCCTTTCTGGTTTTCCATTTCAAAATATTGGACTAGACTATGCGGGACCAATTCAATCTGTTTCTCGCCATGGCCGTGGTTGTAAAATTGTAAAGGTGTATATAGCTATTTTTATTTGCTTCGCGACTAAGTCAATTCATCTTGAATTAGTGGGTGATTTAACTAGCAATACCTTCATATTAGCTTTGCGCAGATTTATGTCAAGAAGAGGGAAACCTCTTAATATTTATTCGGATAATGGTACCTCCTTTGTAGGCGCATACAATGACATTTCAAAATTTATTAGGACGTATTGTAATTCTTTATCTGAGGTAATGGCAAATGAAGGAATTAATTTCCATTTTATACCGCCTTATTCTCCCCATTTTGCTGGGCTTGCGGAGGCTGGTGTCAAATGCATTAAATATCATTTAGTTAGAGTGCTGGGCAATTGTAATTTGACTTACGAGGAACTAAATACCACATTAATACAAATTGAGGCTATACTTAACTCCAGACCACTCACACCTTTGTCAACGAATCCTGAAGACTTGCTACCACTAACGCCCGGTCATTTTTTGATTGGACGCCCCTTGACTTCCTTGCCGACACCAGACTATAAAGATCATTCCGTAAGCTCTTTAACCCGATTTCAACGAATAGAACAATTACGTCAACATTTTTGGGCTAGATGGAGCAAGGAATATATATCAGAGCTTCAACTGCGGATGAAATGGCGTTCCTGTAAAGGCTCTTTGAAGTTAAATTCACTGGTACTCCTAAAAGAGGAGAATTCACCGCCATTAAAGTGGAAGATGGGTCGCATCGTCGCAGTCCATCCAGGCTCGGACGGCGTATCAAGGGTGGCGGATATCAAAACATCGACTGGTATAGTTCGCCGATCATTTAGCAAAATTTGTCCGCTTCCTGAACCTGAAGAATCTGGTTGAAAGGTAGACTTTCAACGCCGGGGGGCATGTTGAAGCGCCTGTCAAATTATATTAGCAGTTCTCATGCCAATATTAGTCCGTAAGCTGTGTAGGTATGTTTAAAAAATGTTGTACCTGTCGTCGTTGTAAAAATTAGAGATCAAGTAAAGGTCGATTGAGCAAATTACTGCATTTTATTATTAAAAAGAGATCAAATTCCTATTCACCGACTAATAAAATTCCTACGTAACCTACGGAATGCACCTCTGTTGCTAATAACTTGCACCCTAGCGAATTCGAACTTTTGTCGTAGCTCTTGTTCGCTATTGTTCTCTCCTTGATAAACTATTTCTTTAAAATAGCCCCAAAGAAAAAAATCTAATGGATTTAAATCGGGCGACCGGGGTGGCCACGCATAATTGGCCAGCAGTTGGTGCTGCATGAAATGCCAGCAAGGCTGAATGGTGCTCTGTATTTAAATTTTTTACAAAATAATTTAAACCGAATTCTTAACGAAGCTGAGGTTCCAGAAGCAAGAAGAGCAGAAATGTGGCTGCAACACGACGGCGCCCCGCCTCACTACGCTCAAGCAGTTCGAGATCATTTGAACGAGCGCTTCCCCAACCGGTGGATTGGTCGAGGCGGACCTATTGCGTGGCCACCCCGGTCGCCCGATTTAAATCCATTAGATGTTTTTCTTTGGGGCTATTTTAAAGAAATAGTTTATCAAGGAGAGAACAATAGCGAACAAGAGTTACGACAAAAGTTCGAATTTGCTATGGTGCAAGTTATTAACAACAGAGGTGAATTCCGTAGGTTACGTAGGAATTTTATTAGACGGTGCAGATTATGTATTATGGTCAGAGGTAGGAATTTTGAGCATTTATTGTAAAATGTTTTCTTTTATTAAAACAATTATTTCACAATCGTTGTTTTGTTTTTTCGTCCTAGAAAGATATTAGAGCCACTCATGGCCATGTGTAATACCTTTTCAGAATCCCTATTAAATTCGCCAAAACTTGTAATACAGGGTCACTTTTCGGTAGAGTATTTTTTTTACACAGTGGGTTCCGAAGTAAATACAAAAGTTATGATTTGTGAAAAAAGAATTCATAAAACTTAATATTTTCCTTAACACACCCGATAAACAACCATAAATAGTATGTCTAACGCAAGGACTCATCTGTACCAATCTATTGATAATTATAAAAAAGATACAGGTGTACATTTTTTCGAATTTTAGTAAGAATTAGTAAAAAAAGTCAAATTTCTCATAAAAACACAAAATAAATTATAACTCTGCTGGGGTTGACCTTAAGGACCCCCCGTAGAACAATTTTTTGCAGCTGGTGACCTCATCTAACCCGTAGTTGCGTTTGATCCACGACTTTTTGGCCATCCTGTATATACGTAACATCTATTTCTATGCCATTAGGGCATCATCATCAGTGCATACCATCAAGTATATTACATATTTTTATAGAATAACGTTGAAAAATGCCTAATTGTTAATGATGCGACTGATGCTGTGGTAAATAGATGCAGATTCATTGATGTATGATGACTTAAATGGAATGCCTCGTCTACAGTAAAAATAGTCTCCGAGTCTATAAAATCAACATTTGAAATACAGCAGCATGAAACTGCTATTTTACGCTGGCATTCCGTGAGAGAGTGGTCATTCGGGCTGCTCCATAAAATAGCTAGAGCATGGCTCTAAAACGTAATGTTGCAACCAAAATACTTCATTTTGAGTGGCACAAGCCTTTTCACATTTCTTTTTCGGTGGGTAGGCACAAAACTGTTTTGATAAAATTAAAATCGTTCCTGTTTTTGTAAAGTTTTAATATGTAAATAGAAATAGTAGTAGAACAATCGCGTATATAAATGTAACAAAAACCCACCAGCATTGTTTACTAATAATTTGTTTTTCACTGCACAACATAAAACTTATTTTGCCACTTCACGTTACCTGAGATTGATCTTTAAGTAACCTTTAATTGAATATTCAACATGGATTTGCTTAAGAAGACAAATGAAGAGCTAACACTGAATTTCACTTAAATTATGGATGAGTAAAGGGGAGGACAGAACATCCAGCCCTGCAACTAGCCTTTCTTTCAATATTAATGCACAATTTAATGCCTTTATGGCATTTGTCCTGTGACCACTTGAGAATCTGCCACTTTAGCTCAAGATTATCTCTAGGAAGCAAGATGAAATGGGGGTAAGAATCAGGAGGACCACGAAGATGTTGCTTGTCCATGGAGTGCCAGAAGCCCGAAATTAGAAACCAGTATATTGCACGAGCCGTGGTAGCTCAGATGGATAGCGCTCGCTGTAAGCTTCACAGTACTCGAATAACCCGAGTTCGATCCCCGCCGGCACCAATGAAATTAATTATTGCAATTTTAAGTGCTGATTTGCTCGGCGGTGAAGGAAAACATGGTGAGGAAACCTGCATGTCTGAGAAATAAGAAAAAAAATATTTTCGAAGACATGTGAAGTTCACCAACACACATTGAGGCAGCGCGGCGGACATTTCCTTGTCCTAAAACCCTCTCATTAATGAGAGGAGGCCTGTGCCCAGCAGTGGGACGTAAATAGGCTGCAACTTTACTTTCTTTTATATTGCACCAGTAAAGTATTATCGGAGCGGCTGAACATCCCTGTAATGGTTTTGGGCTCTATCACCAGATGCCATCGCTTAGGACGCCCCCGTGGCAATAAGCTTAGTGCGCTGCTCGTGGCATTTCTAAATCAGGATCTCCGTGACGTAAAGTTTGGTTTTCCAAAACCAAGCTAAAGTGTAGCGGAGTTACTGTATCTGAGTTCATGACTAAGGGCCGTCATGAGGCGTTCTTTGCTGCTCGGAAGTGCTTTGGTGTGTGTTGGTCACGAGATGGATATGTTGTGGCGTTTGGGTTCGATGGCACGAAGCTCCGGGTGTACACCATGGGTAAGGTGATCCCCATTCCAGATGCAGGTGGTGGTGTTCCTACTACCTCAACCTTGACTGCAGCAATGGCGGCGGTGGCACCTTCGGCTCCCAAGACTTGTGTAGCAGTAGTACTAGGGCTAGGAAGACGTTTAAAAATGATGGTAGTGGCGTGTTTTTCTTGTTGTTTCGCTTTTACTAATTTAGTCCAGCAGCTCAATTTATATATTCTTTTTAAATTTAGATTAGTTAGGTATTAAATTACAATTCTTTGCCATTCATTTCAATGACATTAATTTCATAATAGGGCTTGCAGTGGTTTGATGACTGTTACTCAATTCATTTTAATTATTTCACATTACTTAAATGATTATTCTATATTTTTTCTAATATTTTCTTATAAATAACTTTATACTAACAGTTGTTAGCTGTAACTATATATACATTCTTAGATTTCTTTCTTTTTTATTTTATTACTTTGGGAAAGCCTTTGACGTCAATTTATTGACGTTAGACTGCAAGTTTTTGGAAATTATAATATTGATCTGATTGTTTTTATTTCTTTAAGTTGTTGTTTTATTATATGCTTTCTCTTTCATGTTGCTGGTGGTTGTAATAGTGTAGGTACCGTTCGATTTTGCATTTATATTTATATTTTATTTTAAACTTTTTTTTTATATTCTACTAAGCCAGCGCATATCTACGATCCCACCTGATGGTAAGCGGTGATGTAGCCTAAGATGGTGAAGCACACTGATTTAACAAAAGCCTATTCACTCTTGCCTTGAAGACACCCACACTGTAATCGGATGGAAAGACAGATGCTGGCAACTTATTCCACTCCTTTGCTGTACGCATGATGAAGGACGTGGCGAACCGTTTGGTTAGAATGCGTGGTAAGTCAATAACGACAGGTTGGACACAGGCCAAACGTCTGGTTGTCCGATGGTGGAAGGGAGAGGTGGGAATTTAATTATCCTAATCCTGCGCACACTCTCCGAAATACATCCTGTAGAAAACCGAAAGGCTGGCTATTTTACGTCTGTGTTCGAGGCTGATAAGATTGGTTTTAACTAAATTCGGGTCACCAATAAGTATATAAGAATTTATTTGTATATTTTAATATAGAATTTATGTTACCCTAAAACATTTGTAACGATAGTGATTTGTTTCTGTCGTTGTCTTTAGATGGTGAGACACTTAGTGATGTTAATTATCACAGTACAAGTGCTTCTCCTTCACTCAACATCACCTTAAATTTTTGTTTCTAAGACTGTGTTAATAACTTATATTCTATTTATATTAACGTCTAAAGCATTCCGGCTCATTATCCTGACATGCTGGAACTATTTACCTGGATTTCATCTGATTAAATATTATTGCACTAATAGGTGTGGTGGAATATATATTGTACATCCTACTTTCCATTTAAAATTGTTAGTTCGTCATGTCAACCACCTCCTGTTGATTCTGCTGAGCACTTGCTGATTGAGGTCTCCCTGTTTTAGAATAAAATCCTACTTGGAGTTTTCTACAGTTCCTCTCATTCAATTGAACTATTTTACTACTTTCGAATCTCTTTTAGAATTACTAGTACCTACGTATAGTCATATTTGGATGGATGACTTTGACGGTACTAAACGGACTTTAAAAGGTGACAATCGGGCTATAAAACTTGGGTCTATAATTGAAGCGTATAATTTACAAATCCTACCCCTTTCTGCTACTCACAACTTTCATAACTGTACTCCTTCCCTTCTTGACTTGTCTTTTGGTATCATCTTCAAATCTCGTTTTCAAGCACGGACCGTGTCTTGCTGATGCATTCTCTCACCACGATTTCACTTTTATTTCGTATAAATTACTCCCTGCTAAAATCAAACATAAATTAGTTCTGCGACGTAATTTTGGAGGAATGGATATTGACCAAATTTGTGAAGATGCTCATAACATTGACTGGCCAGTGATTAAGAGAGAACCATGCATTGACGATAAAGTGGAACTTTTTTGTTCTCTACTCAATCAGCTTTATAACGTTCCCGCGCCAATGCATTATGTGGTACTCAAACATTTATCTATTTCATGGCTCTCTGATGATCTAAAAAGGCTAATTTTGAAGAAGAATGCCGCATTGTCAAATTTTAGGAGGAATAAAACAGAGGCAACCTAAGGAATTATGTCAAAATCAGGAATTGCTGCAACACATTATGTAGAATTGCACAACGACGTTATATTCATACATCAATCTAGTACGGCGACTCATCTAATATGTGGCAGTTTCTTAAAATACTTGGAGTTGGTAGAACATCCTTAAATGTTTCACCTTCGAGTGTTGATATTGAACTATTAAATCAATATTTTTTAATCCTTCTAACTCTTTTGATAGTGAACATAAATTGCAAACACTTCATTCACTTTTTGTTAATCCGACTCCTAATTATCCTCCATTCGTTTTTAGTCATCATATTATTCATAAAAAAATCAAAGATCATATTATTCATCTCCTCAAATGCTGTCGGTAGCGACAAAGTTCGCTGTAATATGACTGTTCCTCTCCTTGATATTATCACTACCATTATGACTTTTTTACTTAACGCATGTGTCTCTTCCTCTAAATTCCCTCAAGCCTGGAAGATTGCACATGCTATACCCCTCCGAAGATATAGTCCCGTCAACCTCTCTTATTTCGATCCCATCTAGATTTTACCTTTACTTTGTAAAGTGCTTGGAAAACTTATTTGCCAGCAACTGACCCTTTTCCCTAAAAATCACAATTTGTAGAATTCTTTTAAATCTGGTTTCCGTCCTGGTCATAAAACGGCTACTGCCTTAATCAAAGTTACTGATGATATATAGTGGGGGATGGATAATAAACAACTTACAGTCATGACCTTGCTGGATTTCAGTAACGCGTTCAATATTGTTAATTTCGATATCACTGTTGAGTTACTTGTGTTCCCTTAACGTATCTCCATCAGTAATAATCTGATTTTAAAGTTATCTCTGTGACTGTTGAAAATATATTCGTGTTGATGAAACTCAAAAATCTTCGTGTGCAAGCTGCAAGCATTCCGCCAGTTGGTGTGTTGTCACCTTTACTCTTTTCCTTTTTCATTAATTCAGTCATTCATAAAATATATTCTCTCTACCAATATTTTCTGCATGCAAATGATATCCAGATTTACACCCAATCAACTCTTGATAATTTGTCAAATGCAATCGCTACATTGAATAACGATTTATATAATATTCATGAGTCGAGTAAATCGTGTGGCCTAAATGTCAATCCTAAAAAGTCACAGACAATTATTATTGGTAGCCAGAGCTCTATCTTCAGAATTTACTGGTTCTCCGTACCACCTATCGTTTTCGATGAAATTGTAATACCTTACTTTTACCTTGTCAAAACTCTTGCTATTTATCTTGATAATTTTAAAATAGGACACGCCAAATGAATGAGATAAGTAAAAAAAACCTTTGTCACTCTTTGTTCACTGCGTCGCCTTCGATAGCTTTTTCCTATTCCTACAAAAACTATGCTGGAACAGTTTTTTCTTCTTCCGATTCTCGACTATGCTGACGCAAGCTATGTAGACATAACTGAGGACCAGCTTTTGAGAGACATCAAAATACTAGTGTTCGGTTTATATTTGGCTTTTATTTATTAATTTGTTTTTTATTTATGTTAGAATATTTAATATATGTTTATATATATTTATCACTTCCTCTTATATATTTATTCTGACAACCAGATGAAGATACTATATATATACTCCAATAATTCCATTAAAAAGCCTTATCAAAATGAGAGGAGGCGTCTGTTATATGCCAATTGTGGGTCGTATAAGGGCTTACTTTGACGGATTTGACCTTACATTTTTTTATTTTACTAATTGCTTTTAAACTAAACGAAACTACAGAGAAATCCAATGATTTAAACCTTTTAAAGTAAGTTGTAAAGTTTTTTTTTTGTAGTTTTTTTACTGAAGGAATTACGCATTAATTATCGCCTGTTGCCATTTCGTGTATATTTTATAAAGAGAATCAAGCGTACTCAAACATGTATGCCGAGTAAAATGCTAACAAGCGTGCAAAATAAAATCCAAGTATTTTCCAAGATTAAATCGTTTTGAAAATTTGATTGAATGTTTGCGTCAGAATAAAATAATTCAAGAAATCATTATTAGTTTAGTATACATAGTTTTATTTAAAAATTCAACCGAGCAGTAAATGTTCGGTTGAATTTTTAATAAAACTGAAATTACAAGCGAACTTACAGTCCAGCTGATAATATAGTTCATGAAAATCTGCTGCCTAATACAAACAGATTCGTTATCACTGCTGAGAACTAACATAAAATGTTTGTAATTATACTGGCTCTTTATAACTTTTAGACCAGAAAATGCAAGAGTGTGTTATCTACCTAGATGAATTCCTAGAGAGAGAAGAACTTCTATCACATACTTATAAAATGTAATGAAGTGTATTCAACATTAATAAAGTTAGCCCGTGTTGAGACGGCAAAGCATGGGTTTCTTAAAAGGTGACTGTGAGAAATGCGAAAAAGATCTCGTGGCTTCCCGGACATGAACAGAAGTGTCTTTTAAACCAGTAGTAAATTAAACATAAAAATGACTTTTTAAATATAATACTCTAGACCATGGGTGCTGTAAAGTAATCGAAACTTTGGGAACAGAAAAATGTTAGATAAATGCGATAAAATCTGTAAAAACAAGGTTCATTCAATGTGAGCTCTGCTCCGAGCTACTACAGCCCTGGCTGAAGAAAATAATTAAACAATGTATTGTTTCATTTCTTACATATGACTTGATTATTTTTTTAGAAAAAATAAAGAAAGAAATTGTACATATGTTTTTTCTGACCGAAGACGAAACAGTAAATGATAATCCAGAGACTTTACTTGTAATATTTTTTATATGTAATTATACAAAAGAACTGCTTGGAAATAAATTTAGTAATAGCAATAGAAGCAAAAAAAAACAAATTAATAAAAAATAATAACCGACATCTATGAACTGAAAGAATAAAATAATTCTATAATCAGAAGTCGGTGCCAAGATATGTGTAAAGAAAAGTTAATGCCAAAATTCAGATTACTTTTTGTTTTTAGTTTATACTTTTTTATTCTCACTATTTTAATATTTTTTCACTGTTTTACGTCGACTTTTACTTTTTATTTAACGTTATTTTTAACCCTTTTGTGTGGACCAAGGAATATCACAATCTACATGTAGTACAAATAGTTCCATTAAAAACTTTTTTATTTTTTTATAGGATAAGGGTGACAAACGAGCACACAGTCCACCTGATGGTAAGTGATTGCTGTGGCCTATAGACATCTAAATTTATCCTCGATTAAGAATAAAAATGCAGATGCGTTGTCACCCGTGAGGACCAAGATAAAATGCCGCGTTTCCAGTAAAAAGGGTATCCGGCTCTCTACACTCACCATACGAAACACAGCTGCAATTTTACGCTGGTATTCTGTGATTAAAAACTTTATCACACATGTCGCCATCTTTATGTGTAAATCTTTTTATCCAAATTTATATAAAACTACCGCTTAAGTAAAACTTATATATTAAAGAATCATCAAAATCGGCACGGCACATACTTGATAAAGATTTCGCAACACAAATAAAAATATATAACCAAACTGCCTATTAGAATTTAAAAATATCCTCATTCTTTGATGTCGGCTATCAATAAAGTAATCTTAAAAATTTGCAGCTCATAAGGACTTAAGCCCGAATAGGCCAGCTTTCACAAACGGAAAATGTATTCCTAAATTTGTAATAATAATACAGTTATTATTGTTATATTATTTCCCACTACATGGAAGATACATTTGTATTATATTTTTAAGTTCTTTCACGTGGTAGAGCCATGCTGCAGCTATATTAGTAGTATAGTTGTAGCCAGAATGGTTCGGCTCGAACGGGGAAGGACCACGCTCTCACAGAATACTAGCGTAAAATAGCAGCTTAACGCTGCTGTGTTTCGTATGGTGAGTGTAAAGAACCGGAGACCCATTTTACTGGAAAAGAGGCATTCCATCTTAGTCCTCACGGGTGATGACGCACCTGTTTTTTAATTCTTTATTGAGGATAAATGTATCCACATTGGGCATTTACATTGGGCCATAGGCATCTGCCTATGGCCCACAGTAACCACTTACCATCAGGTGAACTGTGTGGTCGTTTCCGTCTTTCGTTTCTCGTTCCGTCGTCACCCTATCCTATAAAAAAACAACAATATTATGCCATTCGTGAGAGACTGGTGCACGTATGGGTTCAAAAACACTTATTATAACATACAGAGATATCATTAGTAATGGTTAGAAATCATATTATATAGAGTGAATTTACATTACTTGTTGAAACTCAGCAAGTAGTTTGTCGAATGCAGATCAGTCTCATCCGCCAACACACTTAACATATTCATGGCGCTGTAGATTACGTAATTGGGATTTCAGCAACTAATTTCTCTAATGTTGTGAACATACTACTATGTGGATGGTTTTTGACACAAGAAATAGTTTTGTATTTATTTTATACTTTCAAGGACAAAAATATTTATTTGAGTCTTATTTTTTTACTCACTACATATTTTCTCATTTTCTTTCAGAATTGGAAGCAATTATTTTTAAATTCGCATTCGGATGATTTTGCAATGTGTATATAACACGTAATACGTCCCAATGCTGGGTACAGGCCTTCTCTCATTTCTGAGAAGGTTGTGAAGGGTTATGAATCGATTCGTACGCCGTACTTACCAAGTTAATAACAGTTTATTATTGGACAAACAATTTAGGAGGTTTTGCGTAGGGTTCGCTACCAGGGAGAGCAAATTTAACATATAACATAACTATTTGGCTTGATAGTCATATGGCCAAATACTCAAACACTATTCAATTTTAAGATGTCGTTTACTCTCATGGTGTCACAGTCACTTTGACTTAAAATAATAGAGACAGCACGAGAATATAATCACGGGCGATGTTTTTAAAAGACCGTTGTTATAGAGCCAATATAGTTTTGAACTATCAGGCGCCATCTTCATGATCCGTGTTAGGTTGATACGCATCTGTAGCTTTATTCATTTAAAGTTTATATGTGATAGAGTCATGCCGCAGCTATATTAGTAGTATACTTGTAGCACGGATGGGTCGGCTCGACCAGGGAAGGACCACGCTCTCACAGAATACCAGCGTGAAATGGCACCTTCACACTGCTGTGTTTCATATGGTGAGTGTAAAGAAACAGAGACTCATTTGACTGCAAAAGGGGCATTCCATCTTAGACATCACGGATGACGACGCATCTGCATTTTGATTCTTTATTGAGGATAAATGTAGATGTCTATGGGCCACAGCAACCACTTACTATCAGGTGGGCTGTGTGCTCGTTTGTCGTCACTTATGATACCTGATACAATATGGATTGGTGAATATACTTACACCACCACTTTACAGTTATTCGATTGATTAATAATACTTAAACCATATCCACTTCTTTCGAAACAAACTTCTTATTATCACGCGCTCTTAATGTTGGAATTCCGCCAAGTATCTCATCAAAGCAAAGTTAAGTCGTTAAATAAAACGAAGACAAACACTTCTAATTCAAAGTATGAACCCATTTACATCGAACTCAATATATAAGTGGGCGCTGGAGGTCCAATAAAACAATTTAAATTTCCATTTGAAATTCATAAATGTCACGAAAGCGATGAAATGACAACTGTAACATAAATTTAATTTCGTTTCTTGTGTTATTCTAGCACCCCAAGGAATTCTTGTTGTAAGATGTAAAAGGCAGAGAATTTTACCATGTACCATGACTTGATAGCGCACTTGCTGAACAAACTATATTTCAGGACGCGGGCTTAGTTCCCGCACGGAACAACATTTTTATGGCCTACATTTATTTGCTTCAGATTGTTCAGATTGTTTTCTTTCATTCATTTATGACTGCTTATTAAATCAAAAATAAAGGGAACGTTTTAATTTCAGACGATTTTTGGCGCCTTAAATCACCCACGATCACGTGTGGATTTAGATGTTTGATTTAGATGTTGACATATAATATATATATATTAGTTTCATTCGTTATGTCACTATTTTACGCTTATATTCTCTATGACGGTATGCTCCTTCCTTGATCGAGTGGATCCATTCTTGCTGCAGTCACAACACACCTGCAGCTCTACCTGGCTCTACCATTTAAAATATCATCATAAGCACGATCATTACAGTCTATAAAATCCCACTGCTGAACATAGGTGTCCTCTATAGATTTCCTCATAGGGGGAATTTTGCCATTGTTACCACGCTTGGCAAGCTTGTTGGGCTACCAACTACCAGTCTTATAATATTGAGTTGCTATCAGGAAGATGCTGCTGACCTTCTCCTGTTTCAATTTTCCTCTGACGCGTCTTACGGCACCCACGGAACGAGTGGAGCAGTGGAAATACTTACACCGCCACTACACAATAAACATAAAATACGAGTATACTGAAAATTACTTAAGAAATTAAATATAAATATGCCTACGTTTGTGTAGCAGCAGTATTTACAATATTGTATGCTTGAGTAAATTGTTTTGACGTACAAAAGTCTCAAGTAACTTTGAGAGTTTATACAAATGTCAGTACCTGAGACGTTATAACAATTCTTTATACAATTTTGATAATTTGCAAATATAACTTGTTCGAGAATAGACATCTTCAATTAAGTTAAAAGACGTTTACTGGATAGCCTTTAACAAACTCGCAATCGTATAGACAACTGTATTTTACTATAAAATACACTAATGTAAAAGTTAAAATTTACTCCATAATACCATTCTTCTTTTCAGATCTAAGTATTGGTCTAATAACAAGGAATAATTTGGAAAATCCAAAAGTGCTCACCTCAAAGGCTCATGTAATATGTGAAATGGATTAAGGAAGTGATTATGTAAAGGAACTAGCGCTACATGATTTTGAAGATAGTGAAAAAAAAACAGGCTCCTGTCTTGTACATACAACCTAAAGGACATCAACAATATAGGTTTTATTACGCACTTTTTTATCATAATATGTGTTGTTGAATTTAAGAAAAGCATAAGGCTTGTTCATTAGTGTTTCTTCTTTCTAATAAAAATATGATTTCCATAACATATAAATGCGATGAGAAATAATAAACACGACATAATGTGAGTGGAACGAGAGACTTAAAATATTCGACAGTAGAGCCCAACCTCTCCGCTTTGCAGTCGAGGTGTGCAATTGTAATGTGGATGTCAATATCTTCCAAAACAACAGCGTATAGGCTTTTATTACGTAAATATAGTGCAAGTTATCATCCAGGGCTTCATTACCACCAACCACTAGGTGGGAATGCAATTAAGTAATGGCTTATAACAAGTTACAAAACTGCCTGGTAAATTTATTTCAGAGAAATATTTCTTACTCTTCTTCATGTCTCGTAATAGTTCGCCGCTGAACATGGGTCACCCCAAAGTTTCCTCATAAGACGATTTGCCCTAATTGCCAAAACATACGGGTTTGCACCCGCTTTGAGTTGTTTGGCATAAAACTACTTTTATGGATTAATTTTGATTTTAAAAAAGTGCAAAGCGTGTAGGTATGTTCTACTAGCGCCTAAAAACAAAATTTTAACGTTTTGTCGCATAAAATCTTATCTAGCAATCATATTATACATATAAATGATATATAAAGTGCATAGACATAAAGATAAATGATTGTTGAATTTATTAATATTTTTTAATAAATTAATTGCTATTTTTACATAAAAAGGGTTCGTAAACACGATTACTTTTGAAAATATCAATTGTTCAACTCAATCTATTTTTAAAACTCTTCATCTATCATGTAGGAAGCCATTGAATGAAAATGGCATTTTAATTTTGTTTTGTTTAGTTATAAATAAATTTTGTAGGCTGCAAATTGTCAAAATTTTCGGTGTTTTAGTAGCCGTGTATGAATTTATTTTACTAAATAGAGACTGCACCACTAACTCAGTTCGGCGTCAACCGCCGTCGTGAGTGAATACTATATCGGTTGTTTGCAGCGTCTCAAACAGATCGTTGTACAAATACAAAATATTCGAAGAATCAAATTTCATACATACGTGATCCGGATCGGTAGTACAATGGGCGTTCCTTAGGGCTCGATTCTTGGCCCATTACTGTTTTTAATTTAATGACTTACCTTGTCTTGTAGGGGACAATCACGACATAGTATTATTTGCTGACAATACTTCTTTAATTTTCAAACTCAAACGACAGTTAATTAATTATGACACTGTAAATAATGCTCTATCAAAATTGGTACATTGATTTAACGCCAACAATATGCTCTTAAACGGCAATAAGACAAAAAGTATTAAATTTACAATACCTAATGTAAAACATTCGAATACCAATGTGCTGTTAAATGGGGAGGAGTTGAGTCTTGTGGATACCACTGTTTTTCTTGGTATTACTATTGATGCGAAACTTCAATGGGGCCCCATATATCTAAATTAGCAAGCAGACTTAGTTCTGCAGCATATGCTGTAAGAAAAATTAGAAGTCTCACAGATGTTGAGACAGCTAGATTAGTGTATTTTAGTTACTTTCATAGCGTAATGTCTTATGGAATTTTGCTATGAGGTAATGCGACTGATATTGAAGCTATATTTGTTTTGCAAAAGAAAGCCGTACGGGCGATTTATAACCTAAATTGTAAAGAGTCCCTCAGAGAAAAATATAAAGAAGTAAACATATTAACTTTGGCATCGAATATATTTATGAAAATGAATTGTATGTACATAAAAACATAAATAGCTTTAATCAGAATAAGGATGTTCATACCTTAAACACTAGGAACAAACATAAGCTTGTAATGCCAGTTACTAGACTCCACATAATTAGTAATTCAATTATAAGGCAATGTATACGCTTTTACAACAAAATCCCAGAACATGTTCAAAGTTTGTCAATAAACTAGTTTAAAAGTTTTATTAAAGAAAAACTGTACACAAAGGGTTATTATAATATCAAGGAATACATGAATAAAAATAACCCCTGGGAATAAGGTGACCGCCACCATGCTAATAATTCTATCAAAATTTATTTAAAATTGTATAAACAAAATTATTGTTAAGTGAAATTATGTTTAAAAAAAGTCGCGCTGCGTTTCTTGCTGGTTGTTCCCAGGACAGAGGTATTTTCAGAACCAGTGGTAAATAAAAAAATGTTTTTCAATAAGTATTATGTAATAATCAATATTGAAAAAAAAAAAGCATTCTATTCTATTGTAGTGTTGATTGTTATAATATTCAGAGATTTAAATTACAATATTTTAATAGCACAGAATAAATAATAGAAGTACGTTTTAAAAGTAAGTGGAATGTAATATTTATACTAAAATACATCTGGGACTTTATGAAGTGACCTGAATGATGATATGATACTTATATGATGAGCATTATGAGTCGTGCACTTTTCGATTTTCCAAACTTTTTTTAAATTTAAGTTTGACATCAAATTACCGGAAAATTAGAAGTATAATAAGGTTATTAGTGAAAACTTCTGTGTATTTAAAGTAGTTTAAAAAATATAAGTATAAGTATTATCATGTTATACGTATTTTTTTAATTTAAAACTTTGGAAACTTTCCAGCGCCCACGATCATGGGGTGGACTGAAGTATTTGACGCCCCGATGTCATAGTTAACAAAGGTTACATTCAACTTTTAGTTATTAATGCTTGGTCCAATCTACGCAAAACGGGCTTTCAATATCAGGAATTCATGCAGTAGTATCCTTGGGTTTGTATTTAATGTTATTAATTTTTTTTATAGGAGAGGGGGCAAACGAGCATGCGGCTCACCTGATGGTAAGTGACTACCGTTGCCCATGAACAACTGCAACACCAGGGAGGGAATTGCAAATGCGTTGCCGGCCTTTTAAAAAGGAGAACGCTCTTTTCTTGAAGGTCACTAAGTCGTATCGGTCAGGAAAAATCGCTGATGGTAATCGATTCCACAAGGAAGTCGTGCGAGGAAGAAAACATCTTCTAAATCGCACAGTGGTGGACCGCCAATCATCCAGATGGTGTGGATGGTATCGGGAGTTCTGCCGCGATGTGCGTTCGTGAAATTTGGCGGCTGGGATTAATCCGAACAATTCTTCAGAGCACTCCCCGTGGTAGATGCGAAAGAAAATGCAAAGATTCAATTTCAATTTCAATTTAGTTTATTTATTTCTCACAACTTACTGCCTGGTTAACAATATCAATGTACACAGTAAGGGCCTAGCGTTGTGAGAGACTGGTGCCTATTATAGGTTTTATATTTAAAACCTGGGTTACAGGTCACCAGCCCCCCTCGCGGATAGGTTACATATAATACGAAGAAATAATACAGAGAGGAATATATCATAAAAGAGATTATAAAAGGTTAATATTATAAGGCAAATTGCTGAATCCATTCAATGGATATGGACGTGTATGTATGTATGTGTGTGTGTGTGTGTGTTTGTATGTGTGTTTTAATGGTTGTGCAGAGCAATCCTGGAGTAACATTATTGGAGGTTTTTAGAGATTATGATAAGAGTGATTTACGTTTCTGAGTAAATTAAAAGTATTAGTATTGGATTAAAAGGAGATTCTCAGTTTCTTGGTAGTTAAGGGTTTTTAGGAATTTCCTTAGTGTTATTTTACAACTAGATTTAGTTTTGGGATATATGTCTAAAATTTTATTTAGTTTGTTATAAAGAAAAGGTCCCAAGTAGCAGAAAAACTTATGTGAAGGAGCTGTGTTGAAAGTTAGAGTTTTGCATATTATATCTTTGCGGCGTTTATTTTTAAAAAGATCTAGGTTATAACGTATATATGAGAGTGTTGTTTAAGCATGATATGCAGAATGAAAGTTTGTCTAACCGTTAGTACATCCCATTTTTTATACAACTCGTATGTAGGAAAACGGAAAGGGGGTCCAGCACCTGCTTTAAGAATTGCACGTTGTGGTCTCTCTACTTCAATGAGGTATGTTTTAGCTCCTCCTCCCCATGATGTAATGCAATATTCAATTACGGATTGAAATAAAGCGAAGTAAACTACCATTATAACAAGGCGTTCAGCTATATGTTTTAAGGTTCTGAATATATATATGAGCTTTCGCAGTCGGGATACTAAAACCTTAAAGTGGGGTTTAAATGTTAAGGTCTGATCAATCAAAATACCAAGATATTTGATTTTATTGGTTCTTTCAATTAAGGGACAGTGACACCCTGAAAGTCAAAGACCACAGGTGTGGGATGTGATTGTCAAAGATAGTGGTGGAAGGAGGTTATCTCTATGAACAAATGCAATGTACTTTGTTTTATTAATATTCAGTGTTAAAATATTATAGCTAAGCCATTTACAGACCCTATTAAATCCCAACTGAGCATTCTTAAAAACATTATCCCAAGAACAGTCAACGAAAGAAAGGGCAGTGTCGTCAGCATAGGTGAATATTTTTCCTTTAGAAAGTTGAAGCTCGCATAGGTCATTAATATACACTAAGAAGAGTGTCGGACCGAGAATGCTACCTTGAGGCACACCGAATTTGACAGGTAATTTGTCACTTAATGTATAATGATCTACACGAACTCGCTGCCTTCTATCGGTTAAATAATCTTCCATCAATTTTAGTGGAATACCCCTTATACCGGCCCTTTCCAGTTTTTTAGCAGATGAGGAATAGAGACTGTGTCAAAGGCTTTAGACAAATCAAGGAACACTGTTAGACACTTGCTTCTTTTATCTAAATTAAGAATTGTCGAGTTAATGAGTTCATGAACAGCATCATCAGTAGTCTTGCCGCGTCGGAAACCAAATTGGTTGGGTGAAATAAAATTATTTGACTCCAAAAAGCTAACTAATCTTTGATTGACTAGTCGTTCCAAAATTTTTGACAAGGTCGGCAAAATAGAGATCAGACGATAATTATCGACAGAATCTCTATCGCCTCCCTTAAAAGTGGGTGTGATAAGAGCTGTTTTAAATGCACTTGGAAATACACCGGTTTCTAAGGCCAGGTTGCATATTCGTAAGATTGGGGGTATTAGTACGTTTAAATACCTCTTGATAATTTTTCCGGAGATCAGATCACTTCCCGCAACACAGTTATCTTTTAACCCCTTAATGAGCTGGGAGATTTCTGCTTCATCGGCAGGAAGCATAACAAATGAGTTAAGAGAGGTCTTACTTAAGAGAGGAGAAAAATGGTCAACCGGTTCTGCTAATTGTCGGTTTGTACAAATAATTTGCTCGGCCAGTAGAGATCCTACATTGGCAAAATAACTGTTGATATTATTTACACTCTCCTTTCTCTCTTTGGGATTGACGGAAGATACCTGAAAAGAGGATTGATCAGGTGTGTTACACCGGCTAATTTTCTTTATAACTTCCCACTGTTTCTTATTGTTGCCTTTAGAATTTTGTATCTCTTGTTTTTCGTAGCTTCGTTTCGCTTTTTTTAATAACGTATTACAAAAATTCCTGTAACGTTTGTAAGTAATTCTAATATTTTCGTCCGTAGGACTTTTTTAAATTTTCTATAGTTTGTCTCTATTCCTCATACAGCGAAGAAGACCTTTGGTTATCCACGGCTTATTAATTCATTGTCTAATGGGAGTTTAAACCAACCTAGCGTTGCTTGTAATGGTACTATATAAATATGATACGAGAGTATTAGTTGCTAAGTTAGCATCAGTACTTTCAGTAATTGGCCGGAAGTTTATAGAAGATATAGATTTATTTAGTCCCGCAAAATCGATTATGTATTTTTTATTGAATTTCGAAGAGTAAGTGGTTTGATTGAGACTGACAGCTACGCTCTCATGGTCAGTAATTGATGATTCAAAAACGAAACAGGTAGCTTCCAGATTGGTTTTAATCATAATATGATCTAAACATGTTCGTGCATGGGTGGGTACAGTATGGCCAGGTAGAATGCAATGACTTGCTAGTAAGTTTAGATAATCATGCGAGCGCTTATCGGGGGTGTTAAAGACTATATCTATACTAATATCAACAAATAG
Source organism: Parnassius glacialis (assembly GCA_033319125.1). NCBI lineage: Eukaryota > Metazoa > Arthropoda > Insecta > Lepidoptera > Papilionidae > Parnassius > Parnassius glacialis. Next base: position 1,536,731 of record JAVANC010000028.1, on the reverse strand, counting down.
TAATATTTTTATAGCTGCTAAGTTTTAAAAGAAGTGAGTCCAAAGAGTTAACAAAACCATATATGTTAGTTTTACTCGGCGGGCGGTATATACCAATAATGCAAGTATCTGAATTTAATTTTAGTAAGAGGCAGTTTGCATCACTTACTTGCGGTTCCTCATAAGTCACGTTAATATTTTTATTGTAATATATTACAACTCCCTCATTTTGAGAATTATGAAAAGTTGTTGCTATAACATGATAATTCTCAAGTTCAGGTATTTGCCTCGTTGAAGAAAGCCAACATTCTGTTAGGACTATAATATCCCAGGATATTTCTGATCGGTGGAGAAGTGTGATTAAATTGGGCATGTTGCAGTTAATGCTACGTATATTTTGACACAAAAGATTTAGTTTACATTTGTTATGTGGTTTTTTTACATCATCGATGTTACATATAATCGCCTCAGCCATTTGAAAAGTGTCCAGATCGAGGTTTAAAGTTTCAGTACTTTGCATTATTATCTATGAAATATAATAATATCTAATAAAATATGTACTGTCACTACATGACAGTAACTTAAGAATTTTAAATTGCTTAAAAAAATTAAACCCCAATCCGAAACAAAAATAGCTGTGGCGCCTGATGTATGTTATGCTGCAAAAAAACATATCGACGAATGAGAAGTGTTCCTTGCCGTTATATTCTTGTGTCAAAATTTGATAAACGCAGTGTAATGTGTATTATGTATGGAATGTATGTGATGTTTGTTTGAGATGTATATGTGTGCTGGCCTGCAATTCGCTAATAAACAAAAAAAGTAATTGTAGCATTCAACAGAAAAATACATTATTAAAAAAATTAGGCAAAACTTATGTAGTAATGTAAAATAGAAAAAACAATACGACAAAACAAATATTAGTCACAAAGTAAGTTTATATAGCTCTGATTCGTCGTCAACACGAATTGGCTTAGAACCCTCTTCTTTCTTCACATAGATCTTTCCATAAGCAATGCATGCAGCGAATAGCTTTTTACTCTTGACACTTTCACGGGCTATATAGAAAACTCTTCTTAATTTGGTTGTCAAGTATTCCGAAATGTAAATTATACGCAGTACACCAGGTAAATTAATGTATTCTGAGTTTAATAGTGTCTCTCCGTTTTGCCGTTTGGATTTATAATACTTTTTATAATTTAAAAGAAATGTTTCATTCCTTAGTGTTGAAGTGAAATCAACAACTATAGCTTCTGATTTTGTACGAAATATATCTCTTATCTCTGAGTCCGAAATGGGAGTATCCAAACCCAAAGTAAAGCCAATTTTATGAATTATATTGTTAAGTACTATCTTATTGTCGTTGGACTGTACCGGCAAGTTGCGTATTTCAATTGAAGTACCTCGCGCGCATTTTTTCAGGAGGTCTATTTTAGATTCCAAGGTGAGGATTCGCTGCTTATATTCATTATTTTCTAGCTCTAAATTATTTATTTTTGATAATAAGTCTTGATGTTGGTAAGAAAGAGTCTCAACTGATTTTTGTATTTCTTGATTTTGGGTCACGATGGTCATGAGGGCGGTATTCAGTAATTCAAATTTCTGGTCTTGTTGATATTTCAGCTCAGCAAACATAACTTTGATTTCAGAGATGGATGACAGAGGCTGCAATGGGAGATCGCCTAACGTACGTTTAAGACTCTTTGTATACATAATATGATTATTGTCATCCGAATCAGGGTTACTTGACGTGTTAAGGGCTGAGTCTGAGTTATAATGTATTGTAGCATTTTGAGTATTCAGTGGCCCGCGAGAGCCGGGCGGAGTGCGTTTCATCGACATCATCAATTGATAAAATTAATTAAGAGGTATACGTAAAAACTTAAGGCTAAAACAGCCGTGAGAGCGAAACGCAATGTGCGTAGAATATGACGTATGTATAACTAACCGAAAGCACACAACGTGTAAAATAAGGACAGCAAAAATGCAGCTTGAGTACGTAAGTGCAGTCTGTTATGAAGTGACTCACGTTGTTATTCTCGTCTTCGTCCCACGACGTATTGTACCGCTCTTTCACTGCATGTTAGCACACCGTTGCTATGTGCGCCCAGTAAGTTGAACAGAATATTGTACTATTTGCTTTCGTAACTTCTTCTTGATATTATGTGCGCTTAGTACTATATCCGTTCACTGTCATCGACTATATTTCTTGAGGGACTGACCTTCTACGGTCGCACTGATCCTAAATGATATGCACTCCTATTATTTAACTTGTTAATTTTCCTCTTTCAAAAAAATAATTTTTCAATTTTATAATACACTAAAGACACGTCTGTATAATGCAGATTCCGCGAAGGAAGGGGAAAGAGATGCAACATCTCTTCGCAGCGCCAATGAGTCGAGCCGATCGGAAAGGACTCAGTCGTCGACGATTCGAGCCGCTCTGCGCTGGATGCGGTCAAGTGGAAGGAGCTGGCACTGGGGAGCCCCTGCCCAGAGATGGGAACAGTATTCCATGTGAGGCCGAACCTGCGCCTTCTAAAGTAGCAGGTGGTGTGCCGGCATGAAATACTGTCCCGCTCTGCTGAGCACGCCAAGCTTTTAAGAGGCCAATTTGGCCTTCTCTTCCAAGTGACCACGAAACTGCACGTCACTCGATATGTCGACGCCGAGGATTCCGATACTGGCTGAGGCAACCAGGGGAGTGCCTTGAAACTGAGGAGATACGACAAAGGGGTTCTTTTTAGCGGTAAACGCGCAAACTTGTGTCTTCTGAGGATTAAACTGGACTAGATTTAGTCGCCCCCAGTTCGAGACTTTGTCCAGCAAAGACTCGACTTCAGACACAAGTTTGTTCCGGTACTCGGAGACGTTTTCCCGAGAAATATTAGCACGGCCAGTGTATAGAGCATCACCAGTGCTGTCATTCGCATAGCAATGAATTTTACCAGTTAGCAACATATCATTGATATGCAGAAGAAACAGCGTTGGTGATAGCACACAGCCTTGTGGAACACCAGCGTTAATAGGCTTGTAGTCAGAACATGCACCGTCTACAACGACATTGATGCTCCGATCTGCAAGGAAGCTGGTGATCCAATTGCACAATTTCTCGGGAAGCCCATAAGAAGGGAGCTTCGAAAGAAGCGCTTTGTGCCAAACCCGCTCGAAGGCCTTCGCAATGTCCAGACTAACGGCCAACGCCTCCCCCTTGGACTCTACTGCCTCCGCCCATCTATGGGTCAGGTAGACCAGAAGATCACCAGCTGATCGACCCCGACGAAAACCGTATTGGCGGTCACTAATCAGCTGGTGATCCTCAAGGTACCGGATGAGCTGGCAGTTGATAATGGATTCCATTATTTTGGAGAACAAGGAGGTGATCGCGATAGGCCTATAATTGGACGGGTCTGAGCGGTCGCCTTTTTTAGGGATCGGGTGGACAAAAGCTGTCTTCCATGAATTCGGGACTACGCCTTGGGAGTAGGAGTACCGGAAAAGACGCGTTTGGACCGGTGCCAACTCCGGAGCACACGTCCTCAGCACAATTGGAGGATTCCGTCAGGCCCACTCGACTTCTGGAAGTCCAGGGAGAGGAGTGATTTGCGAACCGAGCGCTGTGAGAACAGCAAATCCGGCATGGAGCACTCACACGGCGGGATGGTCGGCGGTGTTTTCCCCCCGTCATCAAGAGTCGAGTTGGATGCTAAAAGGGAGCCTAAAAGGTCGGCTTTGTCTTTTGCGTCATGGGCCAGTGAGTCGTCCTCCCTGTGCAGAGATAGTAGTGATGGATAACAGAAATTCCCTTGGACAGCCTTGGCGAGAGACCAGAATGCACGGGTTCCCGAAGGAAGGCGAACTTGTTTCTCGCCAATTCTGCCTATGTGCTCCGACTTTGCCTTGGCAATAACTCTTTTGAAGGACCTGGAGGCGAAGTTATACTTCTTTTTAAGTGTGCTCGTGTTTACATCCCGAGTCGCCAAAGCCGCAGCCCAGGCTTGATAACACTCCTGCTTACTGCGTAATACAGTCTTACAGGATCGACCAAACCAAGGCTGAGATCTGCCTCCGATGGGTACCACAGATGATGGAATAAATAGTTCCATTCCCTGTAGCACCACATCAGTGACAGAGTCAGCAACAGCGCTGGGATCATCCGGCGAGAAGCAAACCCGCCCCCATGGGTAGGATGCAAAGAAAGACCGCATTCCGTCCCAATACGCCGACCTGTAATGCCAAACACGGCGGCAACCTGCAGAACGCAACCGCAAAGGGAGCGTGAGTGGCACCATACTCCGGATCAGACAATGGTCTGAAGAGCCGAGAGGGGCATCGACGGAAACCTGATATCCGTCCGGATGAGAGGTCAGCAGAAGGTCCAACAGGGAATGTGTATGATCCTCCACATCTGGAATCCGCGTAGACAAAGTAACCAGTTGTGTCAGACCATATCCCAAGGCAAAGTCATAAACAGATCTCCCTGCATGATCGGTTAAACGTGAACCGAGCCATTCGGCATGGTGGGCGTTAAAATCGCCAAGGATCACGATCGCTGCGGATGGGACCTGTTCTAGCAAGGAATCTCTAGCCATTTGGACGTGGCCGATGAGTCGGTCTGTTTTGGCATTACCGCTATGGGACCTATAGAGGCACCCGTAGACGCGCGGATGGTCGTCGCTGTCTACGCGTAGCCAAAGGATGGACAGGTCTGAACCTTCAAGACTGCCGAGGCGTCGAGAACAGATGTCCTTTCTGACATACACGCAAACTACAGCTCGAGGCACAAAGGAGTGTTCCAATTTGTACCCCGGGTAGAAGAGATACGAAATATCAGCAGGAGAGGAAACCTGCGTCTCGGTCAGGAAGAGCAAGGCCGGCTTCGCCGTCTCGAGATGGTAGTGGACGGCGTTTAGGTTAGAGTGAAGTCCACTGATGTTGCAGAAATTCACGGATAGCGTGGCAGTGGTCGCCTTGGTATTGTTGCTCAGTTTGCCCCGAGCAGTTATGTTTATGAGCGGAATTTTGCCCCCCCCCCCCCCAGAATACGCGGGGCAGCCTGAGCATCCACGCTCAGGATTGGAATAACAATAACATGGTCGTGGATGCTCAGCGAGGGATTCTCCAGGGGTACTGGTACCCTCCTGGGGTAGTCTAATGTGTAATTCCGCTACCATGTTGATGAGGGGGGGGGGGAGGAATTGGGCCTCCGGCTACCTGCACTCACCAGACGAAACGCAGAAGCAGAGCTTCTACTTCACGCCGTATTCTGTGAGGTCGTGGTACCAACCCGGCTCGAGCCGGCCCATACGTGCAACAGCAAAAACTGCTGCGTGGCTCTACCACCGTTGAATTTATACGATTTCAAGCAAATGGTTGCCATCCCAGCCATCTTCTCTATTAAGATTGAGATCCTTTTTAATTTTAATAGCCTCGCGAATCATTCTTGGCGTTCTTTTGCGAGGATTTGTAATTTATAAAAACTGATATAATAGTTGGGACGATCCTAAACATGTTGACATGCTGCAGACTTCCCGGAGCGTCTGTGCTTCACATCAGCGATATGTTCTTTCACGCGAGTTTTATGAATCTTTGTATTTGTCCTTTGTACGAGAGATCACATTCACAATCAAGCTTGTATTCTCCTTCATCTTGTAGATGGATATAACACTTGACGTATGGTTAAAACTGACTAATCTTCTTCAGTGGCTTGCAGTATGTTCTTATCAAAGCCGGCTTGAAGATGTAGTCAATCTTGTCTGTGACTCCCCTGACGTATGGTAGGACAACAATCACACGCTCGACCGTAGGCGGCTTCACTTGGTCTCTGTGACGTAGGTGCGGATCCCGGAGATGAAGAATGAAGAAAAACTTGCATGACGTGCTGAAGCTCAGTGGCTAGGTTTTTACTGTCACAGATACGGTGTGTTCTCTGAAACAAAGATTTACTCACGATAGCTAACGGTGAAGTATAGTAGTAAAAATCGCCGTTTAAATTTCAGTTAGTATGGGTGTTTTCCATACACAGTATGGCTGATAGTGTTATTAGGATTTTGAATGACTAAAACATCTAGGAAATCTAAAGAATTTTTTGCTTCTTACCCCACAATTAATTGAATTTTAGAGTATGGGGAGTTAAGGTGGTCTAGGTATGCAGTATTTTTATCTGTTTGTAAAATTGTGAAAATGTAGTTTACGTAGCGCTTGTAGAATCTAGGAAACACAAGTGTAGTGAGTAGGGCTTTGTTCTCGAAGTTCTCCATGAATATATCGGCGGTAATGGGAAATACAGGGGAGCCCATCGGCACACCATCTACTTCCTCTTAGAACTCTTCCTTCTACAATAGTTAGCCAGTTGTGAGGCAATGTCTAAGTAGTATTGCATATTCCGCAGGCATGTTGTTTTCTTCTAGCTTTCTAGTTAAAATTGAGATGCTGTCTTCAATAGGTAGGCGTGTAAAATAAAACGCGATAAAATCCGTAAAATTACTTTTAGTCCATGTAAGCGTAATATAACAAATGAACTGTTATCAGAAAGATGCTGATTTTAAAATTTTTAAGACAGAAAGAGAGAGAATAGTGGTGACAAACGCATATACAATACAATACAATACTTTTTATTGTACACCAAGAAAAGATAACAACATCAAAAATAAAAAATAACAACTTTTGAGGGAAATACAAAGGGCGGTCTTATTGCTACATAGCAATCTCTTCCAGACAACCGAAAAGAAGAAATAAATACAAAATAAGAAAAAAAAAAACAATGGGTAGGGTGCACTAATATGAAATATAAAAATAATAAAGACAAATAAAAATAAAATAAAGATACAAACTTATGCATTAAAAAGACAACATTCTTTAGGCAGATCAATGACCATAATTAAGCTGAGGAAGTGAGAGGAGTTAGAGAGACAAATAGTATTCTTTAATGTGTTTCTGGAACACATTTAAGGATTGAGCACTTCTAATTGACCGGGGTAAAGAGTTCCAAAGTCTTACTCCAAGAACAGGGAATGATTTGTCATAATAAGTCCAGGAGTGCACAGGACATTGGAGGGAAATATTTTCTTCGGATCGTAAGGAAAAATTATGATAGGAGCTGAGAAATCTAAAACGTTCTTTTAGATAGGAAAGACTAGCTATATTAAATAAGATGCAGTAGAGAGCAGAAAGTATATGAGTATTCCGACGAAGACGGATTGGGAGCATCTTGAGCTTAGTGCGGTATTCTGAGACATGGTCATATTTGCGAAGTCCAAATATGAACCAAATACAGAGATTTTGGAGGCACTCAAGCTTGTTAAGTTGCTCCTCGGTGATATCAAGGTAACACATGTCAGCATAGTCGAGGATATGTCGTAGTAAAGATTGTGCAAGCGTAATTTTGGTGGCAATGGGTAAAAAGTAATTAATCCTCCGGAGTGAAGCATAAGCTGCAAACATTTTACGGCTCACTGCATTAATTTGGGGAGCCCAACAAAAACTTGAATCCAAAAGGATACCTTAATTTTTGACAACGTCATTATAAGGGATGGGAACTCCATTATATACAACGGGTTGTAGTTGACATTGTTTTATTTTGCAAATCATTCTTGAACTCCCAATGATTATCTTATATAGCTTGGGATATTATAAGGTTCACTGTTAACCCATAAGAACGACTCCAGTCAAGAATACATGTCAGATCCTTATTGATACATTCCACTGCTTTGGTCTTCCCAAAGCAGTGAAATGTATCAATAAGGATCTGAAGGATCTTCAAAGGTTGTTTGTGAGTATATTTGGAGATCATCCGCATACAAGTGGTAGAGAGAAGATATTTGGGATATAATCGTATTAATAAAGATTGCGAATAAAAGAGGAGATAAGACGCCACCTTGTGGAACGCCAGCTACTGTATCAAGCCACGTAGAAAGTCTATCTTGGATACGAATACATTGCCGGCGCCCGTACAAATAACTATGAAACCAGTAAATTGCAGTTGGAGATTTTTTTTATAGGAGAGGGGGCAAACGAGCATGCGGTTCACCTGATGGTAAGTGACTACCGCTGCCCATGAACAACTGCAACACCAGGGAGGGAATTGCAGATGCGTTGCCGGCCTTTTAAAAAGGAGTACGCTCTTTTCTTGAAGGTCCCTAAGTCGTATCGGTCCGGAAAAATCGCTGATATGTTATGAGAACGCAGAATCCCTAACAGGATGTCATGGTCAAGAGTATTGAAGGCATTGCTGAAATTCAGCAACACCAATAATGTGACTTGATGTTTTTCCATACCGTGGCAAATATCGTCCGTGATTTTCAATAACGCCATAGTCGTACTATGACCAGATCTAAAGCCAGATTGGAAAGGGTTGAGGATGCTATTTCTTAAACAAAAGGAATTAATTTGTTGTTGCACTAGTCGTTCTAATACTTTGGAAAGGAAAGGAAGAATCGAAGTAGGACGATATTCAGAAAAACTTGAAGGATTTGCTTTTTTGGGTATAGGTATGATTTGGGTATCCTTCTATTGGTTAGGGTAAGAAGATGAGGATATGGAAAAGTTTAAGATAAAGCTTATAATAGGTGTTTAAAAATCTAACAAGGGAATGATCACTTTACGACTGACGTCATCACTTCCGACAGTGTCAGAATGGATAGAGAGAATGTGTTACCTAACATCACAATCTGCAAATTGCCTTAATACAAATAAGAAAATGTCAGGAGTGAGAAACGATGAAAGTTGAGTAAGTGTTGTTAATTTTGCCATATTATTCAAGCAAGAACCAGAAGAAAAATGCTGATTAAGCAAATTTAAATCGACGTTAATTGGTATAGGGCATTAACGTGTTTTTCCAACTCCTATGGTCCTTAAAAAGTTCCAAACATGACATGGATCTTCGTTTTGTACTGATTTATGGATATGGTGGCGTCGTAAATCTCTACACAACTTGTTGCATTGATTCCGCAGGAGTCTGTACTTTTCCCGAATCCTGTCATTCCTTGGATCTGACCTGTAACTCGACTTTACGTTATTCTTCCTTAGTATCAATCTTTTAAGAACTTAAGTCAACCGTGGGGCTGGAGGATGACGTATTCGCACTGGGCGGACGACGACGCGAAGAAATGAATTAAACAATGCTACCTGTTCGTCCACTGAGCAAGCCTTATTTATAACACTCCAGTCCATATTAGCAGCATCTTTTTGTAGCTTTTCCAAATCCATATCCTCAAAATTATGCTGCAGAAGTATCCTTGATTTGGCTTTCAGTCATCTTATTTTATAAGATAGAAACAGGAGGTCATGATAGGAAAAGGCGTTGGCAGCACATTGACCAAATTTATCAACGTGTTCGAGAGAAGAAACGATAAACAAATCAAGGAGGGATGGAAAAAAATGAGTTTTAGAAAGAGGAAGGATATTTAAATTGGCTGCTTCTATAAGGGACTTAAGACGAAGAGATCGGGCATCATTCTTAAGAAGGCAAGTATTAAAATCGCCTATTAGTACTGTATGTTTATATAATGGAGTTAGTTCTTCAAGAAGGTTATCCAATGTAGTAAAATTGTCAACAGTGGAAGAAGGACTATAAAAAACTCCGAGAAGTAATTTGTTGTGCGAAAGAAGCACTTCAATAAATAAGTATTCCGTTTGTTCTCAGCTGGAAATTGAGATGATAAACGAACAATGGAAAAAGGTACTCGTATATGCGCACGAAGGTAAATGGCAACACCACCACCAACCCGTGCAGTTCGGCCGTTGCGTATTTACTGGAATCCTGGAATGGAATAGGATATGGACGGAAGACATGGCTTTAACCATGACTCCGAAACAAGAATTGCATGAACATTATCACTTCCAAAGCTAGCTAACATATCAGGATAATGAGCTGGAATACTCTGTGCATTTATGTGAAATATATTGAAGTTTCTTAGAGCTTGAGAAAAATGGGAGTCAAGAGTATCTTTTAATGGAGGAATGCTCTCAAAACTGTCGTCATTACTTAGTACATCGAATGCTGAAATGAAAGAAGAGGAGCTTTGATTATGATCACTTTCACCAAAAGACATGTTATCTTTTACAAAAAGAAAAAAAACAATAACTACAAACTAAAAAAGTATACTAATAACTACAAACAAATAAAAATTATAAACTACAAAGATTTACTTTTAATTACATCTATTACCTACCAGTATTAACAGAATAGAAAATAGTGCAATTATTTAAAATAAAAAAAATTCAATACTACACATAGATGATTCATATCATAATTGATTGAATAAAGAAAGAAATTTACATATAACACATGGTACTCAATGATAAAAAAAAAGAAATTACCGATACAGACATGAAATAGAACTATGTTCTGTGGTTAAAATATGTGTTCAAATATACACACACACATAATATACCCGAGCTGTGTATGTTGATGCCTATAGACATTAACATCTATTTTCAATTGCGAACCAAAATGCAGATGAGTTATCACGTCTGTGAACTAAAAAGGAATAATAATTTTATAATAGAAAATATCTCTATATTCAACAAAAAATAGCAGCATTATGTTGATATTTAGAAATAAGGAAATAACATGTGTTCTCATCGCTGTAATTAGATTTGCAAAAAAAAACTTAGACATAAAATTGTTTTACGCTGGTATTCTGCGTGAGCGTAGTGCTATCTCGGTCCAGCCAACTCATTCGTTCGACAACAATAATGTAGCAGCGAAATGACTCTGTCACGTCTAAAATGGGGATGATATGGCAAATATATGTACCAGAATATAACGGCACAAAATAAATCGAGTGGAAATAACCTTATATCTTTGAAATAAAGCTTAATGATTGATGACGTATTACATTGGAAGGGATCCAAAGCCTCCTCAAGAATTCACAGGCAGGTTTTCAAATTAACATGCCAAAAAATATAAAAGGATAAACATTCGTAACTTTTCGACTTTCTACCAAAAAGTTGCGATAATGATGTTACTTTGAAGGATAGAATTTGCCAGGCTCAATTTGTTCGGGGGGTCTTAAGAAAGAGATGGTCATATATTTTCCTGTACCTGAATAACCTTTGCTACTTTATAGCATATACGTGACTTAATACAAGACATTTCAGAGCACTTCTTTTATAAAATTGAAGTGATAAAAATCTTGCAGTCTGTTACGTGGTAAGTGACTGCTGCAGTCCATCTGCCGCCAATTTCAAACAAAGAATGCTACAGATACGTCAGCGCCTTTTGAGAACTTATTTGGAATGTTGCACAGATTAATCACTGCGCCACAGAGCCATCAAATCTGTCAAATTATAATAGTGGTCCCTTCATACGTCTCAGATAGGAACAAAGCAGTACAAGCTCTACTTGGGCGGCAGAAAAAAGTATGTGCTACCTACTACCTAGATTGACTTATAAGCAGAAAAGTAGTCCTACCACCTAAATAGTAGACAGAGATATAGGTGTATGTTTTGCATATACTTTGAGTGCCCCCAACACAGGACATTGTGATACAGTAGCCTGTATTTGCAATAATATATGCATGTAGTGGTGGCGTAATAGAATGTACTACACTTTATTATCCCATTAGTATTGTACCAGTACGTCTAGAGGTAAGACTATGTTAATGGATGCTGTGGAGATGATGATGACCAACAATACTTATCTATTGATTTATAATACAACTATCTGCGAACGTTATGCCGAGGCCTATGGCTTGAGATACAACGCCATCAAATGCAAGCTCAAGGTGTTTAAGGCAAGATCAAAAACTTACACAGTCCCACCAGTCACGCTAAATAGCAGTGTCCTGAAAAAAGTCTCGCAGTTCAAATATTTGGGCCACTAGATCACTGAGACGCTTTCAGACGATATTGATATAGATGGGGAGCGTAGGACGTTGTCTGTTCGGGCCAATATGTTGGCACGTACGAGTAAGTAAAGGCTACGTAATTCAGAGCATTCTGCCAATTATTCTACACGTGCTGCCCATGGGCCAAGTACACGAAAAAATCTTACGACGCCCTACGCATTCTATACAATAACGCCTTCAGAGTGCTGATGAAGCTGCCACGCTACTGTAGAGATTCGCGAATTTTCGTGGATGCAAATATAGACGGATTCGCTAAAATCAATCGGAAGCGAGTCGTGTCCCTGATGCACCGCATACGGGGCGGCTCAAATGGCCACTGTTCGCTCTTGCATCTGGATTGCCCTATAATGCGAAACTGGACCAGGCTGCATGTCGAGCACTCCGGATCTAAACCTTAATTTAGATTACGTTAGAGCTGTACATCTGTTTTGTTGTATCTGTTTTGTTGTGTTCGTGTATATGAATTTAAGTAATTGAAATAATTTAATTTAAAAGAAATATTTTTTTATGTAATTCATATAAAATTAACACCATAACTTAGATTTAGTATTTTACTTTCGATGTGTATTTATGAAGTATGACATGGACTAGTTTCGAAATAAATTATTTTTAATTTTATTTAACTTTTATTTAGTATACACATGCAGTCTCGGCAGTGAATCGTTACAAGAAAACATTACAAGAAAAGGTGACTTTTTTTAATACCGTTCTAATTTGCTCCACTGCGTTGTTATAGAAGTTTTACTTCAATAATAACTTTAAAATAGTATTTACTTTGGAATATTGATAACAATTAATCACTTTACAAATAATTCAAAATGTAAATTTTAAATCTATCATACAATAAACAATACAATTCCTTTTATGTACTCTACGGAAATATTAATAAAACAAAAATATTTAAAAAAACCGGCCAAGTGCGAATCGGACTCGCGCACCGAGGGTTCTGAACAAATCCGTAGGTATATAAATTTAAAATTATTAAAAATATTTTTATTATATGATGAAACTTAAAATTTATGCTTTTCGCAATTTTTCCTTTATCTATGGTATAATACGTTGCTTCATACGAAATTTTAAGATTCTGAGTTCACCGGAAGTACCCTGTAGGTTTTGATTCCCTTGCGAATGTCGAAAATTTGCGACATAAACGGCTGTATCTTTTGATTGTGTTGGCTTAGAAGATTGATTTTTTCACAGCTTCAAGGGACGGTAGATTTGAGTATTTGAAATGAATTTCAACTTGACACCTCCACGCGTTCCTGAGAAAAAGCGTCTTGACAGACAGACAGACGGACAACAAAGTGATCCTATAAGTGTTCCGTTTTTTCCTTTTGAGGTACGGAATCCTAAAAAATAAAAGGTCGTCTTATTTCTACATAGCAACCTCTTCCAGACCCCACAAAAATAGGGTTAAATTAAAAGGGAAGAAAGATCAACATGATAAAGCAACACAACAATATATGAGGGTTATAAGGTTTTTTGGAATATATTAGAATTTATGTACAATATAATGTGGTAATTAGAACGCCTTATTGCGGAAACTTCGGGAATAAACTTCAGCCATTAAGTTTTATGCCATCATACCAAGAAGATCTTTATTGGAGTGAGGCCAAGCTCGCTTTTGGTTGGATGACTCAATTTGTTATTCTGACAATATATGTGATATATATTTTTTAAATATTCCTAACTAACGCTCTCACGCACTCTAAACATTAGCGAAAGCCTGTATACGGCGGCCGATTTCAATGGAGACTAGCCTGCGTAGGTGCAGGACAGGATTATAGTGCCCAAATGTATGCGCAAACAGTGCATTTGTGTTTGCGCATACTCTATATATTCTCACTCTGTAGTCCGATATGATGGTTATCCGCCACGAACAGGAGTGCAGGACCAACGGCTACACGTATTTTTTTGCCTATTGTAAGTTAATAAGATTTCTTAACAGAAATACTAATTTTAACAGTGGTAGAGCAATGCGGCAACTTTTGCTGTCGCACGGATGGGCCGGCTCGAACCGGGGTGGTACCACGACCTCACAGAAAACCAGCGTGAAGTAGAGGTTTACCTCTGCGTTTCGCTTGGTGAGTGCAGGTGGCCGGAGGCCCTTTTTACTGGAAATGAGGCATTCCATCTTAGTCCTCACGGGTGACAACGCATCTACATTTTGATTCGAAAACGAGGATAGATGTAGATATCTATGGGCCGCAGCAACCACTTACCATCAGGTGGACTGTGTGCTCGTTTGTCACCCTTATCCTATAAAAAAAATTATTATTTGAGCCAGACCCGGGATTCTAACCCAGGACCTTATGAACAACAACCGCGTTAACGACCATTAGATCACCAAGGCAGTGTAAGGCAGTACAGATTAAGCGTGCGATTTTTAACTATTGCAGCATACTTTAAAAATTAGGAAAAATAAATAAAACAAACATTTAATACCCTGGCACTTCAAACTTAAACTTAAACATAGTAGCGAAAATTCCTGCCACATCAATAAATGGTGATATTTAAGTAACTGGGACACCACATCCCTCAGCAGGGTAGCCCGAAGACAATAGCATCTATGTACTGTAGTTTATGGATTTTGTAAAGTCCATCCAAAGACTATTTTAGGAAATTTTAAAATAAAATTAGTAGATTTTCTACACGGTAGAGCCATGCTGCAGCTATATTAGTAGTATAGTTGTAGCACGAATGGGTCGGCTCGGCCGGGGAAGGACCACGTACTCACAGAATACCAGCGTAAAATGTCAGCTTGACACTGCTGTTACGTATGGTGAGTGTAGAGAACCGGAGACCCTTTTTACTGGATAAGAGGCATTCCATATTAGTCCCCACGAGTTACAACGCATCTGCATTTTGGTTCGCAAACGAGGATAGATTTAGATTTCTATGGGACACAGCAAACACTTACCATCAAGTGGACTGTGTGCACGTTTGTCACTCGATCCTATAAAAAAAGATATAAGTTAATATCGATATTTTTACGTTTTCATTTTACTTTGTTAAAGGTAACGTATATAAATAACCGCTACCATGATAACAGCCTACCAAAAGTCTACTGTTGAACGTAAGCCTCTCCATAGATTACCTCATAGATGGGATATTTTCCGTAGTTGTCACAAGCAGGCGGGCTTGCGACACCAGTTTTTTGAAGTGAAACTTCTTTCGTTTCGTTTTAAAAAGTGAAATGTTACATGAAAATATGACTTACATTTTCATGTAACATTTTACCGCTGGGGCTGCATGATTATACTGTTAGTTAACATATATATGTAAAATGTAAAATGAAAGAAGAATGATAATATGTCGTTAAGAAGTTTATCTTTGTACGTGTGCTCACGTTTACACGGACAAATTTTTCTTATTAAGTCGTTATAGGGATAACTTGATACACAGATCGATATGGGAAAGTGAATACTTTTAGAATACATGGACTTAATATAACCAATATTATCCCTTATTCTTAGATTTTGTAAGTGGTAACATGGAGGAGTAACCCACTTTCTTCTCTTGATAATTTTCCTCACTGTTATAATTATCATCTGCTAGAAAAAAGTCTTTTTTCTTACACTGGCAGGATTTCGTGAAAATCAGTTAATAGTTTTATAATTAAATACTAGATGGTGGAAATTCTTGAGACGGTGGGACTCCTCAAGGTGGTAGGGTTACTTTTCCTGCCTGAGAATTCGTTATTACATTAAATTCCTCGAAAGAATTTTCGATGTTAAAATTTAATTTTGTCTATAAAGTCCTTTTGAGTTTCAATACATAACTCATTTTGCCCGCACTACGGATCACTGAATTTTTATTAAGTTGTTTTTTGATGCCAAAATGACAGAACGATGTTAATGGGAATTTAATTTGGTGCTATTCCCGTCAATTGGAAAGTTTGTATAGCTTGCGCTAAACTGTGTGAAAACAAATTCATGTTAAGTATTTTTCAAAGTTATTATTTTACCGGTTGTGACCTACAACCCGTTTTTTCTCTTTTCCTGCTTAGGAGTCCGTTTGTGTAGGTACCACTGTCTAACTTATTTTTGCCGCTGAACGGCATTGCTTGCACTGAAATTACGATTTGCCTCAATCGCTAGGCTTGGCAGGTAAATTGACGATTATTGAAACAAATATCTCGTACCATTGATGCTCCCATAGTCAGTCTGAGTATTTTACGTCTGATGTAAATAAGATGGTTGTACCACGATATATTGGAAAACAAAGCAATTTTGGGATTACATATATTTGCCTATAAAACACTATAAGCATGCAATGGATCAATATACTACACCAGCAAAGTATATATTATGAGATTTCAATCTCAACCACAGTAGACCCTAGTGACTTACGAACGAGGTTTCAACTTCTTCCTGGAGGCGGTTACAAAGGAAATTAAAGGCTAGTAAGAGGTGAGATACTTTTTCTTCATAGGAATCCGTCTCTCTTACACATTTTAGCTGCAAATCAGCGGTGCGTTCACTGCTGTGTGTCATTGTGAAGATTATAAAGAGCCAGTATAGTTACCGGCTGTCTGGCAGCCCATGTTAGTCCTCTGAAATGACAACGCATCTGTAGTTTTGTTTGTTTGAAGTTGGTTGCAGTATCCACTTACAATCAGGTGGACCGTGAGTTTACTTGTTATTTCATGTTTATAAAAAATACCAGAGTTATGCTGGTATGCTGTGCGAGTATCGTCAAGTGTTTTTTTTATATGTGAGAGGGGGGAAAACGAGCATATGACTCACCTGATGGTAAGTGACTACCCCCGGCCATGAACAACTGCAACATCAGGAAAATTACAGATCCGTTGCCCGTAAATGCAGATGGATGGTGATAACGCATCTGCATTTTTATTCTTATTCGAAGATAGATGTTGATGTCTGTGGGCCATTTACTTACCGTCAGGTGGGCTATGTGGACGTTTATCAAACTTATTTTATAAGATAAAAAACTATTTATAAAATGCCTTAGTTACCTTTTAATAGAACATAAGAGTTTGTGAAAACGCCCTAATGAATTTTAATTAAGAATTAAAAAATATTTCAACTTATTTTAGGAAAAAGAGCGGTATGCTAAAGTTCGTGCATTTCGGGAAAACGGCACCAAATATTTCTTCACAACTTTAAGATTCCACTTTTCGCCGTGCTCCAATATAACCTTCGTAACGACGACATTAAGCCTGATGAACGAACTTAACTTCCGAAGTTTCCGCAATAAGGCGACCTAATTGCTACTCATAACATTGCAAGTTAAACAGTATAAAATGTGTTAAGTTTGTCGAAATAAAAAGGCTACCTAAAATAACCAGGAACTTTGTGAGGTAAGAAGGTAACTTACGCATTTCTACCATCCCGCCAAACCCTCTGCATATGTACATGTGTAATGCATTGTGTACAGATAAACCTCTAGATTTTGGAAACACCGTGTTTAAAAAAAGCTTTGTCTGTGATTTAATTTTATCTTAAAACTTTTTTATTTTAATAAATAAATAAAAAAACATTCGTCAGTGTCGTGGAACACTCGGTTGGAAGGAAATACTTTCGTAGTATATTATTATTGATAAACGTATTATATTATTGATTATCAAATACAAATAAATTAATTACTAGCATCTACTAAAGTGAAGCGTCATTTAAAATAAAATAATATTTCTTTCATGGCAAGATAAGAAAAAGTGCGAGGCAGAAGGATATTATTCCAGCTCACTTCCTTATAGCCGCCAAGGCCGTCTGCACTATGCAAAAGGGATCGTGACGAAAAATCTTACACTTTTTGTCGCCTAGCCCCCAAGAAGTTCCAAAAAAGTTTTAAATTTCTTGCTTTAACGCTGGTTGCAACCAGCGGATAAGTCGTATGTCGCTGAAATATAGTACAAAAATATTTGTACGAAGGGCAGAGTGCAATAGGCTTTTCGGGAAGGTCACAACACAGTACACATTTGGAAACAGCGGATGCTGACCAAGTTGTTCTTCTTGGCGATCGAGAAGCAGCTAATTAGATTCTAATCAACATAACATTGTACTGTAATAGCTTACGGCGCTTGGCTTCAATCTAAAGGCACAACAGTGGAGAAGCTTAGTTCTCAGACACGAGGCGTTTGCACACCTTAACTCCCATATAATAATCCGATATTCAAGCTAAACATTTAACCAAATAAAACAAATAAAAATAAATATTAAATCAATAAATGTAAAGTTTCAATGCACGGTATTATAATGGCTTTAGGTGAAGAATACAAACTCGGAAAGTAGCAGGGTTCGAATCAGCCATTCGTTTACTGTCGTGAAACACTTCTAAAACAAGCATTTTAAGCTTACTTGAAGAGATTGAAGGGGCATTAGTAATGTTAAAAGCATCATTAGTCATAATTTTTTTTGAAGTATAATCACCTCATCTTCATCATGCTCTCATTACTCAGATATGCAGGCTTCGTAAAATGTTTGCTTTTCTCCCCGGCATGTGGTAAATCATCACCTAATATTGAAATATCGTTGCTCGTGTACTGTGTAGTCATCCCTAGGGCTTATCCGCTGAGCTACCGTCGAACGTTTAACGTCTCCGAGGCGCAGTTGCTTAGCAATGAGTTGTTGCGCTGGGGGCCGCGGGTTCGAATCCCGCACGGAACAAGTATTTGTATGGCCTACTAATAATTGTTCCGGGTCTGGATGTTTGTCCTCGTGCAATCTATGTTTGTAAACTGCCTCCACGATAAAGGAGAAAATCCTAGTCTGGGGGTAATTTTTTATTGTTTATTTATTTATTAAAAGTATATTCATACATACAGTCGGAAACCTTTACCCTCACTCTGGAGCAGTAGGGTAAAAAAATTGAAAAAATATGTGAACAATGTCGGAGGGAAAATGAATAAACGTTTCAAAATATATTATAAGCTTTCAGATTTAATATATCCACCGATATTGGTTTGTGTAAGTCAGTACTTAATGGAGATTGTATTATAAAGTAAGGAATTTTAATAGCTTTATTGTTTGCAGGGATCCCATATTACGTTGAGTTTACTAGAAAATGGTTAACCCCGTAAAGTTTTCAGTTTCAATTAAATATAGACGATCGTTGTTTGTTCATATAGTTTTTTACGGTTTATTGAGAGATTTTTGTATTGCGGAATTAAAAACTATAAAGGGCCGTACGTAATTAGTCAAGCTATAGGTTCGTTTTCTTGAAAACCGAATTTCTCAGAAAGTAAACTTCACAGTTTTCTCAGTCCACAAGGCCAACGCATATGATTATTGGGGTAAACAGCCTTATGGGCTGAGAAAACTGTGAAGTTTTCTTTGTTCAGAGTTGGCTTTGCAGTTTCGAGAAGCGGAAATACTTTTTCCACTTTTTAAGTAACAAGGCATTTCATCTTAGACCTCTGGAGAGATCATTATCACTATAGTTAAGTCTACCAAGGAATTCAACAATGTACGGTCCTGAGCCACCTGCATTCATCAACCGTCTGCATGTCTCACCAGATCGTCACTCCATCTAGGGAGGAGGGTGGGGGAGGGGCACACTTCGCTTATCGGTACGAGGTTGCCTCTCAAGAATGTATCTTGGTTGATCACCTGGGCTCATCACGCATCTCCTTTTTGGTTCAAAAAAGTTGGACATAAATTTGTAGGAAATTCAAAAAAGTCAGGTGTTTACAAATTTGTTTGTGACGTACGCCGCGCCATTTACGTGGGTCAGCCTGGTCACAACTTCGAAACACGTTATAAAGAGCATTTAGCCGCGTACAGGAATTGCAATCCCGATAAATTTCATTTTGCTAATTATATTTGGACACTGAACACAACCTAGCCAACGACCACTCTTTGAAAGTCTTACCATACGTGTAATAAAGGCCTGCGACTGTGTGCTGTGTGCAACGTTGCACTGCTGAATAAATAAACAAATGTTTCTAACTCACTTCTTTTAAATATCTTTAAGCCTGCTCTCTAATAAAAGACAGCCTCTCAATATGGTCGTTTGTCACCCTCACGGTGATTGGCTATTAGTTGCGTGGATGTAAGGTAGGCGGGCGTCACGCAGTGGTTTGTTTTAAATTTTACAAACGGCTGCATACGTCAGGTTTACGATTGGTCGTATGTTTTATCGCATGACGCAGTCGCTCGCTACTTAAGTAGGGAGCAGGTGGGTCAACGGGCTGTATAAGTAGCAGTTGTATTGGCTCGCCGCTAACTTAGCGGTCAGCCATCGCAAAGTCTACATCACTTGAAGATGGCCTGTGTAGAGGCGAAACACGTGTCGTATTGTCGTCAGCGGTGTATCTTTCCTAGTGTAGTGGTGTTGGTAGTAGTGGTGCTGTAATTAGTGGTGACAGAGATAGTCCACGCAATTGAGGGAGAACGGGAGGCGCTCTTCGAACTTGGTAAGACACATCATTTTATTTTATCGAGCGGATGTACGCAAGGTAATTTTTATCAATTTTAATAAAGTGACTTTTCGCAAAGTAAAGCCTGATTCTATTAATTATACTGTTACACTTATGCCAAATTTTCACCATTAATACTATAAATGATAAACAATCAAATTAAGAAATTATTATACTAAATAGCTCAAAGTATAAATTCATTTTCATATTATAATTGAGTTGATTTATTTTGATTTATTATTGGTTTATTTTTGTGTAGCGAGTCCCACTAGGTGGAGTGACTAAGATATGTAGGAAGTCAACGGACTCGATGGCGTGCATCATTAACATTCTGCCAAATTTTTGTAATGTTAACTTTTGTACATAAAATGTGGCCGTGCATTCGATGCATATTAATTAAGCGTACAAATAACATTGTAAGTAACGTGTTTTATAGCATAGACCATAGAGTACCTATTCCGAACAGAACTGGCAGATACAGGTTTTTTAAAAACATTAAATATTGAGAATTTAATCGAAATATAGCTATTGAGACATGTTTTGGACAATATTGTATACATATAGTACACGTTATGTGGTTGGAAAATATATAAGTTCAACAACGAGAAAAGAATATTAAAGAGAATACTCATTTGGAAACACTTAGTTTCTTCAGATCCTTTTTGCTTATGATCTGTAAAGCGGCAGAGTTGTTGTGTTTTCACACGAATAGTAACCCATTTTTTACTCAGACAAACTGATGCTGTGTTGTTTTGGACAATTCCTTACATTTCTTCAAAAGTTGTTTATTAAAGGTTGTTAAATGTTCGTTAATATATGTGGTTCTGCATTCTCCTCTTACATCGATATTCCCTGTGGTAATCTGGGCTTTGCGGCCACGAGAAATTATGTTGCCATTTAGGAGCCTTGTTTGCATTTTAGCTACTACAACTCTGGGACAACCTTGTAATTCTATTTTCGGAGAAACTGTGTTCGCTTGTAAAATATAATTTAGCGGAATATAGAAACTAATATGTTTTCCAATGTTCAAAATAAGGTATTGAAGATTTTAGCTTTTAAATTCCAGCACACCAACAATTTCAATATTTGATAATCTTTCTCTGTTCATTTGTGTTCAGTTGTTATTTATTGTAAATGCATATTTTGCAGTTTTATATTAACAATTTCCGTCTCTATCTCATGTGTTTTCTTAATATCGACAGCTAAAGTTTCAATCTCTTTTACTTGCTGGTCTTGCTGATCAGCATTGAATTGTACTGAATTCTGGAGACTATTAATGTATTTTTGTGTTGCCATTTGCTGAGTTTTTTACCTTACTGTCTTTCTTAATCTATGTGTATTCCTTATGCATATTATTGAACTCTGCCTTCACCTCAACTACACTCTCGTTCAGTTTTGCAAGGTCGTTCTTGATCAAATAATTTTAAGTTTCATTAATTTGAAGTAAATTATTATAAAAGTCTATCTTCCAGTCATCTATATTTTTCAATATATTATCAGTGAATAATTTGAACGAATCTGAAATATTATGATCATACTTGCGTTTTTGAGCGGCAATATTGGATAGATCCGCATCGGAATCAAAACGTTTTTTTGTTGGAGAGCGCTGCATTATCAAAAAATATTAAATCTTTACGTTTATTAATCTATGTAGGTACGTGGAAATAGCTTGACCTTATTACCGATGTTTGTGGCGCAGAGGTGGGAATCAGATTCACACGTAGACTGACATTTAACTGCACCGATAGCTCACCAAAGTTGACTACGATTCTCAATATTATGACTGTAATAATAAGATACTTTTTCAAAAATATTTACTCGTTCCAATGTTTTTAAAATCCCTCGATAGCCTGAATACGTCCGTCCATAATAAAGCATGTTTGTACACTTAATCTATACTAAAAATGTTAACCCTATACCAGGAAAATCCCCTGTGTAGTGGACATAAATATAAATTGCACATGGATAAACATTTCGACCCGAAACAAATATTCAAAGGCCACACAACTACTTCTTCCGTGCAGGATTCGAACCCGGGGCCCTAGCTTAACTTACGTTACCTAGCGTAGCTTACTTAGCGCTGCAACTCAATGTTATGCTACTGCACCACACATACGACCAACTTAACATCAGGTGGACTGCGCGCTCCTTTGTCACCCTTATTCCATGGAAAAAATCTTGACTAGGCCTCAAGCATCTCTAGCAGTGACAGACTGGCAAAGAAGATGAATTGACTAATTTAAAAAAGTAGAAAACTATATATTGTTCAAAGAGATTTTACTTCATGAAACATCTATGTAAATTATTACATAACGAAGTTAATTTCGTAATCAATTGAAATATAATATGGTCCTTTCATTGTCAGAGGTGCTTGAGAAGAGAATATAAATTTAAATATTTTATTAAAATAAATATCAGTAATAATTAAGAAAACGTTTAAATAACTGGCTTTTTGCAGTTTCGTATTTCTTTGAAAGCTCCTCGTCGTTGTTCTTTGAATTGAGATAATTCTTAACTTCAAAAGGATTTTCGATTTTTTTTAAAACTATAAACTGTTTTATTTATTTTTGTTTAAGAATTTAAAAATCTTAAACAGTGTATGTACTCAATTAATATACCTAATATAACATAATAAAAATGGAGGAGCCTTGCAGTAGGTAACAGATGTAAAAGACTTTAGAGTTCACTTTACTTTGAAACTCTTTTTTTTATAGAATGAGGGTGACAAACGAGCACACAGTCCACCTGATGGTAAGTGGTTGCTGCGGCCCATAGACATCTACATCTATGCTCGTTTGCGAATCAAAATGCAGATGCGTTGTCACCCGTGAGGACTAAGATGGAATGCTGAGGCATTCCATCATTTTCATTCCATTTCCATTCATTTTGAGAAAAAAATCCTTATTGTTTTGACGACTTCGTGGCGCAGTGGCTTAGTAACGAGTTGCAGCGCTAAATGCCGCGAGTTTGAATCCTGCACGGAACATGTATTTGTATGGCCTACAATAAATTGTTCCGGGTCTGGTTGTTTGCCCCTATGCAATTTATGATAAACAGAGATAGGCTGAAAGTTACCCAATTAATAAATGACTACTAAATCGTAAGAATTGATTATAATTATGATACTTAGTCAATCATGTATGCATATAATACGATATGTGTTATACATTAATAATAATCATGTCCTCCAGACCGAATTTCGGCCACGGCGCCCAGTCTCAATGGAGACTAGCCATTGGCGCAGGACAGAATTATAGTGCCCAAGTGTATGAGCAAGCTCAGATGCACTCTCTATTCCCTCATTCTCATATCCCGATGGGACGGTAAACCGACACGACCGGAGAGAGATCAGGCGCAGGACCAACGCCTTTACGTGCTTTCTAAGGCATGGGGGTGAAACACCGCCAACTTCCTGACTCTGGGCAGCTACTGAGAATGTCTTGATGGAAAAACTCAATAACTGATTTTTTGGCCCGACCCGGGATTCGAACCCGGGACCTCATGATCAGCAGTCGCACTACTACAACCACTAGACCAACGAGGCAGTTATATATTACCTTATTATTATATATTAACATATTAACTAATGAATGAAATTATTTTTTATCCGTTCCACCATTAGTTTGTACCTAGCTTCATGCAGGCTCCATATAAAGCCATTACAATCTAGTTGACTTTTCGCTAGTGCTCCATACAAGGCACGGAGCGCACTGAGATCTATGAATTCTCGCGGCTGACGCAATACAAATCCTAAATTTCAATACGCTTGCAAATCTGAGGAGGGTGTTCCCTAAAGTTGAGTTTTTCAACAGTGGTAGAGTCACGCGGCAGCTTTTGCTGTCGCACGGATGGGCCGGCTCGAACCAGGGTGGTATCACGACCTCATAGAATACCGGCGTGAAGTAGAGGTTTACGTCTGCGTTTCGCTTGGTGAGTGCAGGTGGCCGGAGGCCCTTTTTACTGGAAATGAAGCATTCCATCTTAGTCCTCACGGGTGACAACGAATCTGCATTTTGATTCGCAAACAAGGATAGATGTAGATGTCTATGGGCCGCAGTGGCCACTTACCATCAGGTGGACTGTGTGCTCGTTTGTCACCCTTATCCTTTAAAAAAAATTAACACAATTAGACAATACCATATATAAACAATTAATATACAAGTATTGTTAACTGTATATATATATATATACTAGCTGGCCAGGCAGACGTTGTTCTGCCCTTTCCAACTATCCTTCCTATAAAAATCCTTCAATTCACAATAAAAAATTTTGAGGGTTGAAAACTATCCTATCTCTCAAGTTGGACCAAAATGCACAGTGTGCAAAATTTCACTGAAATCAGTTCAGTAGTTTAGGAGTCCATCGGGTACAAATAACGTGACACGTAATTTTTATATATAAAGATATATACAGTTAAAATAGTAATAAACGTACAGTCACAAGACTGTATTATATGATGAGACTTTATGACAGTCTAAATTGTCTTATCTACCGACTTCAAAAAGACGGTACTCAATTAGACTGTATGTTTTCTTATTTGTGTTACCTTATAACTTTTTTCTGGGTGAACCGATTTCGCAGATTCTTTTTTTATCTGAAAGCCGGCGATTTTCACGTGGTCTCATATAAATTTGATTAAGGTCTGACCAATAATTTTTGAGTTATTCTTAATAATTTATATTGAAGTCGGTTGTACAATATTTTAAATTTTTATTTACATCGTGGTCTGAGAGTTAGTATGCCATTATGTAATTTACGAGTATAAAAAGAACAAAAAGAAAAATAAATAAAAAAATGTCTGTCTGTCTATCTGTTTGAGCTAATCTTAGGAAAGGTTGAAACAGTAGTGATGAAAATTTACGAAATAATACAGAGCAATTCCACGAGAGATTTAGTCTAGACTGTTTTATTCGTAAAGCTTGGACATTTTCTCTATGAGATTGAGAAAATTATGAAATAAAAATGACCTGATGAATATAATCATACATATAAGACATATATAGACACCCGGTCAAACGCGGTTGAGTCGTAAGTATTATAAAAAAACTGATGAATCATCGTATTTTTATATTTCTTATCGATTGGATGTGTGATATAGTAGCCCATTTACACGAAATTTACAATAAATTGTAAGAAAAGACTAATTAAAAAATAAAGAGCAACACGACACTCATTTAACACCTCCTCCATGAGTCGTTCCACGGTCATTCCAACCTATTTTTACTGCAGACATTACACGCAACAACGTTGGTACTTTCCAAATGAAATTAACTTTTGTACTATTACGTTTATAGTCATTAGTAATCACTAAGCGATCGGGAAGTGGTAATTATCGGGTTTAAGAACACTGCCATCTTAACAAAAAGTCTTAATTGAGCGAATCATTTACGCATCATTAGACATCCGTTCTGTAATGGAAGCGAACAGCGAACAAAAGAAGCTTTGAACTAGAAATCTTAACGACTAGACTAGAATAGGAAAGTAAGATGCCATCAAAAACATAACTTGTAAAAAAAGCCAACTCTCGCAACTCAGTTCTTCTACCGTAAAAAGTTGTGAGATCCATGTAATACCAAGTCGGTTAATTTATTCAGTCTATAGATTGATACATAGATTGACTTGGCAATCGCATGAAAACACAATATATCTCACAAGTAATACATATTATATTAAATTTGAATGTACATATTAAACAACAATTGTATTTCAAATTTGAAGTTTCTATGTCTGCTAGAAGTGCCTCAGAATTTTGATGATCGGTCAGTCAGTGAGTGACAAAATTAAGAAACTTTGAATAGTTATAATTCTTAAACTTTTGATTCAAATTTAATTAAATTTGAACTATACTGAGTTTATACAATGCCTACTTGTTTAGCAAAAATTCACGCTTCTAGTTTTATCCATAACGAAGTTATAGGGTTTCGGATATGGCCTGAACTGCTTCGAGAAAAGGATGGTACGGCCGTGCCGCTTTTTTGCTCAACTTTTGCTCGACTTGGCGGGGCACTCCCGTGCCCCCAGATAATTTTATATGAGAGTGACAAACAATCAACTGACATATTTTAATGTGGTAATAGATCTTCAACCCGATAAAGTAGCAAGTTTATGTAGACTTAGATGTAAGTTTTTGGGTTTCGTATGTGGCTATATTTTTGGAATATAACTATTAAATATCTTAAAGATTAATTGGATAAGATGCGTGTAGAAACTTAAAAAATGTCTCAACAAATAGACTGCAATGGCTGACCCCAAAATTAGTAAGTGGTCATTCATTGCTTAGTCTATTTCTTCTGGATTAACCTCAAATAAAGGTAACATACTTGTCGTATTATCGACGGTGGTGTGTCATTCTTAATGTATATGTTTTCGAAGCAGTGCTGTTAGGATTAGTTTTCTTCTACATCCTCGCCGACACACTCCCAATCTTTACAACGTTGTTAACCAGAGACTTGTGGATGATAAATCCGACACCTCCTTGGGACAGATGGTCGCCCCTCCCGGTGATAGAGCAAGTTGCCGGATTCAATTCAATACCATGTCCTCCCCCTCTCTTCGGACTTAAGATAATCCCATAATATTGCAGCGCAACTTGTCTATCTCTTTTAGTCAGTCCTCAGGGTGCGTGCATTGTATGTTGCCAGGTCGAGTCGTCTTAGTTTGCAACCAAACCTCCACCGGAGATTCTTAGCACCCCCTGCAGAGACGTGATCTTGAAACTGAGTAGACACATCATTTTATTACGACTCGGATCTTACATAATTAAGTATTAACAATATAATGGATTTCCGCAAAGTAACGCCTGATTATTCCCCATATCATCCCGTGGGTGTCGTAAAAGGCGACAGAAGTAAACAGATCAGAAGATGGGCAGGAGCGTCTTCCTAATAAGAACTTTTATATATATATAGGATAAGGGTGACAAACGAGCACACAGTCCACCTGATGGTAAGTGGTTGCTGCGGCCCATAGACATCTACATCTATCCTCGTTTGCGAATCAAAATGCAGATGCGTTGTCACCCGTGAGGACTAAGATGGAATGCCTCATTTCCAGTAAAAAGGGCCTCCGGCCACCTGCACTCACCAAGCGAAACGCAGAGGTAAACCTCTACTTCACGCTGGTATTCTGTGAGGTCGTGGTACCACCCCGGTTCGAGCCGGCCCATCCGTGCGACAGCAAAATCTGCCGCGTGGCTCTACCACTGTTAGAACTAAAAATAAATGACTGTGGTTTCCAACCCACTTGCCAAGCGTGGCAACTATGGCAAATGTGAGGCAGCCTATATTCAGCAGTAGACTTTAATAAGCTGTAACGGTAATAATACCGTTACTATCGCCTGATTCTGTTATTAAATATATAATATAAATTTTAATAATTACAAGCCAGTGCTTGACTACAATCTCATTTAGTAGTAAGTGTTAAAAAAGCCTTTCATGATAAATTGTACTGCGTTATTACAGCTCATCGCAAGTCCACCACAGAACATCAGCCTCTCAAAATATCAGCAAAAAACACGACCCTGAGCCATCTACATCCATTGAGTTATTGATCACCGTCGTCACTCCATCTAATTAGGGTCCACCGTTCACTTCACTTACGGTACGAAACCATTACTCGAGAACCTTTCCCATCGGTTGTCATTTATATGGCCGACCCATTACCACTTCAGATTAATGATCATTTTGGTTAAATCGGTTACTCTGGTTCTACTGCGGATATATCCTCAATTTGAAGTCTATTACGCCGCGAAATTCTGAGCATTAATAGACCGTGGTCCTTCCCTAGTCGAGTCGATCCATTCGTGCTTAAACCATAATATAGCTGCAGCATAAATGACTATGTTCTCTATGACACATAGACAATAAGCTATAATATTAAAGTGTAAAAGTAATTTCATTATAATGTTATTTATCGCACAGAATGCAAACAGTTTGTATCAGTGCTAAAAGTTTTTCCATGTTGCTAGTTTCAATGAGTGCACCTCGGGGCCCAATTCCCAGTCTCTTCCTGTTCTTGTCTAGGTTAAAAGGATGAAGTTTTTAACGTAACTATTTAGACGACATTCTAGTTGTGAACTTAAGCTTATGATAGTATTTTAAAAGGGACAAAAAATAAAACTTTAACAAAATGAATAAGCTGAATCGAAAGAACTAAAGACAAAAATATGATTTCCACTAAATAGCTTCTGAAGTAGCGGCTTTCATTCTTCCATGCAATAACATAAGCCTGAGAAATAAGAAAAAAAAATATTTCGAAGACATATGAAGTTCGCCAACACGCATTGAGGCAGCGCGTTGGACACTTCCTTGCCCTGAAACCCTCTCAGAAATGACAGGAGGCCTGTGCCCAGCAGTGGGACATAAATAGACTGCAACTTTACTTTTTTCTTACTTACTTCAAATACTTTTATGTGGAATTATTTTTCAAGTCGGATTTCACTTTTTATTAATAGTTTTATAGTATCTAAATCATAACTTAGTTTGAAGTTTTGAAAAATGTTTTGAAAATTCTTATGTAATAAAATCAATGATTCTAACATTTATTTACATAAGATTCATATATATATATATACATATAATATATATATATATATATATATATATATATATATATATATATACAAAAATGTACAATATATATAATATATACAATATATATAATATATTAATCATAATATCTTATTATGGTTTTTTGTATATATTATATATAATATATACAAAAAACCATAATAAGAAAAACTAAAACTAAAACCTTAATTTATTATACTGGTCTTTATCCTGCACTACCAAGAAAGCTGGTTGCATTTCCTCGCTGTCCAGCCCTCTTGTCTCCAGAGGTAACAACCAATCGAGGATGTAGTTTCCGTCGATATAGTTTTCGTTTCTTCAGGAGCAACAACGCACTTGGACCACATATATATAGTTTCTACATTTTTGCGTCCAATAATAAAAATAAGATTATTTTAAAATAATCAATTAAGTGATTGACTAATTTAAGTTATTTTAGATTGATTTATTGAATAATTTAAGTTATTGACATTTCCTGCAATGTATATTTATGAAGTTGTGACATTTGTAAAAACTAATCATGAAATATTTAATGATTACTTAATAACAAACAATCGACGTAAAAATAAAATTCATACGATTTCATCAATATAATGGTGGTAGAGCCACGCAGCAGTTTTTGCTGTTGCACGTATGAGCCGGCTCGAGCCGGGTTGGTACCACGACCTTCCAGAATACCGGCGTGAAGTAGAAGCTCTACTTCTGCGTTTCGTCTGGTAAATGCAGGTGTCCGGAGGCCTAATCCCCCCCCCCCCATCAACATGGTAGCTGAATTACACGATACACTACCCTAGGAGGGTAACAGAACCCTTGGAGAATCCACGACCATGTTATTCCGCTCCTGAGCGTGGGTTCTCAGGCTGCCCCGCGTATTCTTGGGGGGGGAGGGTGGGGGGGAAATTCCGCTCAAAAACAAAACTGCTCGGGGCAAACTGAGCAACAATACCAAGGCGACCCCTGCCACGCTATCCATAAATTTCTGCAACATCAGGGGACTTCACTCGAACCTAAACAACGTCCACTACCATCTCGAGACGGCGAAGCCGGCCTTGCTCTTTCTGACCGAGACGCATGTGTCCTCTCCGGCTGATATTTCGTATCTCTCCTACCCGGGGTACAAATTGGAGCACTCCTTTGTGCCTCGGGCTGGAGTTTTCGTGTATGTCAGAGAGGACATCTGTTCTCGACGCCTCGGCAGTCTTGAGTGTTCGGACCCGTCCATCCTTTGGCTACGCGTAGACAGCGACGACCATCCGCGCGTCTACGGGTGCCTCTATTGGTCCCATAGCGGTAATGCCGAAACAGACCGACTCATCGACCACGTCTAAACAGCTGCAGATTCCTTGCTACAACAGGTCCCATCCGCAGAGATCGTGATCCTTGGCGACTTTAAAGCCCACCACGCTGAACGGCTCGGTTCTCGTTTAACCGATCATGCGGGGAGATCTGCTTATGACTTTGCTTTGGCGTATGGTCTGACACAAC
Organism: Parnassius glacialis; assembly: GCA_033319125.1. Classification (NCBI taxonomy): domain Eukaryota; kingdom Metazoa; phylum Arthropoda; class Insecta; order Lepidoptera; family Papilionidae; genus Parnassius; species Parnassius glacialis. The sequence goes on along the minus strand of JAVANC010000028.1, from coordinate 1,506,468 downwards.
TGGTTACTTCGCCTATGCGGACTCTTGATGACGGGGGGAAACACCGCCGACCATCCCGCGGTGTGAGTGCTCCATGCCGGATGTGCTGTTCTCACAGCGCTCGATTTGCAAAGCACTTCTCTCCCTGGACATCCAGAAGTCGAGTGAGCCTGACGGAGTCCCCCCAATTGTGCTGAGGACGTGTGCTCCGGAGTTGGCACCGGTCATAACGCGTCTTTTCCGGTACTCTTACTCCCAAGGCGTAGTCCCGAATTCATGGAAGACAGCTTTTGTCCACCCGATCCCTAAAAAAGGCGACCGCTCAGACCCGTCCAACTATAGGCCTGTCGCGATCACCTCCTTGTTCTCCAAAATAATTGAATCCATTGTTAACTGCCAGCTCATGCGCTACCTTGAGGATCACCAGCTGATTAGTGACCGCCAATATGGTTTTCGTCGGGGTCGATCAGCTGGTGATCTTCTGGTCTACCTGACTCATAGATGGGCGGAGGCAGTAGAGTCCAAGGGGGAGGCGTTGGCCGTTAGTTTGGGCATTGCGAAGGCCTTCGATCGGGTTTGGCACAAAGCGCTTCTTTCGAAGCTCCCTTTCTATGGGCTTCCCGAGAAATTGTGCAATTGGATCACCAGCTTCCTTGCAGATCGGAGCATCAAGGTCGTTGTAGACGGTACATGCTCCGACTACAAGCCTATTAACGCTGGTGTTCCACAAGTGCTATCACCAACGCTGTTTCTTCTGCATATCAATGATATCTCGCTAACTGGTAACATTCATTGCTATGCGGATGACAGCACTGGTGCTACTCTATACACCGGCCGTGCCAATATTTCTCGGGAAAAAGTCGCCGAGTACCGGAACAAACTTGTGTCTGAAGTCGAGTATTTGCTGAACAAAGTCTTGGATTGGGGGCGACTAAATCTAGTCCAGTTTAATCCTCAGAAGACACAAGTTTGCGCGTTTACCGTTAAAAAGAACCCCTTTCTCGTATCTCCTTAGTTTCAAGGCACTCTTTCTTGCCTCAGCCAGTATCAGAATTCTCGGAATCGACATATCCAGTGACGTGCAGTTTCGTGGTCACTTGGAAGAGAAGGCTAAATTGGCCTCTAAAAAGCTTGGCGTGCTCAGCAGAGCGGAATAGTATTTCATTCCGGTACACCGCCTACAACTTTACAAGGCGCAGGTTAGGCCTCACATGGAATACTGTTCCCATCTCTGGGCAGGGGCGCCCTAGTGCCAGCGCCTTCTACTTGACCGCATCCAGCGCAGAGCGGCTCGAATCGTCGAAAACCGAGTCCTTTTCGATCGGCTCGATTCATTGGCACTGCGAAGAGACGTTGCATCCCTTTGCATTCTCTTTCGCATCTACCACGGGGAGTGCTCTGAGGAATTGTTCGGATTAATCCCAGGCGCCAAATTTCACAAACGCACATCGTGGCAGAACTCCTGATACCATTCTCACCATCTGGATGGTTGGCGGTCCACCACTGTGCGATTTAGAAGATGTTTTCTTCCTCGCACGACTTCCTTGTGGAATCGATTACCATCAGCGATTTTTCCGGACTGACACAACTTAGGGACCTTTAAGAAAAGAGCGTACTACTTTTTAAAAGGCCGGCAACGCATCTGCAATTCCCTCCCTGGTGTTGCAGTTGTTCATGGGCGGCGGTAGTCACTTACCATCAGGTGAGCCGCATGCTCGTTTGCCCCCTTTCCTATAAAAAAAGGATAGCTTTACTTACAAAAAGCGTTTTTGGTATACTATCTAAAATCTACAATAAGGTTCAATCTATATTTCATGCAATGGAAAATATTCAAAAATTAAAAAAAAAATTAAAACATTTTTAATTGAGAAATGATACTACTCAATTGATGAATATTTAAGTGACGCATCAGTAGGCATATTGTAATGGCATTGCATAAAATAAAGAATAGAATAGAATAGAATATTTTTTTATTCAATATTGATTATTACAAAATACTTATTGAAAGTCATTTCTTTTACCACTGGCTCGGAAAATACCTCAGTCCTGGAAAGAACCAGCAAGAAACCCAGCGGGTCTTTTTTATACATAATTTCACTTGACAATAATTTTGTTTATACAATTTTTAAATGATTTTACATAGAACCAGCATGGTGGCGATCACCCTATTCCCAGGGGTTATTTTCATTCATGTATTCCTTGATATTATAATAACCCTTTTTGTACAGTTTTTATTTAATAAAACTTTTAAACTTGTTTATTGACAAACTTTGAATATGTTCTGGGATTTTTTTGTAAAAGCGTATACATTGCCCCATCAATAAATTACTGATTCTGTGGAGTCTAGTAACTGGCATTACAAGCTTATGTTTGTTCCTAGTATTTAAAGTATGAACATCCTTATTCTTATTAAAGCTATTTATGTTTTTATGTACATACAATTCATTTTCATAAATATATTGCGATGCCAAAGTTAATATGTTTACTTCTTTAAATTTTTCTCTGAGGGATTCTTTACAATTTAGTTTATAAATCGCCCGTTCGGCTCTCTTTTGCAAAACAAATTTAGCTTCAAAATCAGTCGCATTACCTCATAGCAAAATTCCATAAGACATATCGCTATGAAAGTAACTAAAATACACTAACCTAGCTGTTTCAACATCTGTGAGACTTGTAATCTTTCTTACAGCATACGCTGCAGAACTAAGTCTGCTTGCTAATTTAGATATATGGGGTCCCCATTGAAGTTTCGCGTCAATTGTTATACCAAGAAAAACAGTGGTATCCACAAGACTCAACTCCTCCCCATTTAACAGCACATTGGTATTCGAATGTTTTACATTAGGTACTGTAAATGTAATACACTTAGTCTTATTGCCGTTTAAGAGCATATTGTTGGCGTTAAACTAATGTACCAATTTTGATAGAGCATTATTTACATCGTCATAATTAATTAACTGTCGTTTGAGTTTGAAAATTAAAGAGGTATCATCAGCAAATAATACTATATCGTGATTGTCCCCTACAAGATAAGGTAAGTCATTAATATAAATTAAAAACAGGAATGGGCCAAGAATCGAGCCTTGAGGAACGCCCATTGATACTACCGATCCGGAGGATCCTTTACCATTAATCACTACTTTTTGAATTCTGTTACTTAAATATGAAGTAATAAGTCTAAGCGCTAAATTTTTTACACCGTAATGTTGTAGTTTTATAATTTTTTGACATTCGATTAGAATATATATTATTGTAATTTTCCTATTCAAATTATTAATTAAATCATCGTTGAATATTCTAATATAAATATGATATAAATAATATAATGAAATAATTTAAATGTGGAAATGTATTAGATATAATTGTAGCTGTAATATTTGTACACCTACGGGTTGAATGCAGCAAACATCATTTTTTTAAGATCTATTCTGTCTCGTTACCTGTATTCACAAATAAACATAATTTGAATTTGAATTTTATTTGCAGCATAAATGGATACGGAGGGACTGAGGTACTCCGAATATACACCTGGTGTATTCTGGGACAGTTGAATGTTCAAAAGGCGACTGGTGGGGTAGAGTTTGCTTATAAGTATGAGTGTGAAATACTGTTTTAATAAAAAACAAATGATAGTCTTTGTTTTAAGAAATGGAAGTCTTAATATCACTTTTTTTCATTCCTTTACCAAAATAATTATTACATTTAAAACTTAAATAAGCCTATCAAAAGTTTATAACTTAGGTTTTTTGCCTTGACAGTTTTTGATTATATTGAATTGTTACCAAGAAGATTCTTTCTTTTACTTTCTTTCCGTTTACTTCTCTTTGTTGCCTCTTACGACACCCACGAAACGATATGATGTAGTAAAATTTCTTATACCATCACTACACAGTAAGATAACATAATTTTAACTATCTATGTCGGAGATTCGCATAACAAGTATGGAGGTTCTTAAAACCATGCTGTTTTTAGACGTGAATAAAGCTAGAGAATCAGACGGTACTCTTGGGTTGTCTCGTGTGCTTGCTTCGCCTCTCATTTACGACTGAAATAGTGCCAAAAATCTGGAGGCTGATCAATGTGCAGCCTTATTCAAAACAAAGCATCCGTCTCGACCCTGTCTCTCCTGACCCAATCTCAATTACCTGCACACTCTGCAAGATTATGGAGCGTATATTGAAGGTCCGCTTAATGGCATACCTAGAAAAGAATGATCTTCTTAGTGACCGGCAATACGGGATTCACCAAAATCGGTCAGCTGGGGACATTCTAGCGTATATCACACACATATGGGCCGAGGCACTCTAGTATAGTGGGGAAGCAGTTGCTTTTTCCCTTGATGTTTGAAAGGTCTTTGATAGAGTTTGGCATGCTATCGTTTTTGATTTTGATAAGCTTCCAGCGTTCGGCTTATCCCCTGGTAGGACTGAATGGGTTAAGAATTTTCTGAGTGAACGGTTTCTCCGAGTCGTCATCGATGGTCGCTCAGCCGATCCTGTGACGACTAACACCGGTTATCCTCAGGGGTTCGTTCTCACCGCAACTCTCTTTCTGCTGCATATTAATGATCTGCTTATGCCAGGTATCTATAGGTATGTAGATGGTAGCACAGTTGTGGAGAGATATCAAGTCCTCGGGCCAGTCGGCATCAAATTCAGTCCGAAAGAGAAGCTATAGGAGAGCGTGTGATTCTGACACTACAAACAGTTTCCGAATGGGGTGATGCCATTTTTTTAAACTCTTCGCCTCCCAAATACAAGCAAGTCTTATCACTGCAAAAAGAAGCTAGCGAACCTTTGCTTCTTATTTCCGAAATGTTTCACTGGAATATACCGACCGCCTTCAGTTCTTGCAGGTTGAGATATCCTCAAATCTGAACTTCGGGCAGTTCATTGAGTCCAAGGTCAAACCAGCTGCAAGGAGGCTAGGAGTACTTGCAAAGGTACGACGTTACTTCACGCCGGGAGAGATGCTTACTTTATATAAAGCGACTCATTGCTAAGCCAATGCGCCACGAAGTCATCGTTTAGAAAGAATTTAGAGCGTTTTTAACTGTAATTAAAAATTTTCGAATGTAAACACTAAAAATGAATTTCTTACTTCGAGTCTTATTTGTACAGAGTGTTTCAAAATGGAATATTTTGAAACGCAAAATATAACTACACAGCTGATTGCTTCCGACAATCGCGTAAATTGTGGCGCCCGCCTTACAGTACCGGCGTCGCCTCACGGTTTCCACAATTTCGTAGCTGGAGAAAATCGTAGAAATTTGAATCGACTTATGCGTTATTTAAACTGTTAGGAATGAAAGTAGAACATTTTATTTATTTATTGTACGCGCCGCTTCATCCACGCGTTCTAAGTGTATTTTTAAGTAGATGCAATTTTAACTTGTGTGGCAATTATTTTGTCCCTTTGCTTGATTTTGTAAGCAAAGTAACAATACTGAGCTATACCGTAATTGTTTATACGTTTAAGGTTCATATTAGTTACTTGAAATTTTATTTATACTTCTACCTATCATATTGTTACGTTTACAAACGTAGTAAACGTAATAGCCAACGGCGTTTCAAGTTAATTATTCAGTTTACCTTTACCTTCTCGACTCTTAATCTGTTAGCACGTACTATTAAACGCATTTAAGATAATTGTATACTTGTTGAATAGAAAACTAGATTACTGATACTTCTTCTATAATGTTACTGGTATAGCCTGTAAAAAGTCCACTGCTAGTTTGAATCCTACATGTAACAAGTATTTGTATGGCCTATACATAATTATTACGAGTCTGAATGTTTGTCTTTGTACAATTTGTGTAAACCGCCTTCACGATACAGGAGAAAATGAATTAAGGTACGTTAGGTTTATTTTATATGAAATGTGTGTGTGTGTGTGTGTATGTACGTGTGTGTGTGCGTGTGTGTGTGTGTGTGTGTGTGTGCGTGTGTGTGCATGTGTGCGTGCGTGTGTGTGCATGTGTGCGTGCGTTCGTGCGTTCGTGCGTGCGTGTGTGTGTGTGGGTCTCTCTCTCTCTCTCTCTGTGTGTGTGTGTGTGTGTGTGTGTGTGTGTGTGTGTGTGTGTGTGTGTGTGTGTTCAAATACTATACCAGTAATATAGGTGCAGCATGACTGCCCCATACCAGTAAGCGAAGTGTAGGACCCGTATCGATGGTCATTTTGTTCAGCAGTGTACTTGTGAAGGGTTGTAAAAATGATAATAATAATGTGCATACCCTACAAGATAATGTTTCAAATTAAATTATGCCAAGTATTTATGTACAGTAATTGATCCCAGAAACCAGGTCTACGAGTAAGTCTAGTTTGGGTATTGTTGTTGCTTCGGAACAGTCCCCATATAATACCCTTTTCTTAAGTATTTTCTATCCTCCCGCCTCCTCTACTATACGCACTAGTCAAGAATGGTGCGCCACATATCGCCAAGAAAATTAAGAAGCAAGATGGCCACCGTGTTCGTGCTCGTTAAAAATACTCAATAAATAAAGTTTTAATACTATCGTGCAATCGCTCATATCAATATATATTCGAAGTGCAGTGAGGTGTGTACACACTAGAACTTCAGTATAGAACTTCAGAAGAGGTATCCAGTCTTGTGAGTATCCTTGCCTTATTAACCCAGTTCTAAAGTTATTTTCGTTTACTTCCCGGTTGGGATCATTGGGTTGGTCAGCCCTTGGTCTAGTTGTTCTCTGGTTCCCAAAACCACCTACGAAACACTTTGCAAACATTCTAACCGTAACAGAATTTTTTCTGCGACAGATAACTCTTTATTGCTTTTTAACAAAGTGGTTACAATATCCAAAAACTTAAGCACTAGAAACAGTGTTTTTACGCGCAATATAAAGTAAACTGAGGAAAAATACCTATTATATTTAAATACTATATATATTATAGATTTAATAATAATATATGAATTACGTAACTATAATAATATAATAATAAATGAACACATACATGGTACAAACGTACATAAATATGCATACAAACGCTTAATATATATGCAGAGAATATTAAACAAAAAATCAAGTAATAATGAAAATAGTAAATATGTACATATAATTTATTATTATGACGGTAAAATCAAACAGTACAACTTCAGTTGTTTTTTAAAATTCTGCAAAACTTGCGCTTGCTGGATGTGAAGTGCTAATGAATTCCAAAGATAGAAAGATAAGTAGTATAGATAATTAAATGCGCGCTTAAATCTGAAGTACTTCTCTTTTACCGGATTATTTCAAGAACACGAACTCCGATCGAGCAGTAAGTGGCCTTTGAGCAGCGTAACGATAACTATTTTAATGATCAAATTAGCATCGAATTGCTCGTCCAAGAGCCACCTTGGTTAAATTATGCATAAATATTTTTTCTGGCCTTGTCCTCAATTATATTTACATTTATTAATAATTTCTATAGTGGTTAAAAATTTCATCAATTTGAAATTTTCAATTCCATTATCTCTTGCGATAACGACTTCGATTTAGGTAATGTTGTCATTTTAGACAAATATAAACAAACACATTTTAGATAAAACTTTTTTATATAAAATAGGGTGACAAACAAGGCTGCGGTGGCCCATAGACATCTACATTTATCCTCGTTTGCGAATCAAAATGCAGATGCGTTGTCACCCGTGAGGACGAAGTTGGAATGCCTCTTTTCCAGTAAAAAAGGTCTCCGGTTCTCTACACTCACCATACGAAACACAGCAATGTTAAGCTGCTATTTGAGGCTGGTATTCTGTGAGAGCGTGGTCCTTCCCCGGTCGAGCCGACCCATTTGTGCTACAACTATACTACTTATTATAGCTGCAGCTTGGCTCTACCACGTATGAAACCTGTTACGGCCTGCAGCTACCTATCCAGGAGAAGCATCTTCCGGGGCCCATAGCAGAAGAACCTACAAGCAGATGCTGGTCGGGCCTCCTAAGGCCAAAGTGAAATGTCTCCAATTACAATAAACTATAAGGGGGAGCGTTCTATCCTACTACCATTCAACAGGGAGAATAGTAAAACCGAGCTTACTTACCTATATCCAAGACGACTGCTGTCTTAGGGTTCGGTCAGGCCACATGTGGTTGTAGGGTGCATGGTAAGTAAGGGTTGATGATGTGTATCTGTGTGTGACTGGGTGTGGTAGACCTGATTAAACCGTCGCTGTCGGCAGCAGCTCGGACTTCAGCACCACTCCAAATGGTGGTAATCTTCCGCGGAGCAGCCCACAGTCACTTTCTTCGTTCGTCACGAGGACAGTCCATTAACTTTATCGTACAATTAACTAACTTCCAGAAGCCACGAACTCTAATTTGTTATAAGGCGTAACACACAACACGAATACAGAATGTCGGTCTTTACTAAATCCCGTTACTATAAGCAAAAACGTAACACACCGCACGAATACGAATGTCCGGGTCAAAGTTCACTACCGTTTCACGTGACAACAATTATTTCTAGAATAGTAGTTAATATTGTCGAATGCACTTATATACGGATTCAGAGTTAAACACAACTAAGTCACGGGAGAAGCTCTCAAACAAGGAATGCGCGTTACGAATCCTAGACAGTATATTTACTAGACGCGCTTACACTATTCCGCGGTTCCGCACAAAAATACCAGCGTGCTGTCGATAGCACTGCTTGGCAAAGACTCCTTGCGCTCGCGCGCTCTCGCCACACCCCCGCTCGACCGAACGTCAAAACCGGTATCGCGCTGAGCCGAGCGCCCTCTGGCGTCGATTCTTGACATTAGCGCTTGGCGCGAACAAACCCCCGCCCCGGACATAAGGACTTATGTCCACGAGCAAACCGGCCAGCGGGACAGGGTCGCGACGGCAAGTTGCAAGACCGAATCTACACCCAAACTTGGACACCTTAGGCACCCCATCAGATCTTGCAACCCTAACCAACGCCTCAAAATTACAGCCCCAACGTGGGCCAGCCGGAGGGACAAGCCTCCACTGGATACCCCTCCTGGACATCGCAGCACCTTAACAAGTCCTGTACTGGACAGGAGTCCGACGACCTATCTCAAACACCTATTTGTGCTCCCATGAGTTGCTCCGCAATCCGACCGAATCAGGTCTGCAAACAGCGACGCGACACGAAGCGGCCCAGAGTGGCCTCCTAAGCTTCATTGCAGAGAGCACCCACAAATTCCACATGAACGTCGTCTGTGGAGAGCCAACCGAACGCACAGATAGTCCCTAGTATGAATTTTCAAACATGAAGGCATAACCAAGCCATCCACCATATAATCAGTTAATAAATAGTGCGACAGCTGATTTCCATCTGATAATCTACAAACTAGCTGGCCCTTTAGACAGGTAGTCCTAAGCTCATATTACAACTAATTTTTCAAAAGCATCAATGTTCAACTATAGAATTAATTCAAACAAATTAATCACCGTGCACATAGGTCAACTGGCAAATTAAACAAAACAATAAACGTAGGGGACAGCCCTACTTCTCATTTAAATGTCTTAGACAGTGCCAACAAAATGTAAACCATAATATAATTGACTCTTATTCCCTTCGGCACAAATAGGGAATTTCAGCCTTCTTTTTCACAAAGCAAAATGATTAAACACAATCACAAAACATATACACAAATATCCAAACAGCGCGTCATTCAATTTCAAATGAATTAAAATTTTCCTTTCAGCAAAACTGACGCAATGAACAAATATATTTACAAAAATATATGCACACGTATTTAAGGGGTATATTAAATTCAACCTTTTAATCACAACCGCTACAAATATGAAAGTTTTGCGGGAAAACCCAAAAGCATTTTTAATTTGAATTTAAATAATTTTTAACCAAGTGCTCGACCAAACCAAATCTAATACCCTATATATATAATCCAGGGGGTCACTAATCTTTCCACCACCAAGTGGAGGCCACACCGAGTGAAACCGAGACTAATAGAGCGCAAACCGCTAACAGTGGCCACTCGGGTTGTACGCCTTCCCTGAGGCCGTCAGTAACAGAACAGTTTAACAAGTGGACAGTTGAGAGCTCAAGGCTCAGGGGAGGCGGCCGTGGTTGGAGCTAAGGCGACAGCTAGCTAGGGCCGCCTCCATCAAATGAGAACGGTGGTACACCAGTCGCGGCCACTCAGCTAAAGGGAGTGAGAAGGGTCTAGTGGACTGATGTGTGGCCGTGAAGTTCCTCTCCACATGCTGAGGGGGGGGGGGGGGGGTGATGACACCCCCGCCCCTGGGGGAATTACCCCCCGACTGGTTGGGGGAGGGACCCCTTTCAAACCTAGGGGCATGTTGGCTAACCGGCGGGCGCCGAGCGTCGCCCGTTAGTAGGCGTGGCTGAGAGCCCCCGCCCGTTGGGGTCGAGGGCCTGGCAGAGCCCCGAGAGGAGACGCCGTTCGCACCCAGGCACAAAACTGCATGGTGATTGCCCTGGCAATGCGGACAGGGCCGCCGGTGCGGACAGTCTCGCTGGAGGTGCCCTTCCAAACATGAGTAGCACCAGCGGCGCTCCTTGGCGATAGTTCACCTCGCCGGAACCGGCTTACTTAATAATTTCGGGCACGACGTTACCCGGTCATCAGATTCTCGACAATAGGAGCAGGGGGGCGCCTCTCTGACCGCTAGGCCACTGTAAGAGGGTAGGGAGCGACGCCCTCCCGCGGGAGCTCCGTTAGGCCTGGCGGGGGGTTGACGACGACCTCCCCGGCAGATTACGCCTCTCACTGGGCACGGCTCGTAAGTTGTCAACGGTGCCCGCCGCGTTCTCAATCTGCCGGCACTGCTCCTCTAAAAACCGCAGCAGGTCATCGAAGGGCGGAATATAGGAGGCACCGTCCCCGCCGTACCTCTCCTCAAAATGTATTCGAAGGTCGAGAGGTAATGGGACAGCACGATGCGGAGCAGCAAAAAGGCCCATTCGCCCACTGGTAAATCCAGCCGCCTCAACGTATTACAGGCCACCAAGACTGGATTCACCAGGTCAGGACGTAGTCGGGCCCGGTCACTAAACAGCGGGAGGCTTAGTGGCTGCTTGACATGTTCGTCCGCAATTCGCCGGACGTTGGCGTATCTTCTTGCTAGGAGGTCCCGAGTAGTCTGGTAGGCGTCGTCCGACAATCCCAAGTGGCCGACGACGCCCAGGGCCTCCCCCTTCAGTGAGGTCAGGAGGTACGCCATCTTCTGGCTCGGGGTCAAGTCACTCCGGTCGTCCACTAGGCTGTCGAAAAGACCAACGAAGTTCAGCCATTCGGAGAGGACCCCGGAGAACCTTGGCAGATCCAGAGTTGGGAGTCGTCCCAACAGCTCCGGCTGAGGCTGCTTTCGAGAGGACTCGGGCAGGCCACACATCCGAGCTTCACGCGCCTCCTCGGCATACCTGCCTTCAGCCTCGATCAACTCGTCCGGGAGCGAAAAGAACTGTTCGTAGTCCGCAAAGCAGGAGTCCAGGACTTCCTTTTCCACATTCGAATCCTTGAGCTCAGCCTAAGCCTCCTCCACTGCGGCCCTTCGTGCATCGACCTGCTCGAGCCGCTTCATCAAGTTATAGACCCTATCCGGTCGACTGATCAAAGCATGGGCGCTGGTGGCCCAGCGAAACTCAGTCCGCAGGCAACGGATTAGTAGCTTGGGCGATGGCATCACTACTAAATACAAATTACGACGCGGCTCGAGCACAAATAACAAAAATAACAAATAACAAATACAAAAAAAATTAACAGTTAACAAATGCAGTTCCTATCAAATCGAGTTGAATAAAAATACACCAATACGAATTACTACTTATTAAATTAAATACAAGTTAGCACAAAAGAAAAGACACAAATCGAATTAACAAATAACAAATACTAGTGCGATCAAATGAAGTTAAATTCAAATTGCACAAATACAAATTACTACTCATTAGTTCAAATACAAATTACAATACAAATAAAGATACACATCACGGTCGATCAACAAAAAATGCCTCGCTCGGAAATCGACTCTGCGATAAGTTATCCACTATAACTATCTGACAACGGTAATTATCCGATTACGTGATAATAACCATCTACCTACACAACACATCTCTCTAGAAAAACTCCCGCTTGCGCAATCCACGGGCGTGGTATTAGCAAATACCCGCCAATAACAAAAAAAGCAAGCCACAAGATAACAAAGGAAAGAATTTTAATTTTACGTTTTACGGACGGGCGTGATTGTAGACACAAAATTAAACCAATCAAACCAACGCTCCCTGCCACCAAAATTGTTAAATTTTTATTAAACACTTAGGTCGGGATCGACCGGGGAATCGAACCCGGAACCGCGCTCTGCTACTAGATTGACACGGCCTGCAGGTGTCTATCCAGGAGTAGCATCTTCCGGGGCCCATAGCGGAAGAACCTACAAGCAGATGCAGGTCGGGCCTCCTAAGGCCAAAGTGGAAAGTCTCTAATTATAATAAACTGTAAGGGGGAGCGTTCTATTCTACTACTATTCAACAGGTAGAATAGTAAAACCGAGCTTACTTACCTATATCCAAGACGACTGCTGTCTCAGGGTTCGGTCAGGCCACATGTGGTTGTAGGGTGCATAGGAAGTAAGGGTTGATGATGTGTATCTGTGTGTGACTGGGTGTGGTAGACCTGATTAAACCGTCGCTGTCGGCAGCAGCTCGGACTTCAGCACCACTCCAAATGGTGGTAATCTTCCGCGGAGCAGCCCACAGTCACTTTCTTTGTTCGTCACGAGGACAGTCCATTAACTTTATCGTACAATTAACTAACTTCCAGAAGCCACGAACTCTAATTTGTTATAAGGCGTAACTCACAACACGAATACAGAATGTCGGTCTATACTAAATCCCGTTAATATAAGCAAAAACGTAACACACCGCACGAAAACGAATGTCCGGGTCAAAGTTCACTACCGTTTCGCGTGGCAACAATTATTTCTTGAATAGTAGTTAATATTGTCGAATGCACTTATATACGGATTCAGAGTTAAACACAACTAAATTCCGGGAGAAGCTCTCAAACAAAGAATGCGCATTACGAATCCTAGACAGTATATTTACTAGACGCGCTTACACTATTCCGCGTTCCCGCACAAAAATGACAGCGTGCTGTCGATAGCACTGCTTGCCAAAGACTCCTTGCGCTCGCGCGCTCTCGCCACACCGCCGCTCGACCGAACGTCAAAACCGGTATCGCGCCGAGCCGAGCGCCCTCTGGCGTCGATTCTTGACTTTAGCGCTTGGCGCGAACAAAACCTTTTTTTTGTGTTAGGACCACATCATCAGTCGTAGCGCTTAGCACCTACTACTAATGATAATATATTCTTGGCTGTATTGATTGTTGACTACATATAGTATTGACGGCTGTAGATTTGTTAAGTATTTTTAGTATAAAAAGTTAGGGTCACAAACGAGTAAACAGTCCACCTGATGGTAAGTGGATGCACACACGAAACACTGCAGCACTACGCTGCTATTTTGCGCTGTTATTCTGTGAGAGCGTGGTTCCGTGGACATTTCGTAGGATAAATACAAAAATAAATAAAAATAAGTTCTCTATGAGACATTTAAGTTATTTAATTAGCTATAAATGTATGTTTGTTTTGCTAACTTTTCAGTGAAATCACTAAAGGTTAAATATTTGGGGCGCCTGAAATGTACAAAAAATAGGACTCAGTGTTTTGTACATTCCGCCTCGGCCCACATTCCGTCCGTAGTTGAGGAATATTAAATTGCTCGGTAACAGATGCTGTGCAGACATAGGATTTTGTATTTGGGTTAGGGTTGTTGATTTGCATATGAGAAAATTAAGTATTTTTAAACGTGTTTTCTGAGAAGTGGCAGTGTAATTATACTCACAACAGTCGTCCCGTGGGTGTCGCAAGAGGTGACTGAGAAAATTAAGCAAGGATGTGCAGCAGCGTCTTGACCAAAAATGAAAAGAAAAACTGCGGTTGCCAACCCCGGCCAAGCATCGCAGCAATGTCAAGTATTCCCCTTATGAGGGAGGCCTATGTTCAGCAGTGTACTTCGCTAGCGCATTTCCACCCTATTGCTCATTGCCACTTCAGTTTACTAGTCGTTACTGTGGCGTAAGTCTTCGTTTCGAATTACTTGACAGTCATGAAATATAATTAAGGATATTTTTTACAATTTTTGAGGTTCTAAAATTAAATTAACTTTTTAAGTAATAGATCAAATTTGTGCGCGTCCGTTATCGGCTTGGGAAGACCAGAACATAAAACAAGCGCTGTTACAGTGGCAGTAATGTCTCCATGCATAATAATATGATGTGAAATAAAATATGAGATGTATCACGTTAGTTTTTATACAAATATTTCTTGTTATTACCATAAGCTTACGTCACTCGAGATTGAAGAATGGGGAGAGGGTTTCTAGCGCATATAAATGTACAAAAGCTTAAGAATCTCAATGAAGTACTTCACCGTTGAGATAAATGGGTCGAATAGAATTAAGTTCATTTATTAAACGTGAACATCGGAATTTGAACTGAATAAACTGAATTAAATAAAACTAATTCAATTAAAGAGATTTTATCGCGTTTAATTAAACTTATTTAATATCCGTTTTATATGCATAGCAAATAATAAAGTCCTCCGGACCGAATTTTGGTCACGACGACCAGTCTCAACGGAGACTAGCCATCAGCACAGGACAAGATTACAGTGCACAAGTGTGTGCGAGAGCACAGGTAAACTCTCTATTCCCTCAACACACATTATTCACTGGGACGGTATTTCGACACGACTGAGAGTTAAGGCGCAGGACCACCGGCTGTACGTGTTTTGGCACGGGAGTGAAACATCTTAATATTTCTGATTCCGGGCTGCTATTAAAAATTCTTGATAAAAAAATCAATATCAAGTTTTTGCTCGACTCAGGATTCAAACTCAGGACCGCATCATCAACAATCGTGTTTGCGGCTACTAGACCAACGGTGCAGTCTCATCAATCTGTATTTGCAACTTACCATCAGTTGTGTTACCAGCTCGTTTATAATTTAGATGTAATATATTAAAACTTCAAGCAACGTAGTACAAATAGTACGTTAGGAACAATTAATTTACATCGTAACAAGTTTAATTGACTTAAGCAGTATCTTTGAGGTTTTGAAATGTACAATTGAGAGCTTAAATGATTTTTTCTCTAACATTGGTAAAAATTTAGCAATTCCACTCAAAATAAAAAATGCTACGGGTAAGCTGAACAACAAGGCCAAGGCGACCCCTGCCACGCTATCCGTGAATTTCTGTAAAATCAGGGGACTTCACTCGAACCTAAACACCGTCCACTACTATCTCGAGACGGTCAAGCCGGCCTTGCTCTTTCTGACCGAGACGCAGGTGTCCTCTCCGACTGATACTTCGTATCTCTCCTACCCGGGGTACAAATTGAAACACTCCGTCGTGCCTCGTGCTGGAGTTTGTTGACATTTAAAATTAAGTTAACTGAACTTAACTGGCACAGTCTTTGTATCATCTCTACATTATATTATGAATGTTTCATCTGACATATTAATTATTTTTTTAGAAGTTCTTTAGTGAAATAAAAAACTTGCTTGTTTCAAAATTTAAGGTCATAAATGTAGTTGAAGTCAATTAAATACGCATTATTAAGGATAACTCAATAACTATTAGTTAGATCTTTGGAAAAATTTGTATGGGACCATATGAGAAGCACTAGCTTTTAAATAAAAAAGAATCATCAAAATTGGTTCACCTAGAATAAAGTTCTGAGGAACCCGCATAAATAAAATACAGTCGAATTGAGAACCTCTTCCTTTTTTGAAATCGGTTGAAAATAGATGCAAAAAAAAATAAAAAGAATAAATCGTTACACATTTTGAAGTCGGAGTTTAGAATTAGTGCATAGAGAAATTGACAAGAAGAATTTTGAAGAATTAAAAAAGTTAGTTCTTGTGGATTCCACTGCTTTTCTAGGAATAACTGTTAACGCGAAGCTCCAAAGGAGACTCCATGCAACAGCAAGGAGACTTAGTTCTGCAGCACATGCTGTAAGAAAGATTAAAAGATTTACTTTGGAACAGCTAGATAGGTTTTTTAGTTACTTTCATAACGTCATCTAATATACATGTGTTATTATTCCTAAATAAACAATATAACTCTTCAAACACCGTATTAACACTTAGTAATATTCTTGTCCAATACAAAAAACCTAATGAATTTTA
Source organism: Parnassius glacialis (assembly GCA_033319125.1). NCBI lineage: Eukaryota > Metazoa > Arthropoda > Insecta > Lepidoptera > Papilionidae > Parnassius > Parnassius glacialis. Next base: position 1,490,286 of record JAVANC010000028.1, on the reverse strand, counting down.
GTTACTACAATTAAATCTAGATGGCACTTTTGACAAATAATTAGTCTGGTATCACAACGACTTCTGTACGTACGTCAACTGTCAAACATTAATCTTCATCTTGAAAAATATAAGGCAATATATAAAAACAGTTTTATGTATAACCATTAATATGGATTTCATTAAATGTGAAAAACATAAGTGCGAACTATCAAACTATATTTTTGATTTGAGTTCGAAGTTCTTCATTTTCAACTGGTGTCGTGATGTTAATAAATTGTTGAAGGGCACCAGATTGGATTATGATGTAGAGGACGCAATACAAAAATAATGTTATGAATATTTTAAGAAAAGGGGAAAATAAAAATTAATCATATTATTTGTTTATTTTTTTTTGTGTTCCCTCAAAAATATTTTCTGTAAGTACATATTTTTCCAGTCGTATCTCTATGATATTTTCTAATATATTTATAGTACCTACGTAAACAGTACACAAAATAATGTATAATGCGGATAAACTAAGAATTGGACTGAATTTCCGCCATATTGTGACGTGTAAATGGAAAATATTAATTTAAAATAACAAATCGTATTTTTCCCGCTAGCGCGTCACAATATGGCGGAAATTCAGTTCTTTTAGTTCGGTCTCAATAAACCTATATACTCGTATAGGTTCTCAATATACGTATGTATGGCAAATTTTTAGTTCCTGCAATTAGAAGCAGATAGCGCCACTCTGAAATATCAGCTGTTTTCTCTATGTCTGTAATATATAATGTACTCTGTGTCTTCAAATTAAAAATGATATTTCGACAATTATTTTTTCTGTGGCAGCAACGCGCCGTGGACCAGCTAGTATCATACGAAACTTATCTGTAGGGTAAGGCGACTGACACTGAACCCATATTTATTGTTCAAAATAGTTATTACGGGGAATTTATAAATTGTGAAGGTTCCAGGGGAATAGTTTAAATAAATAAATATATAAACTTTATCATCTCAATATATTTATGAAAATGAAATGTGCGCACATAAAAACGTGAATAGCTTAGATGAGCACAAAGATACTCATACTTTAAAAACCCGGCAGTCCAGTAAAAAAACACGAGCGTCAAAGTAACTCAAGGTTATTAATTACACTAATATAATTTAATTATATTAGTGTCTGCGAGTCGAATGTGTCTGCACTCGTCACACACGTCACACGGCATTCAGTGATACCAGTTTCTGGCGTTGTAAGCAAATTGTGCAAATCACTATTTAATTATTTTATATTATTACCAATATATATTATTAATCGATAAAATAAAGATTAGGTACGAAGACGTATTTTATGAGAACATAAAATCGAATAAAATAAATATTTTAAATAATAAATATTATAAATATTTTAATGGGACAAAAATTCAGATGTAATAAATATTAATAATATTACAAAACACAGTTAATTTGCTCGAATACAATAAGGACATCGTGTAATGTTTTATTTTAACCGACTTAAAAAGGGAGGAGATTCTAAGTTCAGTGTATTTGTTACCTCAGAATTCCACCACTTATAAACTGATTTGTTTTTTTTTAATTTTATAGAAATTATAGACGCTCAAATTTTAATGGTTGTTTTTAAAGTTACCCGCTCTTAATTGATAGTAGTCTTTATAGTCATAAACTTTGACTTGGTTGATGAAAGAAATAATAAAAATAAAACCGTTGTGTTAAAATGACGTCAAGGGATCACTCTCAGCTGATAATTCCGTATTAGATAGGCACCCATTGTTTTAATATTTTAAAAAAGAATTGTTTTTATTTTATATTCCATTTTCATTATGTTACCCATACATGACGACTTGAAGACGACATATTCAGATGGCGGGGGCTTATGACTGGCCCCCCGTCACGACCGGCTTACCGTGTAGCATCGGACTCTGTTAATGTTATTACTTAATACTATGTTATTACTTAGATAAGAAGGTATCTACATATAAACGCTTGAGTTTCACACAGAGCTTTGCAATTTGACGTTTTAAATAGATAATAGAAAATAAAGATTTTTAAAAGAAAACTGTGTAATTTCGAGCTGGTTGAATGTTCGAGCTGGTGTGCTGTACAATCTTAGAAGTTGATAAAAATGATAAGGACTTGAACTGATTATGTAATTTATTCTGATATTATTGATAGTGAGTACAATGCGCGACGGCGAATGATTGCGTACTGAATGGATGAGAATGAAAAATGATACAATATGGTAAAAATGCTTAAGTGCAAAAATGTGCGGTTTGTAAAGACCGTACATGCTGCGGGGAGAGAGAGAGAGAACAGATGATGATTGATAGGCGATTACAAATTGATACTAATTGATAACGATGATTATACTATAAAAATTAGCTTATAAATTTCAATTAAAAAACTTATAAATTTCACACTTCACTACACTGCACTAAGATCACAAAAACGTTTGCAAACTGTAGGCGACGTCGACTTATCCAGTGCGCGTGCACTCAGTTCACCCGATGACGTAACTGCGATACCGCGGGGCTCGACCGATGTTGCTTGCTCTGTGTTTCGGTTCGTGCCAGTGAACTGTACATTCAAGCCAGCTGATCTTTCGCTTTGAGAGGGACCTTGTATACGTGCGGCGCATCTGCGGCGTAGACTCCGCAAGGCGATTAATGTTGATGCTAGTATAGCTGCTCCCAGCAGAAGATAAATAAGCACATATTGATGTAGGTCGTGGTTTGATAACTGATTTACCATCTCTGTATCAGCGTTGCTTGTCTTCAGCTGCTCTATTTGGTGTCCAATACTTGACAAGTGTTTTCGATTCTCCTCATTTTCTGACTCGTCGAATTTCTCGAGCCTTTGGAGAGGAATAGATAGGTTGATGACATCATTGATTGGAGGTATGTCTATCTTTGCAAGGTCGGGCTTGATATTATAATTAGTGACCTGCTTTCTGTGTGAAAATATTGTCAATGTTTCACTTTTAATGAAACAGCCGTCCTCGAGAATGATAATACCGGCCTTGCTAAGTCGTTGCGCTGTAACATGATGCTCGCATATTATTCTTATCATCCTTTGATTACAGCAAAAGTACAGGTACGTATTTAGTTTGTTAAGTTCAACCCATATATCCTTGCAGGGCGAAGTTTTGATTTCACACTGACCTGTGTCTTCATTTTTGATGCAGAGAATATCGTCCGAATTCATATGGAAAATAGGTTTCTGTAGCGGGCAAAGGTGAGTCTCAGCGTTGAACTGTGTACATCTTCGAACTTCTTCTTCTGATAATGGTACGTACGAGTCCTTTTGGATGTTGATCGCGATATGATCTGCGATAGGAGTGATGCGGACCATCTGTTTTTGTACTTGCTGCGGGATAGATATAAGCCTGTAAATCTCGTAGGTATCCCTGCTTACCAACGGGATTTTGATCTCGAAAATAAAGTATTGGCTTGTCATCCTTGCTTTTACTTCCAGTAAATGATAGAGTCTGGATAAGTTGTTTTGGATGTTGTTTATAGGCAGAGCTAATTCCTTTGATAATTGGCCAGAGATAATATTTAACTCTTCATTCAGTTGTTCAGGCGTTAATAAATAAACATTAAACTGCCCATAGTGGATGTCTGTGATGGTCTCCACCAACGTTTCTTGAATGTTTTTAAGATTGGCCAAAATGTTGTTTGCTATCATGGATGAGAGAATAAATTCATTGATGATTTTTTCGGTCTGAATTTCCTTTGTTATGATGTTGGCTTCTTTTTCTAGCTCTATGATGTGGGCATTGAAGATCTTGTACTGCTTGTTAATAGACTCTTCGATTCGACTCAAAAGGTTATATTCAGCTTCAACCACGGATGTTTGATTTTTCCATAAAAGAGCAAGATGTTTCTGATTCATCCTGATTATATTGATGTCTCTCTCGTATTTTTGAGCAAACTCTTCGTCTAACACACCGAACAAGCTGTGCGCTAGGTATCCGACACCGTTGATAAGCCCGCGCCGGCGTCTCGAGCGCGTGTATTGCTGACCGAGCAACATATGATGATAGTAGTCCAGTTCAGTGGCCTCATGACGTAGTTGTGACAACATTACGTCACATTTTGTTTGTTTGGATATCTTGGAGCATATGTTATCCAAATAATCGAAGTACTTGCGATACAATTCAATGCCTTGCCAGTACGGATTCATTTCGTAGTAGACAATGAGTTTCCACTGATCTCTGACAAGGTGCATGTTGGAAATTTTGTCCAAATAAATGCTCTGATTATTGCTTAGACTAAGTAGGTTGAAGGCACACTGAACGGGTGAAATGATGGTAAGTAAAGTCAACATTGCTAAAGCTATGAAGTTGCATGATTTTTTGCTTCGCGTTCTTTTTGCTTTGGTGCTTTTTGCTGTAGACTCCTTATTGCTTGATTCCGAATTTTGCTCGCTACCAACGTAATCATCTGATAGAAGTGGTGATATTTTTGTAATAGGCCTCTTGATAATGTTGTTTTTAGTTTTCAGGGACACCACTCGGACCAGATCGTCCTTTCCAGGGTGAAGTTCAACAACTCTAGCGAGCGCCCACTTGCCGGGAGGTAAGTTGACGTCATGTATGACGACAACGTCACCAATTTCCATGTTTCTTTGCTTCTGTTGCCACTTGCTTCTAGCTGATAATTGGCACAGGAACTCGGACTGCCATCTCTTCCATATGTCGTAGAAGATTTTCTGTACCAGTTGCCAACGTGTGCGCTCGTCCCTTTCGGTTTCGATGATGGTGAGGGTGGGGCCACTCGCCAGAAAATGTGACGGGGTGAGGAAGTTGATGTCCTCGGGATCTTCGCTCAGGGCGCACAGTGGCCTTGAGTTCAGGCACGCTTCCAGCTGTGACAACAATGTTGATAGCTCCTCAAATGTAAGCTTTTGTGCTCCGATGACTCTTCGTAAGTGGAATTTTAGGCTTTTCACCGCCGCTTCCCATAGACCTCCTGCACTAGGCCACGAGGGGGCGTTGAAGTGCCATTCGATCTCCATGTCTGATATTGCTGCGAAGAAATCATCGTTCAAGGCTTGTCGAAGATTGATGAATTCCTGCTGTAAGTGTTTGTAGGCGCCGACGAAGTTGGTCCCGTTGTCGCTGTACAGGTGACGCGGTGCTCCACGGCGCGCTGCCATTCGTCGGAGTGCTGCGAGGAATGCTGATGAGGAGAGGTCTGATACCATTTCCAGGTGTACGGCCTTAGTGACCATACACACAAAAACTGCGACGTATCCTTTCGTCGTTTTTATGCCTCGTCCTTTGTTTGCTTTCACGTCGATGAAACCGGTGTAATCGGTACCAACGTGGTAAAATGGCCTGGTTGGGTTACATCTTGCTGACGGTAGGTCTCCCATGATTTGAGTCTGTTTGATTGGGTTGTGTCTTCTGCAGACAACACATTCACGGATGCGTTTTTTGACAGCCCTGTTGCCGCCAATAATCCAGTAATGCTGTCTCAGATGCGATAGAGTCAGGCGGGCTCCACCGTGGAAGGTGGCCTTGTGTGCCTGATCGATTATGAGCTCAGTGAAGTGTCCGCTGTGTGGCACGATGAGAGGATGCTTCATGTTTTCATCGATGCTTGCATTATTGATCCTGCCACCAACTCTTAGAAGATCGTTTTTATCCAAGAATGGATTAAGGGACAGCAGTTTGTTGTTACGCTTCACTTTCCCCTGCTTCTTGATGGTAAGTATTTCTTCATAAAAATACTTTTCTTGTATGTGCTTTATAATAATGTATTTTGCTTGTTTGATTTCAGGTGCAGTTAGATACGGCGTCTTCGGTTTGGAATTCGACACCGCCCGCAATACCCAGGTAAGTATACGCGTCACTCGCGTCATACAGCTATGTTTGTTTATCAACGCTTCGATTACGTCAGAGCTGTGACGTTGAATAGTGACGTTGGTTTGCATTGCTTTCTTCACTTCTTGATTCGTAGTGTATGTTTTTGTGGTGGTTTCTTTTTGATATGTTTTCAGCCATGATGGGCCTTGCCACCACAAGGGATGATTTTTGAGGATTGCTGTTGATACCCCACGGCTGGCGCAGTCTGCTGGATTATCAGTCGACTTGACATACTGCCAACAGTCCGCAGGTATGATTTCTTTGATTTGTTGTACACGGTTGGCGACGAATGGCTTCCAGCGATTGATGTCGCCTTGGATCCAGCCGAGCACAGCTGTTGAGTCTGACCAGCCGAAGGTCTTGATGTTTTGCTCTGATAGACTGTGTTTGACTGTCTGCATGAGTCTTGATAATAAGTGAGCGGCACACAGTTCTAATTTCGGCAATGATATGATTTTTGATGTCGGAACTAGTTTTGATTTTGCTGCTATCAGAACTACTGCTTGTTCACCTTGTTTCTTGCTCTTGATTTTGCTGTAGATAACACAAGCGTAGGCACGTTCTGAGGAATCGCAGAACCCGTGTAGCTCAATGTCGTCGTTCTCATAACTTTGAAGCCATCTTGGTACTTGGATTTGATTGATGCCTTCGAGGTCATGTTTGATCTTAGACCACTCTTCTTCAATGCTTAGTGGAAGTTGGTCATCCCACTTCAAATCTTCTTTCCAGACTGATTGGAATAAGAGTTTCAATCTTGTTGTTACAGGACAGAGCCACCCGGCCGGGTCGAAAACCTTTGAGATGTCTGAAAGTAGTGACCTTTTTGAGGCTGGTTTGTCTGTTGATGTGTTGATTTTGAGCTCAAAGGTGAAGACGTCCTTCTGAGGGTTCCAGCGCAGTCCCAGGGTCTTTGTTGATTCTTTCTGCTTGAAATCAAACCCAATTTGATGATTGCTATCTGTGTCTGATCCTGCTGCTTGTAGTAACTCATTGCTGTTTGAGCACCACCTTCGTAGATTAAACCCCCCTGATCTGAGTAGGTTGATCAGATCTGTTTTTAATTTTAGAGCAGCTGGGATGCTGTGCTGACCGCTTAAGACATCGTCCATGAAAAAGTCTCTCTTCAACACCTTAGCTGCTTCAGGGAAATGCTGTCCTTCGTCGCGTGCTAATTGCTTTAGTGTGTTCATTGCCAGGAACGGCGCTGCTTTCGTCCCGTACGTCACAGTTAATAGTTCGTATTCTTGAAGTGGCTGATTTGATGATTCACGCCATATGATTTTTTGTAGATGTTTGTCGTTATTATTGCAGAGGATCGCTCGAAACATTTTTTCGATGTCTGCAGTGAAGGCGACCTTATACTGTCTCCAACTTATGATCAATGATAGTAAGTCTGCTTGCAGATTGGGTCCGTTGTACATCAAGTCGTTTAGGCTGTAGCCTGATGACGTCTTTGATGACGCGTTAAATACGACGCGTAATGCAGTTGTAAGCGATTCGGCGCGCTGTACACAATGATGTGGCAGGTAGCAACTCGTTGCCGGGATCGTGTTTCTGTTACGAGTACATTGCTGCATATGTTCTAATTCAATGTATTCGCGCATAAAGTTTTTATACATTGCTGCGAGGTCTTCGTTTTTGGCGAATTTCTTTTCCAGCTGATAAAGTTGTGCCACGGCCTTCTGCTTTGAATCACCCAGCTTTTCTTCGAAGCCTGGTTTCATGGGCAGACGTACAACATATCGACCGTCTTCTCGTCGTGTTGTTGTGTTGTTATAATGCTCCAAGCAGTATTGATCCTCGGATGATATTGTTATTTTGTTGTCTGCTATGTCTTCGATTGTCCAAAACCTCTGAATATTTTGTAAATCGTGCAGAACAACATTACACTGATAAGACTTCAGGTTGCCGCAGATGATCCAACCGAGTCGTGATTGCTGAACAATCGGTTGATTTTCATCTTTTCTGATGATTCCACTCATGATGATGTTCGAGTAGATGTTCGCACCCAGTAATATGTCTATGGGACGGCTGATATTGAAGTCTGGATCAGCAAGCCGTATGCCTTCAAGACGTTTCCATGACGGTTTGTCAAAGGATCTGTTCGGTAGATTGTTTACCAAACTTTTCATGATGATGACGTCAGTATTGAATGTGTATTCTGAATTCATAGATGATGCTGTTATAGTGATGATACCCTTGCAGTTATTTTCCTTTGTGCCAATCCCGAAAATAATACCCTTGCAACGTTGTCGTGGAAGGCCAAGTCTTTGAGCGGCATTTTCGCTTATAAGTGATGTTTGTGACCCTTGATCAATCAGCGCTCGCATCGTCAGATAGCTTCCATCAGCTGATAGCACCTTGATTTGGGCTGTTGCCAGGAGGATTTCGGCGACGTTTTCTTGTGAAACATGTGTCACGTTTCTTTGCTGTGTAACTCTTTTGTTGCTGTCTCGCTCGCTCGCGTTGATATTTGATGCGTATGCTTCGTGCAATAAAGTATTGTGACCGCATTTGCAATGCGCGCATCTTTTGTCGGAAAAACAGTCCTTGCCTTTATGATCAAAAAAACAGTTTTCGCATAAATTCAATTTTGCCACTGTTTTTCGTTTTAATTCTGGTGTCTGACCTAGAAACGATTTACAGTGGAAAATTCCATGTGGTTCATTGCACAATGGACACGTGTATTTATTCCTTGCTAACGATTTCAATGACTTCACATTTGTATGATTGATAAATGCCTTAGTTGATGCACCCGGGTATGCCTTGGAATATTGAGCTTTTTTGGAATCTTGATAGGTAGCTTGCTGATTGCTCCGCGGCGCTTCTTGCTTGCGTCGAGACGATTCTAATGCTGTGAATCGCATTTCCAAAAAAGTTAGAAATCCTGATAGCGTCGGCAGTTCCCTCGGATCTTCAAGATATTCGAAGTAGTCATTGTGTGTATCAGTGTCCAATTTCTGCATCAACAAATGTACCACCAAAGGATCCCAACTTGATGTATTCACGCCTAAGTTTTTTACGGCACTTAGACACTCTTTTGTGGTGTCGTGCAATTTTTTCAGGGCAAATGATGATTGGTGTTGTATTGTTGGCAAGCCAAAAAGCGTGTTCATGTGAGAACTAAAAATCAATCGTTTGTTGTTATACCGATGATTCAGAATTTCCCAGCATGTTTCATAGTTTTGTGAACTAATATTTAGATGTTGTATTAGTTTCTCGGCTTCTCCCTTGACCTTGCTTTTTAAATGTTGCATTTTTTGCACATTTGAAATGAATTTATTCTTGTGGATCATTTCCATGAAGAGATCTTTGAAAGATGACCAATGCTGATAGTTGCCGCTGAACGTAGGGATTTCCATTTTTGGCGTAGAATGCTTTTGATGAGATACGGACCACATCTTGCTGTTGATTGATTTTTTGATCTTTTTGTAGCTGTCTTCGAACATGTAGTATGTTTTTTCGTACTGCACATCTTCTGTGGTAAGCTCGCTGTCGATCTCCCAGTGTAAGGAGTCCACGGCATTCCAGCGAAGTTGTAAGTCACGTAAGCTGTCCTCGAGCTCCCACTTTTCGGTAAGTAACTCGAGATTAGTGGCATTGATTGCTCGTTCTAGTGCTTTAAAATTGCTTTTTTGTTTCCGGTACATCTCGTCAAGTTTGCTGTGGTTACCTCTGTCTACTCGGCTGGTGCTGGCCTGACCTGATGGGGACGCTGTTGCAGCCGTTGATGGTGGACGCCAATCTGTAGTCACGCCGGCTAAAGGAGTAGCAGGTCTCAGAACTGACTTCTTTTCTTGATCAGTAGATAGGTGTTGCTGAATAATTCTCCGACAGTCGGTGTAATATGACTTTGCTTTTTCGAAGTGATTTTCCAAGAAATAAGTGTAGTCTTGGTCCTCGTACTCACACAACTTGACATGATTGGCTTGGAACTCTCTCCAGTACTGATCCAGAGTCTCTAGTCGCCTTGATATGTAAGATGGGGTTTTCTTTCAGCTCCATCTTTCTTGAAGTTGGTGAATAACTGCTCCATTGCTTGAAGAAGTTGTTGCTGAGTTGATAGTAAATCTTCCATTTTTATTTGATTAATGGACGATTTGATTGATAATCCGGTGACGGATGCTTCCGAGTCACGGAGGTGATGCTGTTGCTAAGTGCTCCGGTATCCTAATGCAATATATGCGCCTTCTCAATCTCGTCGGTGAGACCCGCTTGTGGGAGGCCGAGTCGACCGATTCGCTATTGCACTTCAGACACAGAAACACAAGACAAAAAATGTTTTTCGTGAGTGATGGCGTGATGTTTACCAATCACTGCTGCTGGTGATGATGTATGCGGTAGCAGAAAATTGTTCACTGCGCAATAGCTTTTAAAAATAACTTGTAGCGTTTTTGCTAAGTAGACGGTAATACGTGGGCAGCACTAAACGGCGAAACGAAGTCACGTTGTCGAACCGCGTGGTCCCGCTTTTCTCTTACCGGCACTAGATCAATGCTCGAAGGACCATTAAGATGTTCGAGCTGGTGTGCTGTACAATCTTAGAAGTTGATAAAAATGATAAGGACTTGAACTGATTATGTAATTTATTCTGATATTATTGATAGTGAGTACAATGCGCGACGGCGAATGATTGCGTACTGAATGGATGAGAATGAAAAATGATACAATATGGTAAAAATGCTTAAGTGCAAAAATGTGCGGTTTGTAAAGACCGTACAAGCAACTAGCAACATTTGTATCATGATAGCTTAGGTAAGTATTTTTTTGGGTTTACGAGTGATTTACATAATCATAATGAATTAAATATATGTAATCATCTGTAAAATCTAGTTGGGAGCCACCCTACACTTAGCCTACCGGCACGAGGCTGCCCCTCGAGAAAGTATTTTCCCCATCGGTTGTCGGTTCTTCGAGCTATATGGCCACCCATTGCCACTTCAGCTTATTAATCCGTTGGGCTGAGTCAATCACTCTTGTTCTACTGCGGATATCCACATTTCTAAGTAAATCACGCAGAGAAACTCCTATGTTCAGCAGTGGACTTGTGAAGGGCTGTGAACATGATGATGATGATCATGATCTGTCAAATGTAATACCAGAATTTTTTTAGATTTCTCATAATTGTTGTGACAATATTTTAAGTCATTTTTACAATTTGTCGGGAGCTCTTCTCCATAAGACGAGACGTTTCGCACTGACGGATCGCGGGGTGAACTACGCGATTTCGCGTTAGTTTTACATGCCTTACTTTCGGTGTGCATATTTGGATTCTGTACATAATAATTCTATGCTGGGAAGAAACACAATCTTGTTATGCCAGTTACTAGACTCCACACAATTAATTATTATATTATGACATTGAAAGAAATATTAATGCATACGCGTTAACAATATTAAAAAAATTTAATAAACTCCCACCAAAATTTTCAAAGCCCACCAGTTTAAATTTTTATTAAAAAAGAACTGTAAAAAGTTAAGGATTACATGCCATTTCTATTACCTTATTATTATTACTATTCATTTAACTTATTTGTACTAAATACTATACTCGTATGTCTTAAAATAATACCGCTGAGTTTCTTGCTTGTTCTTCCCGGGACAGATATATTTTACAAACCAGAGAGAATTAAAAAAGTGAATTTCAATTGTGTTACGTAATAATCTACACTAATTAAAATAATCTATTCTTATTACAATGTGAAATTATTTTATTCTTTTTCTTCTTTGAAGTCAGATGTTAGTAGTTAGTAGTTTAGTATTAGTAATATCCGCTCGTCCATCGCACCTACAAAAAGGCTTGACGCAAGACTGACACGCCTGAGGCATCGAACAATTCAATAATTTTCCGGTTATATAACCTGTTTATAATTATCATATCTGCAGACATAATACGCTGCAATGACTCCACCAATATGTTTGTATGACAAATCATTATTCTTGGTCTGTTTATTTTCATCATCATCATTATCACAGCCTATCAAAAGTCAGCTGCTGAACATAGCCCCTATTCATCGGCATATTCAATGGGAGGATATTTGTCACAGTTGCCACGTTTGGAAGGTTTTATTACTTTGAGTAGTTTTCCTGGACGTCACCGCCCCTTATCGAATCGCTTGTCAGCGAACATCAAACTGGTTTTGCGAGCGCTTTGTGGCCCCACCATTATCGTGGATACAGCGCAGAACTACAACGCACATCTTGCTCGGAACTAACCGGTCTCGAACGCACGCACTAACATCAGAATCAATAAATTTCATATATACAGCCTACATATTGAAGTATTTCGTTTAAATAAAGATATCCACCAGCATAAGTGGAGCTTGATACTTAACAGTAGTTTTCAGAAAGATGCTGCTTATCATCTACTGTTTCATTTACCTCTGTCGCCTCTTACGACACCCACGGGATGTTCTGATGTTAAATATATCCTGATTCTAATTTTTTTTTTAAAAAGTTCATTTACAACAAAATTAAAACTGCATCCGAAAAAATTAAAATGACATGGCGTAAAATTAACAGTGAAACCGACAAGCTCAAACTACGGAAGTCAGTAATAAATTAACTCAATCTATCAAGAAGTTGATATGGCTTTTGAGAAACACTTTACTGATGTTCTATTTTTGACAACAAAATCAATTCTTCTTCTACTGTCGCTGAATCATTGCTTCAACAAAACGTAAATCTTTTTTCAAATACTTTGAAATTCTTGAGAATATTGCCAAAAGATATCGTTAAATAGGGGGATGAGTCGCTCGCGTCCGTAGGCTTTGACCACCTAATCTTAGGCCCACCCTACACGTGTCCCCCGGGTGGTGCTGAACAAGCGACAAAGCCGAAAGAACAGACTCGGCTCCTCGCCGTGTGGTAGCGGCGTAAAAAATACCATCCCCTACTTTCGCACCATGAGAAAAAATATTTATGAAACGGTCCCGAATTTCCGGCGCCCCTTTAATGGGGCAGGGTTGCGAATAATCTCCGGGAGGAAAACCGGCGACGAGCTTCGCGACCCGTCACATTCTGTCCCCCGGAGGGGCGAAAAGTTGATTGCGGAAGTCCGTAGCAATGAATGATAAGATGGATGAATTATGCGATATGATGTATGATAGAGGAATAGACGTGTTATGTGTAAATGAGATGAAACGGAAGGTAAAGGATGCCACTACACGTGGCATGTATACCGCGTATTGGTCTGGTGTAGACGAGACCGAGCAGGCATGCCAGGAAGTCGGTATCATCCTTTCAGAAAGAATGGGTCATTGTGTGAAAGAGAATGATAGTGTAAGCACGAGACTGCTATGGATACGAATGAAAGTGGGCTTAAAGAACTTGTTTGTTTTAGATGTCTATGCCCCAGACATGTCTAAGTTCACTTATATCCGAGAGCAGTTTTGGGAATTGGTAAGGATGGTGCTAATGAAATGCAAGGGCAATAAAAATATTGTGATATTAGGAGATTTTAATGGAAGGGTTGGGGTGAGGAGGCTTGGTTATGAAAAGATATTGGGAACGTTTTGTGATGAAAGTATAAATGAGAATGGTTAAAACCTCCTCACCGTATGTGTAGAAAAGATTTTTTTTGTGAAGAACACTTTCTTTCATCATAAGAAGATTCACGCGTATACATGGGAAAGAGGTGATTATAGAAGCATTATGGATTTCATAATTGTTGATGAAAGAATGAGGAGCGCGGTGTTAGATACAAGGGTTTACCGGGGTTCCAAAGTAGGGACCGACCATACTTGGTGTTATGCCGAATTAATGGTCTTTTCAGACGTGGGAGGCATCGGAAATCTGTGTCTACTACTGCGTTACTGCGTATAAGAACAGAGAGGTTACCAGATGGAGGTGTGAAAAAGCAGTTCAAATGTAGATTGAGAGAAAATATAAGTGGTATGGCTGATTTGTGTATGAATGATTTAGAATTGGAGACTGTGCGGTATAATGTCAAGAAAGGTTTGGTGGATGCAGCTACCGAAGTATGTGGTGTAAGTAAGAGAACGAATGAAAGGGAAAATAACACGTTATGGTGGGATGATGAGGTACGGCTGGAATTTGAAGCCAAGAAGAAAGCATGGCTAGATTTGCTAGCAACCAGGGTAGTAAATTTAGCGGTATGAATGATGATACTGAAAGGAAAAAGGTAGTCTTTAGACATCCAAATAAGAGAGTAAAAGAAGTAGTTGAAAGGAAAAAGCAAGAAAGAATAGATAAAAATAATAGAAAAATATCGAATAACTTCCAGGAAAACATTAAAATGTTCTGGAAACTCGTAAGGACTGTCAGGGACTGTCTAGCCTATAATGAACGCTATACGAGACCAGAATGGCTGAATTCTGAATGACGAAATTTTCATTTTAAGGAGATGGAAGGAATACTTCGAAAGCGTGCTTAAGAGTGATGAAACGTTTGAATTAAATGAAATACAAATTCCGAAAGAGAAGGAAATAGATAGCGACATAAGTATAGATGAAATAATGAAAGCAATGAAAATTATGAAAGCAGGTAAGGCAGCCGGATATGATAGAGTATAGAGTTTCGAAATGCTAAGGGCTGGAGAAGGAGTAGTGGCAGACCTGCTGTACACCTTGTTTAATTTATGTTGGGAACTTAAGCGGGTACCGGTAGACTGGTGCAATGCCCAATATGTATTAGGCATGTAATATGGTGGTAATAGTCCCAATATATAAAGGAAAAGGATCACAGCAGGACTATAAAAACTACCGTGGTATCAGCCTTCTTAGCATTGTGGGAAAACTGTATGGGAAGGTACTAATTGAAAGAGTTATGAAAGAAACAATTAGAAAAATATGGGATGTGCAGGCGGGATTTAGAAAGGGAATGGTATGTACAGATCAGGTCTTTTCCATGCGCATGATCGCGGAGAAGTTTTTGGCCAAACACCAAAAAGTTTTTTGTACGTTCGTGGACTTGGAGAAGGCTTATGACAGAGTGGACAAGGATAAGTTATGGCGAACACTGAACTCATTTGGGTTGAGCGCTGGGTTGATACAGGCATTGAAAACTCTGTATAGGGACTCTAGTGCTTGTGTCAGGATCAACGGAGCCTACTCGGACTGGTTTTTGCATCCATAAAGATGTCTGACAAGGCTGTGTTCCCCGTGGCTGTTCAACCTATGTATGGACAGTTATTTGGAAAATTTTAAAGTAGAAGAATGCGGGGTAAAAATGGGTAAGTTAACCGTTAAATGTCTGTTGTACGCCGATGATCAAGTCATACTTGCATCGTCGGCGGCTAAGTTGCAAATAATGGTTACGTTAATGAACAGGACGTTAAAAGAAAAGGGAATGAAAATGATCGCAATTAAGACTAAAGTAATAATTTTTGAAATAGAAGATAGTAAAACGATATGTGAAATAAGAATAGAAGGGGAGTTGGTCGAGCAAGTAGATGAGTTTGTGTATTTGGGATGTGTATTTAGCAGGGATGG
Source organism: Parnassius glacialis (assembly GCA_033319125.1). Taxonomy (NCBI): domain Eukaryota; kingdom Metazoa; phylum Arthropoda; class Insecta; order Lepidoptera; family Papilionidae; genus Parnassius; species Parnassius glacialis. The sequence continues at coordinate 1,474,983 of JAVANC010000028.1, read as the reverse complement.
TAGACATGATAAGGATAAAGAACGACGAGTGAATGCAGGAAATAAAGTAAATGGGGCTCTACATACTATTGTAAGATGTCAGAATGTGTCCAAAAAGCACGTATGGCAATTCACAATGCTGTATTAGTCCCTACTTTAATGTATGGTAGTGAAAGTTGGGTGTGGCAAAAGAAGCACGAGAGTAGAATAAATGCTGTAGAAATTCGGTCATTAAAGAGCATATTAGAGATGAATCTAAATGACAGAATAAGTAATTGTGTGATAAGAGAAGAGTGTAGTTTGCAAAATGATGTTGTGACCAGGATTAAGAACGGAATGCTTCGGTGGTTTGGTCATGCAGAAAGAATGAATGAGGAAAGAGTGACAAAGCATATTTATGTTGCAGAGGTGAACGGCAGAATCGGGAAGGGACGCCCTAAGTAAAGTTTATCGACCTAATCGGCAATATATTGAAAATGGGCCAAATCAAGAGTACCTAAACAGTGGTTGAGCCACGCGGCAGCTTTTGCTGTCGCACGGATGGACCGGCTCGAACCGGGGTAGTACCACGACCTCACAGAAAACCAGCGTGAAGTAAAGGTTTACCTCTGCGTTTCGCTTGGTGAGTGCAGATGGCCGGAGGCCCTTTTTACTGAAAATGAGGCATTCCATCTTAGTCCTCATGGGTAACAACGCATCTGCATTTTGATTTGTAATAGAGGATAGATGTAGATGTGTCTATGGGCCGCAGCAACCACTTAGCATCAGGTGGACTGTGTGCTCGTTTGTCACCCATATCCTGTAAAAAAAATCTTTAACCGACGAACGATGTGGAGGAAGCGAGAGGGGTGTGTCAGGATCATGCCAAATGGAAGTCCATAGTCTCTTCCTACCCCTCTAGGTGACAGAAGTTAGTGTTTATGTTATTTATATCGTCAAATATTTTAAAACTATTGATTTTCAAAAAAACGGCAGACTTATAGGGGATTTCCGTTAAAATTATTGCAACTATAAAAGTTACTCTAGCAACTTATCTAGCTACAGTTTTAATACAAGCCTCGAATCTGGTTTGTTTACTGATCTA
>JAVANC010000028.1:1288920-1466420 GCA_033319125.1 Parnassius glacialis | reverse complement strand
CCGACTAGGTAAGTCCAACTTCGACCGAGAGGTCAATCGACGGATTCAACTCGGCTGGGCAGCGTTCGGGAAGCTACGACACATCTTTTCTTCAGAAATACCTCAAAACCTTAAAACAAAATTGTACAACCAGTGCGTGTTGCCAGTGATGACTTACGGAACTGAGACGTGGTCCTTCACTGCTGGCCGTATGAGGAAGCTCAAGGTCGCTCAGCGAGCTATGGAGAGGGCTATGTTCGAAGTTTCTCTGCGTGATAAACTTAGGAATGAGGATATCCGCAGTAGAACCAGAGTAACCGACATAGCCCAAGGGATTAGTAAGCTGAAGTGGCAGTGGGCCGGCCATATAGCTCGAAGAACCGACAACCGATGGGGAAGAAAAGTTCTTGAGTGGCAGCCTCGTACCGATAGGCGAAGTGTAGGGCGTCCCCCCACAAGATGGAGTGACGACCTGGTAAGACATGCAGGAAGTCGATGGATGCAGGTGGCTCAGGACCGTGCTTTGTGGCATTCTTTGGGGGAGGCCTATGTTCAGCAGTGGACTTGTGAAAGGCTGTAATGATGATGATGATGCGGCATTTATTGTTAGAACGATAAATACTGGCACAGCCATTGCGGCCAAAATAGTTAAAGCAGAGTCTTTTGGTTCGGACAAAATTATTTCAATTATCGTAATCAATTTTTCAAAATTCCTTACAGTTAGAAATTTTTTGGTTACCTTTTTGCAGTATGAACAACTTTATCTCTAATGGCATTGGTGTTGTTGCGTGCAATATTTTGAGCCTATGGGTTGAAACATTTGATTTGGTCTTTTGCTTAGTATCTAAAAACTCTAGAAACATGAAACGAGATTTCAAATACTCGCGCAATTGGATCAACGTGGGTAAATCGTCCGTAGAACCAATTTTTACTTACCAACGTTTACGGGATTCGGGATCTAATTTTGAGCAAATTACGTGAGTAAGTATAGCATCCTATATGTTTTTATGTTTAAAATATTTTTGACCCTATTATTCTTAACCTTCTACTTTATATATTCTTTACCATTGATCCTATATTTTGATTATTGTATGTACGCCCTTGACCTCAAGGTAATAGAAAGAGCGCAAGTACGTTATTGGTGGACGGGATGTTAAACTAAATATCATAATATCATTTATTGTTTTTCAAAATGTTTTCACCCGCCGGCACTAGATGTCACTAGTAGTAAGATACATCGCGCTAGCATAGTGTTATTGTAATTTAACTGAGGGTCCACTTTAAATTAATAAATTTAATGTTCTCATATAACGTATTTTATTAACCCAAACGCGAGTACAGGTACCGAGATCTAATAGGAATTTGTTCATGGTTTTAAAACTAGTGCACGGAAGTATAATATGAGAACACCAAATTTATTAAATTGAATCGATCCTGTCAATACATTTCCAAGCTGTCAATAATATTTAATACTGCCTACGTTTTCCTGTATCTAGAAATTATCAATAGTCTTATCAATATCCTGATTTTCGTGATATTTAAACGTAAGCAATACTATCGAAAGTTTAAAATCACTAATGTTACTTAAAAAAACTTAAGTTTCTGCACCAGTTTGGTCATACACATGCAAATTCTATCACGAAATTATTAATAAATCATTGCATTATCAGCACTCAGCGTGGTCGATTTTGTTTATCTTGGAATTTACCGTCTATATAATTAAACATTGATTATTATGAAGTAATATGGAAACACCCTACTTTAGTTTTGTGTCACTCCGACAGAAATTCGATATTAAGACCCTGAACGGTTCAGAACGGCAACAATGTATAGGTGTTCTGGCCTAGGTCACAGTTGTCCAGCAAATTTGTTTATTTGGTTGAGCCGACCGTGTAGTAGCGATATAAATATATCCAGTACCTCATATCGTCTCGTTTGTGTAGTAAAAGTAGTAAGTAAGTAGTTCAGTTTCCATCAGTCACCTTTCCTACGAAATGAACAGCAATTGTTCGGACTAATTCCAGTCGCTCAATTTCACCATCGCACATCGCGACAGAACTTGCGATACCATCCATATCATCTAGATGATTGGCGGTCCACCACTGTGCGATTCAGAAGAAGTTTTCTCCCTCGCACAACTTCCTTGTGGAATCGATTACCACCAGCGATTTTTCCGGACCGATACGACTTAGGGACCTTCAAGAAAAGAGCCTACTCCTTTTTAAAAGGCCGGCAACGCATCTGCGATTCCCTTGGTGTTGCAGTTGCTCATGGGCGGCGGTAGTCACTTACCATCAGGTGAGCCGCATGCTCGTTTGCCCCCTCTCCTATAAAAAAAATTCATTTTATGATAACAACATAAAATTAAAAAAAAACTGCATTTGCTGACCCGCCTATCAGGTGGAGCGATATGTCAAAATTATTTTTGTTGATTCTAATTTTATATAACACATACAGATTAATCGAACTGAGTGAGTTCAATTAATCTAATTATTTCCGATATTGAAGAAGCTTAAACATGGCTCTTTTATTGTATAAACCGAAGTAACAAATTGAATTCGATAGAATTTCGTAGCGAAATTCAAATAAGCCAACTGTGAAAATAAATTCAGATCACACTTTCGGTTGTTTCATTGTCTCGCACGTGAACGTGACCACTCTATACCACTTTAACAGTAAAGTGTACCAATGTACACAAGTTAGTAATGTTTACATTGTGTGGATTAGGGGATGTATATTAAATATAGTTCATAATATAGAAGTGAAAAGTTCTTTGGAATCGTTGAGATTTGAAACTCCATGAAACCAAAGAGCGATAACTACAAAAAAGAGATAATATACTAGCTGGAACGAGGCGCGTGGCTATCGCAGAAGAAACAATTGTAGAAATGTCGTTTTAAATTTGGAGGGGTTTAATTAGGAATGGCAATACAATCAATGAATTTAAATGATAAAAGTATTACTTTCAAACAAATTTGGCGGAACGACACGCGTGCCATTTGCTGTAAGTAATTTTTAGTATGCCTATTACCTTTGCGCAAGTGCAAGTAATAAGTTGACATAGTTTTAACGCAACCTAATGAACAGTATGGCAGCGAATAAAATACGAAATAAAATAAACATAAATTTTCATATAAATATTATTTAACTTGGTAACATTATAATAATAAGTAAACCCTACAGTTATCCTACTCCTGATACTCTGCATTCGTCTCATTCTCTCAAAGTTTAGTTTTCTGAAGGTTTCATTTCTAATGCGCTTTTTTTTCATAACGCAATAACTTTGTACATGCGAAATAACACGATTTCCACAAACCTTTTACGTGGAGCCGATATATTATGAAGTTAGTTGTATTTCTAAATTCTATTTTTCTGTTTATGATTACCGTTACTTAAGTAAGGTTCGATTAATCGAAATATTACTGTGGAGAATAGAACAAAATTTTTTTTTACTCAATTTAGATTACAACAATACTTATTGAAAGTTATTTATGCTAACTTAAATAAACAATATACAATAGCATAGTAGAGATCACTTCATTTACAAAAGCTATTACCAATTATATTCCCTTTATTATTATAATAACCCTTATTAAACAATTTTATCTTAATGAAAAATTGAAACTGTTTTTGACAGAAGGGTTCTGCATATTATCTGAGGCTTTTTTGTAAAAGCGCATATAATATACTTTGCATAATTAAGTAATTTCTGAGTGTTGAGAGTCGATTAACTTGTTTAACTAGCTTGTGCTTATTTCTAGTATTTACAGAATGTACATCCCTATTTTTATTAAAACTACTTTTTTATGTATATACATCAAATTTTAGTAAATATACTAAGAGGCGTATATATTTGATGAAACAACACGACACGGTAAGTGGCTTCTGTGGCTAATGACACGCTATCAGTGGCGAAGAATCAAATTTTGTTGTTACTCCTGAAAAAACAGATCGAGAGCATCGCAAAACCGGCCAAGTGCGAGCCAGACTCGCGCATAAAGGGTTCCGTAACATCGTAGGGAAGCCCCTTTTAATTTTTAATTGTATTTAACAAAACAGAAATATACATTGGATAAAAATTTCAACTGTGTAGGTTGAAACAGGTGTGTAGGTTGAAGTAGGTTGAACAGTTGAAATTTTTACAGAATGTGTTAAGGATCATGAGATAAAGCCCGCTGACAGACAGACGGACGGACAGCGGAAACTTTATAATAGTGTTCCAACGGTTACCCTTTAGGTAAGGAACTCTAAAAAGATCTCTGGTTCTTGTAAAATATTAAATTTGAAAATCACCTTACAAAACAAAGCTACATTACGCAACTGTTTGTAATTTTTTGTATTTTAAATGTTTACTCTACACTAATATTTTCTCTTTTATCCTAGAGGTAGTTTTCATAAGTATTGGTAAATTCAATTGCGCATTCCTTAAGCGCATTAATTTTTTTTATAGGATAAGGATGACAAACGAGCACACAGTCCACCTGATGGTAAGTGGTGGCTGTGGCCCATAGATATCTACATCTATCTTCGATTAAGAATCAAAATGCAGATGCGTTGTTTCCCGTGAGGACTAAGATGGAATGCCTCGTTTCCAGTAAAAAGGGTCTCCGGTTCTCTACACTCACCAAACGAAACACAGCAGTGTTAAGCTGCTATTTTACGCTGGTATTCTGTGAGAGCGTGGTCCTTCCCCGTTCGAGCCGACCGATTTGTTTATTTATTATAAAATGATTATACCTAATGTTTTTAAGTAGTTTAAATAAACACAAGTTGTCTCTAATAACCTTATTACTATATTTTCGATTTTCCGATAATTTAATCACGAACTTCAATTAAATTTGGCAAATCCAAAAGACGACTCATAATGCGCATATTATGATAGTCAAAAAAAATTAAAAAGAAATGTAAATATATTAATAGCTCTATAAAAATGTTAATAGTTTCAGTACCAGTCACCGAAGTATAACTTAAAGTCACTCCGTCAAGTCCGGAGGTAAGGTCTATTCATAACTAACTAAACGAACCCAAACTCGGCACATCTAGTTCTCCTTGTCGAGGAGTTCCAGTAGCAGATACCGAAGTACACTTTTAGGTCTCCATAAAGTACAAGACGTAAAAGTATATTTTTATATTAATTTTGCGTACTTTTAGCGAAATAAAATATTGTAATAATATCTGTGATTATAATAATAACAATTATATCTTATGTATATATCAAATTCGGTTTTTGGAATATTTTGTATATTTACAGTGATCGATATTTTTCAGCACGAACCGTTGTAAACAAAGTACCGCTCCTGACGGCGGCTGAGCTCTGAGTAAAAACTACAAGTGGGTCGGAAAGGGGCAAAGTGTATTTAGTAATATAAATTAATACAAGACTGCCCAAAACACCGAAAATTTCGATTTTTTAGCCGAATAAAATTAATTATAACTAAACATAACAAAATTAAACTGCCATTTACATTCCATGGCATTGCGGGAAGCAAGATAAACAAAGAGTTTAAAAGATATATTGAGTTTAATAATTGATATTTTCAAAAGTCATCGTGTTTACCCCACCATACTTTATATATTCCAACTTTATAAATTCACACCATAAGCCAATAAAACCACTTTTTTGTAAAGATAGCAACTCATCTATTTGAAAAAAGAAATGAATAAGTTCAACAATCATTTATGTTTCTGATAATGTGCTTTTTATAAAATTTATATGTACATTATGATTGTTAAGTCGCGTATCCACCAAAAATGTTGACAACAGTTATGTTTCCAACTGTTTCCAACAAGCGTCTCCACCGAGGTAACAAACTTTTGCAACAAGCGTATTCCTTTGATATTGCCGCCGAAAATGGAAACACGATTCCCCACATTGTTTCAATTTTTGTTACCAACTGTTGTGTTGGCAACAAAACTTTGGTGGAGACGCGGATTTAGATACGATTTCATGCGACAAAACGTTGGAATCTAAATTTTTAGGCGCTAGTAGCACATACTACGCAATTCTCGCTTAAGGCATGCAATAAAATTCACAAGGACAACCGTCCAAACCCAGAACAATTATTTGTAGACCATACAAGTACTTGACCTGTGCGGAACCCGCGGCCTTTAGCGCTGCAACTCATTACTAAGCCATTGTGTTACTCTGCTGTCGTATTAACCCTTCCACTACCGCGCCCACTATAACAAAAAACGGGTCATCTCGGCGCGCGGCACTTGTTTCAACATTTATGTTTTTCACGACTGTTCGTTTATGTTATAAGACGCTTGAGTTACAGTTCTTTTAAAGCTGATAAGATTGTCGATAAGTAGAAACAATAACAATAACATTTGGATGTTTAATTAGTTTTGTACAGCTCTTTGTTTCTAAGGGATCTTGAAAAAGTGTATTTACTGCCAATAAATTTGGTTTTATCAATGAAAAAGCGTAAGTTTTTATTTTATTTTTATGTCTTCACAATCAATACAAAATAGTCTTCCTAAAATAAACCGAAATTATGCATGTAACCATTATAATAATTCTACTTCTTCACTCGCAAACATTTGCTAAAAATTCGATAATAGACAGTTTGCGCGCGCTTTGTAACCTCATTTTCAAAACCTTTTTGTGAAAATATTATAGCGTCTTCCTTAATTTTTCTTATAAAATCATATAGATTTAATGAATTTACATACGTGCAATAAACTATCTATAAAAAGGCTAAATATCTCAGAAGGTAGATCTTATTTGAAATCTTACCCGTTATAAATTGTTCGCGTAAAGGTGTTTTGTTTTTCCTTTTTTATCAATTGAAACACAAAAATTTACTACTGTTGTAACTTAAGTTGTTCCAAAACATCATCTTGTAAAGATCATTAACATTTCTTACCAGTTTTTAAAAGAAAATCCAACAAAAATCACAAACACAAAAAGAAACAATTACGCAACTAACAGCACCATCAACGCAAAAGTGAATGCCTATTATTTTTTATTTCGTCTATGTAACCGAGTGAGTTTAATACTTGAGAATACTCTTTAGTTCGTTCAAAATCCAATGAAATAGTGTTCAATTGAAAATAAACTGTATTTTTATATCAATTAAGACGAAAATAGCAGCACGTAATGCGGACATGAATTCATGTCCACGGTACCTTAGGGGTTAATGCTACTGTAGCGTAGCTTATCCTCTATACCGTTACCACTACAGCCTATTAAATTCCACCGTTTAACATAGGCACCTGCTGGAATGAAAATTAAGAATTTACAATTTTTCAAATATCTTTTCTTTATTTTTTTGTTTGAAAATAAGTTTTCTTTCAGCAACTAAATATGTCAGTAAAATTTTTCTTGTTATAAAAAGTATGTACTAATCATGTCCATATTTTCAAAGCTTAAAAATAATTATTTAAAATGTGGATTTGCAAAGATTTTCTACTTGATATTAAAAGGTAAATGACCAAAGTAAAAAGTGCAAAACTTTCAAGACTTTTATACATGTAATATTGTAAATTACAGTCTTGTTGGAAAGGCTAAAGTTTTCAAACGGTGAACGCGTGTTGAGAGCAAACTGTAGCCTTGTACTGCAAAGAACTTCGTTAAAGTTCCGTCGTTTCGTTAAAATAGAGAATTACTGGCTGCTTGGGTTATAAGAACTGGTTTAAACTTTACGAAATAAGTGTCTTAGATACAGGGATAATGTCACGCAGTTATTATTTTTATCAGTCTGTATAATGTATCCTACCGCCATAGGATTTTGTTTCCTGCTTATGCTTCTGACATTATTTTTATTGAATATGGATGACAAATGAGCATTCAGTCCACCTGATGGTAAAAGGATGTTGTGTCCCATAGATATCTACCCTCGATTAAGGTCAAGACGCTGATGAGTTGTCACTCTTTAGAACTAAGATGGAATGCCTCGTTTCCAGTAGCACAAATGGGTCGCTTTGACCGGAGATGGAGCGTAAAATAACATTTTAAAACTGTTGTATTTCATATGGCGAGTGTAGAGAACTGGAGACCCTTTTTAATAAATATTAAAATCATGCGGTATTTTCAGTATAGAAATTGGAAAAGACATGAATTTCAATTCAAATTTCGAATTAGTGGTTTAGAGTCACCGGTGTCCGTTTTTCTAAGACATTCGTTCGAAAGCGAATGAAATTCATTGCCAGTATTTTAATTACCTATTTTCAAATACCCTTGAATTTTCACGCTGAAACTTGACCAAACATAAGATAATTTAGAACAAATTACCTTATTTTTACAATAATACAATATAATATAAAATATCGTAAATAAATATTACATAATTGCTTTTTCACACTTACTGCCTCAGACAGCATCGTAATCTCTTTCAAAACATTTCTAGAGAGGTAAAGTTCCGCAGTCACGAGGAAGGGAAGGCTAATCGTTAAAGCGTGGTATGCTCAGTACATCGAGATGGTAATACATGCCGGCCACATGCAGCTTTACAAGGCTGGGACGGGCCCCCACAGTATTGGCTTTTTTCACTTGAACATATTCAACGAAGAGCAGTCCAAATCCTTGACGACTAGAAGTTCATTTTTTTGGCATTGCGAAGTTATGTTGCATCTCTTTGTATGTTCCCTTGTATATACTATGGGGCTTGCTCAGAGGAATTTTGTTATTCCAGCTGCTGAATTTCACCATTGAACACTGCGACACAACTCGAAATTAAATCAATAATGCGATTTGCTTGGTATTTTCTTCCTTGCACGACTACACTGTGGAGTTTACTGTCGCCAACAGTTTCCCTAAACCAATTCGACTAAGGGACCTAAAAATATAGCCTACTTCTTTATAAAATGCCTGCACCAGACCTTCAATTCCCCTGGTGTTGCAGCAAATGCGGTGGCGATAATATAAGGTGAGCCTTATGCACATTTGCTTCCTCTTTCATGAAAAAGAGCATGCATGCACGCAACACAGACACATATAGCATTTTTCATAACATAGAAGAGACACTGGAACATAGAAAAGAGAGGTAACAAACAAACTTATTTTATATAAAAGCAGAGAAAATTAAAGTAACAACAAACTTAAAAGTTCACCCGATGGTAAGTGCCTACTGCAGCTCATGGATACCTGCAACCAGCTTCAAGCAAACCAGGCTGCAGATGCGTTGTTGCCTCTGAGGACTAAAATGGAATGCTGCACATCAAGTAATTATACTAGTTCTCTATATCCTGCAGACCGAACACACAGCTGTGCACACTCTGCTGCTTGAAGGTAGAAATGGGTAAGAGGGTGTGGATGGTACCTACCAAATGGACTTGCAGTTAGAGAAGGAGACTAACTATCTAGAATAACATAGTGATTTCATAGACTACAAGCTGAATAAAACTAATTTTATGGATTTTTGGATTGGGTTCTCGTAATAATTTCTTATTTTACCATGTAGTGGCGGTGTAAGAATATGCACTACCCCATATTATCCTGTAGGTGGCTCCAATGATGACGTGTACAGCTGCCCATAGAATCTCTCAATCTTACTCAAAATCTCAGGTGTCCCGGAAACGATTCTGCCACACTCGATCTTCAGCTTTGACAATTGGCTCTTTCTGGCAGACAAATCTCTGGCAAAGACTTTGGAGCCTTGGTTCCGCTCGATCGCTTCTTCAATACTAGCTGTATTGAAGTTGCGTAAGTCCCGCTGCATGCATTTGGAGATCTGTCTGTTCAGTTGCCTATATGCTGTCTTAAGACGCGACAGAGGGAAACATAAGAAGATGGACAGCATAATCTTCCTAATAATAATTAAAAGTTATAGTAAACGCTGTAGAAAAATATGTCAAGCGTGGTAACTATGTTAATATCCGCGTTTAATGTAATCCATGGGGAAGGCCTATGTTCAGAAATGGATTCTTCATAGTCCATAATGGATGGACGGGTGGAATACTGCACTGTTTGATTCAGAGATTAAAAATAATTACATTATAATTTTTGTTTCAATTTTTATTGTGTAAATACATCAAGTTCCAATAAAATCTCATTTACTAAATATAATTCAGTCTTAGCTACGGTCTCTAAAATTTTATTACACAAAGCGAATTCAGTTCTTTTACCTTCTCGGCAACGTTGCAATTAAGACCTCATTATGAAAGACTTAAGAAACATCAAAGAGCTGAAGTCGTTTCAACTTAAAGCTAGCATCTAGAAGCAACATAAATTCTTAGAAATACTGGGCTTATATACATTATAACATATGCTTGGAGTAATTTTTTTTTTAAATTTTACCAGAGATAGTAAACTAGAACACTGGCATGTTATGATTTATTTTGAAAAATACAATGATTTGCAATTCAAAACACGCATGTTCCAATTTAAAATTTTATATTTTTACGAGCTAGATTAAGGTATTGTGTTTCATTGGGAACAATATTTATGCCGAGGATATTGTTTTGGACGATGTGAAATTATTTTTTTAAATTATGAGACTGGTATCAAAAGTTTATTTTGTGTGAGCCATAAACTTATTTTTATTAAAAAAAAACGGGTCAAACCTTACAGTAGTTGTATACATTGTGTAATATCTGACATCTCGTCATTAATAAGTTGTATTTCGTAAAAAGTCAAAGTAGTATCAACAGCGAGGCCCTATCTACAATCCAGGGTCCAAGTAGTAGTAGAATCGTTACTCGCGTGTTTTTAATGTCACCGTATCGAGTTACGGTGTAGAGATTTGTTGGATATAATGTTTACTTTACTCTAATTAGAATATTTAATTTAAAATAGCTATTGGATTTCCTATTGTAGTTTAATTAAACTGCCTTAAGTGTTTGAAAAGAATTTTGAATGTTGTTAGAATTTTAGTATAAGTAAGTTTAAAATGAGAATTTTTATTTGAATAGATATTTCAAAAATGCTCAAAAGCTAGGGTGGGGTCTATAACAAATATTCCATTTGGTGTAATGAAAATCGGATAACCCGTTTAGAAAACATGAACAAAATTGACTAAGAGAAATGTGAAAACCTGTGTCATTTATAGTTTATGCTCTAGAGACTATTTAGTTGTTGTAGTTATATACAATGTTGTTATTAAAAAGAAATATGTAAGGGAATACCTGTGATAAAAATAATAAGTTTTAATTTAATCAAAGTTATATCAATTGAACAGCGACAGAAATCAACCTAAAATTTATTAAAGTAAATTAAGAATTATTTATTATTACATACTTGCTCGGCAACAATGCTCTCTAGAAGAACTACAGATCGACTTTCCTTCTCAGCCACGTCTACCTTCTGTTTTCAAGAGTCATTACAATCAATCGCAATTGTCAATCATCTCGCACGTAGACTCGAAGATTTCTAGGCTTCCGAAAAAGCCGGTTCCGAAAGGGCTTTAGCACCATAAGCCACATACATACTTATTGGTAAATTTTATAGAAGACCGAAGAGTACAATCTGCCACTTTCGTATGTGGACAATGAAATACGGACGGAATAAAGCTATTAATTTCGTCGAAATTTGGGCGGTGCTGCAGCCCGTTCAACGGCGCCAAGGTTACTGTCGGTATCGAAGTTCTGAAGTGCTTGTACAGTAGGGCTACGATGGCTATCTTAGTACTGAACCAAAGAACGAAACCTATCCAACTACAGAGAGGTGTAAAGCCTGAAGTTATATCCGCGAAACTCTTCACCGCTGCATTATAAGACGTTTTCAAACTACTGGACTTGAAAGGCTACGGTATTAATGTCAATGGCGAGTACATCACTCAACTTCGAATTGCCGACGATATAGTCCTTATTACAGCATCACTGGAGAATCAAAGCACTATTGTCAATGACCTCAATAGTGTCTCCCAACGGATAGGGTTTAAGAAGAACATGGACGAAACAAAAGTCATGTGTAACGTCCATGTCACACCTATGCCGATAGTTGTTGGGAGCAATTAGCTCGAAGTTTTTGACGAGTATGTTTACCTTGGACAAATAGTTCGATTAGGTAAGTCTAACTTCGACCGAGAGGTCAATTGATGCAATCAATTCGGCTGGGGACGATATTCTACAGTAAATACATTTTTTTATATTTTTTTACACACATAAATTAGTTTATATAACAGCATACATTACCATCGCGCATTCATTGGTCAAATTAAATAGCACACTGTCTCTTTTCATGAAATCTCTCCCACAGATTGCGGGAAAACAAGAGAAAAGATTTTACACATCAAAAATAACAATGTCAATATTATGTAGTCATTTGAGATGATAACGTACCTTCATTTTGACTCATAACTGAGAAAAGATGTAGGAATTTACGACCACATCATCTATTTTTCATCGGATTTTTTGTACCCTCATTCTATGAAACAAATCAAAAATTATGTAATCAACAAAATCTAAATGATTTTTTCCCAAATTAAAATCACCCGTAACTAAAGACCATGTATGCTTAGTTAGATATGGATGTTTCAACAGTGTTAGAGCCACGAGGCAGCTTTTGCTGTCGCACGAATGGGCCGCCTCGAACCGGGGTGGTACCACGACCTCACAGAAAACCAGCGTGAAGTAGAGGTTTGCCTCTGCGTTTCGCTTGGTGAGTGCAGGTGGCCGGAGGCCCTTTTTACTGGAAATGAGGCATTCCATCTTAGTCCTCACGGGTGACAACGCATCTACATTTTGATTTGTAATAGAGGATAGATGTAGATGTCTATGGGCCGCAGCAAACACTTACCATCAGGTGGACTGTGTGCTCGTTTGTAACCCTTATCCCATATAAAAAAACGCAGGTTTTCTCACAGTGATTTCCTTCACACCTACATTTGATTGATGTTTATGAGCTACAAAATCTACTTACTATCCGGTAAACTGTGCTCGTATCTTCTGTAGAATTTTAACCGCTCTGAAAACATTTAATCAAAAATGGGCTTAAATTTGTTTATGTGATGATCGTATAAAATGAATAAAACTTCCAAAATTCTGGCGGCCTGGATTATGTTTTATTCGGTTACTATAAATTCCACAGAATATAGCCGATAAAATGTTTATCGTTGCGTTTATAGACTCGTATATTTTTCAATTTGTCATCATCCTTCACTCAAAGGGGCTATAATTGTTTATTCTCTCACAAGATTTACATTAAACATGTGGATCTATTTTATAGAATAAGGGTGGCAAGCGAACACATATTCCACCTAGTGGTACTGTGGCCCATGTACATCTACACCTATTTGATAATAATCAAAATGCAGATGCATTGTCACCCTGCCTGGTATCCATTAAAAAGGGTCTCTGTTACTTTACACTATTTGGCTGTTATTATATGCTGGTATTTTGTGAGAGCATAGTCCTGCCCCGGTAGAGCCAACTCAATTGTGATACAACCATAATATAGTTGCAGCATCGCTCTATCACTTAAAATCGACCTACGTCTGTTCACGATTAATATTTAAAATTTAGATGCGATATCACCTGTAAAGCCGTAATAGAATGTCTGATTACCAGTAAAAAGGTTTTCTGGTTTTTTACACTCACCAAACAGTGGTAGAGCCACGCGGCAGCTTTTGCTGTTGCACGTATGGGCGGGCTTGAGACGGGGTCTACGGGGCCTACCCCCTTATCAAAATAGTCGCGTAAATAAATGTAAGAGTACCTCGGGAGAGTATCAGTACCCATGGAGAATCCCTCGCTGAGTATCTAACACCAAGCTACTCAACTCATTGTATCGGCTCGGAGTGCTCAGACTGCCCGCGTATTCAGTGGGAGCCAAATTCCGCTTAAGACAAAAACTGCTCAGGGCAAACTGAGCAACAAGACCAAGACGACCCCTGTCACGCTACGCTGACGCACATGTCCTCTCAGGCTGATACTTCGTATCTCTGCTACCCGGGGTATAAATTGGAACACTCCTTTGTGCCTTAGGGCTAGAGTTTTCTTATGCGTCAAAGAAGGCATCTGTACTAGACGCCTCGGCAGTCTTGAAGGTTTGGAACTATCGATTCTTCGCGTAGACAGCGACGAACAGCCGCACGTCTACGGGTGCCTCTATAAGATCCATAGCGGTAATGCTGAAACAGACTGACTCGTCGACCACGTCCAAATGGCTACAGATTCCTTGCTACAACAGATCCCACCCGCAGAGATCGTGATCCTTGGTGATTTTAATGCGCACCATACTGAATGGCTCGGTTCACGTTTAACCGATCATGCGGGAAGTACCGTTCATGATTTTGCCTTGGCTTATGGTCTGACACAACTGGTTCCTTCGCCTCCGCGGATTGCAGATGTGGGGGATCATGAACCTTCCCTGTTGGACCTTCTGCTGACTTCTCATTTGGATAGATATCAGCTCTCCGTTGACGCCCCTCTTGGCTCCTCGGACCATTGTCTAGTCTGGAGCATGGTGCCACACACGCT
The DNA here is from genome assembly GCA_033319125.1 of Parnassius glacialis. NCBI lineage: Eukaryota > Metazoa > Arthropoda > Insecta > Lepidoptera > Papilionidae > Parnassius > Parnassius glacialis. Next base: position 1,452,080 of record JAVANC010000028.1, on the reverse strand, counting down.
GAAATCGCGGTTACTTTGCAGGCTGCCTCCGTGTTTAGCAATATAGGTCGGCTGATTGGGATGAGATGCGGTCTTAACTTGCATCCTCCCTTGCGGGCGGATTTGCTTCTCGCCGGACGATCCCAACGTTGTTGTTAATTCTGTTGCTGCATGTGGTATTTCAGGGTATGGAACTTTTTATTCCATCCTCTGTGGTGCCCCTCGGAGGCAGGTTTCAGCCATGGTTGCTTCTGTAATAAATCATCACGCTACAAGCAGGAGTGCTAACAGTCTTAGGCTGACGAATCAAAATCCTGGGTTGTTAACACCAGCGCCCTTAAAATAAGTATAATTCCGCCTCCAGGTTCTTCAAATCGTCATTGCTACGGCAAAGTCAGAGCACATAGGCAGAATTGGCAAAAAGATAGTTCACCTTCCTTTGGAAACCAGTGCATTTTGGTTGCTCTCTCGCCAAATCTGTCCAAGAGAGCTGTCTGACTGTCAGCCATTCCTTCCATCTCTGACCAGGGAGGACAACTCACTGGTTCATGCCGAAAAGGAGAATGCCGGTCTGATAGACTTTATCTTTGCATCCCACTCAACTCTCGATGTTGGGGGAACACACCGCCGACCATCCCACGGTGTGAGTGCTCCATGCCAAATGTGCGGTTCTCTCAGCGTTCGACTTGCAAAGCACTCTTCCCTCTGGACATCCACAAGTCAAGTGGGCATGACAGAATTCCCCCAATTGTGCTGAGGACGTGTGCTCCAGAGTTAGCACCGCTTCTAACGCGTCTTTTCCGTTACTACAACTGCCAAAACGTAGTCCCAAATTAATGGAAGATAGCTTTGGTCCACCTGATCACTAAAAAAGGCAATCGCTCAGACTCGTCCAACTACAGGCCTATCGCCATCACCTCCTTGTTCTCCAAAATAATGAAATCCATTATAAACTGCTAGCTCATGAGGTACCTTGAGAATCACTAGCTGATTAGTGATCGGCAGTACGGTTTTCGTCGAGGTCGATCAGCTGGTGATCTTCTGGTCTACCTGACTCATAGATGGACGGAGGCAATAGAGTCCAAAAGGGAGGCATTGGCTATTAGATTGGACCTAGCGAAGGCCTTGCGGGTCTGGCATAAAGCGCTTCTTATGATATCTTATCCCTTGCTATGGGATTCCCGAGAAATTGTGCAATTGGATCACCAGCTTTCTTACAGATTGGAGCATCATGGTGGTTGCAGACGGTGCATGCTCCGACTACATCCCTATTAATATTGGTATTCCAAAAGACTGCGTGTTATCACAAACGCTGTTTCTTCTGCATATCAATGATATGTTGCGAAGCGGTAACATTCATTGCTATGCGGATGACAGCACTGGTGATGCTCTATACAGCACACATAAGTTTGCGCGTTTACCGCCAAAAAGGTCACCTTTGTCGTATCTTCTTAGTTTCTAGGCAGTCCCATTGTTGCTTCAGTCAGTATCGGAATCCTCGGTGTCGACATATTGAGTGACGAGCAGATTCGTGGTCACTTGGTAGAGAAGGCCAAATTGGCCTCTAAAAAGCTTGGCGTGCTCAGCAGAGCGGGACAATATTTCATGACAGCACAACGCCTGCAACTTTACAAGGCGCAGGTTCGGCCTCACTGAAATTCTGTTTACATCTCTGGGCTGGGGCTACCCAGTGCCAGCTCCTCCCACTTGACCGCATCCAGCGCAGAGCCGCTCAAATCGTCAACGGCCGAGTCCTTTCCAATCGGCTCGATCCACTGGCGCTGCGAACAGATGTTGCATCCCTTTGCATTTTCTTTCGCATTTACCACGGGTAGTGCTCTGAGGAACTGTTCGGATTAATTTCAGCCACCAAATTTCACGAACACACATCGCGGCAAAACCCAGATAACACACACCACCTGGATGCTTGGCTGTCTACCACTATACGTTTCACTAGGAGTTTTCTTCCGCGTACGACCTCTCTATGGAAAAATTTACCACCTGCGATTTTTCCGCACCGATACGACTTAGGTACCTTCTAGAAAAGAGTTCACTCCTTTTTAAAAGGCCGGCAACGCACCTGCGATTCCCCTGCTGTTGCAGTTGTTCATGGGCGGCGGTAGTCACTTACTATCAGGTGAGCCGTATGCTCATTTGCCTCTTCTCCAATAAAAAAAAAAACTCATCAGCATTAAGCTGTTCTTTTACGCTATTAACCTTTAAGGGCGTGGCATTTTTTTAGTTGAGCCAATTCGTGTTGCAATTTAATGAGATTTTTTGTCTTTTCATCTTTTTTAAAACGTTACCCCCACACTAGGATTTTCTCCTGTATCGTGGAAGCAGTTTACAAATTCAAATTATCTAGACCCGGAAAAATTATTTGTAAGCCATACAAATACTTGTTCCGTGCGGGATTCGAACCTGCGGCCCCCAGCACAGCAACTCATAGCTAAGCCACTGCGTCACGAAGCCGTCAATGATGCCGCGTGACTTTGTTTGACATGTAAAAGTAATATTATCATGAAAAAACATAATGCAATTGGGATATGTTTCCCACCAGCCAATTATTTCTGCGGGAGTTCAATAACGACCCCGTAGGGTGCAACAGCTTAGCAATAAGTTGCAGCGCTAAGCGCACGGAACAAATATTTGTATCCGAGTCTGGAAGTTTGTCCTTGTAAAATTTATGTATGTAAACTACACCACGTTACAGGAGAAAATCCCTAGTTTGTAAGTTAATAAACAGATACACAATCGCACTGCAAATCTCAAATGAACCTTAAGCTACATCAACAGTCTACTTTCAATGGAATCCGAAAAGCTAAGACAGCAATCAGACATTATCACGGTACTAAATTGGCTAACCATTGGTAAAAGAATTTGAAGAAATAAAACGTTTTGCGCCGTTTTTATTCTTTCTTTAGCTTCAGAGTTAAGCCCATTGTCACATTTTCGGAATCAAAGTAAATACTTTTACGATTTCTGGGAAAAAATTGTGTAAGTAATTTAGAAAAGTCCAAAAAATTTCCATTTTGTTAAAGAATGACCATAAAGGTGACAATTGACAGGATTACAAGTTGCGTAGTTAAAATATTTTTGAAGGGCAACAGGTCATAATGATTAAATGCCCTAGATCTTTTTATGCTAGTTACTAGCTACTTTTTTTACGAAATTTATTGTGTAACGGCTGATGTACAATGTTCTCAACAAGACGCACATCGTTAGAGTCTGTACAAATTCAATTGTTTTCGTCGTTCTTCGAAAATCTATTGTACTTCAAAAATACTTACGAAGTTTTTTTAAAATTAATTCATAAGTACGAGATTTCTTTTGCTTTTAGTGGAAATTTAATTAAGATTTTTGCTTCGTATTTCTTGTAGTTATATTTTTATAGAGGAGGGACCAAATGAATGCAGCTCGCTTGATTTTAATGAATACACAAAGGATCACCGTCAACATCAACGGAGTTGCAGGTGTGTTGTGTCATTATTTGTAGCAGAGACCGGAAGCAGAGTCAAAGTGCAGGTAAGATTAAGTGACAATTAAAAATAAAAGGAAAATTAACCCTACAACGGAAGAGACTCATCAGTGGAATTTATGGGCTGATAACGAGGAATAAGAAGCCGTATACTATGTATGTACTTTCAAAGTTTTAAATATAAAAATAATGGTGAGGAATAAAGCAAGGATAAGTTTTTAGTTAGCTTCTATTTTTTACCCTTTTTCCCCAGAAAGAGGGTAATAATAATAATATAATAATAATAATAATTCATTTATTTCGGACAAAAAAAAATAGTAATGTTAATCGTGGATATGTATCGAAGTAAATACTTTTACATTCTATCTGTCTATTTCTTTGGCACGCTTTGTAGCTTTCACGGCTTGCGGCGATTTCAACTGTGTAATGTCATAGCTTACATAGAGTATAACATTAGGTGCATGTATTTATTATATTTTATTTTTTCTCATTTCAGTGGACTTTTATGCGTTCTGTTTTTTTTTAAGTACTGTTTTACCCATTACGCTTGCATATAATTACTAAATTTAAAGTGGTCCGTTGTCCACCAATCTTCCTTTTCCCTCTTTGATACATTTGCCTTGCTCTGACACTGTTAACACTTTCCCTGTCCCATTCATCTTATATGAACATTTAGATTGTTTTACTATTGTCTCTGTTTAACATAAATGTCAGAAAGAGTACTTATTTAAAACCAAATTAAAGTAAGAGCATTTTCATAACGCACTAGACACTGGCCTGCTGTCATTTTTTATAAAAAAAGGATGCCAAACGAGCACACATTCCACCTGATTGTAAGTGGATGCTGTGGCCCATAGACATCTACATAATTTAGCCTCGTTAAATAATCAAAAACTAAGCATACCATTCCGAATTGAAATCAACAGTGAAAGAAGTGCTGCTTGATAGTAGAAATAGTTAAGAAGGTAGTACACAAGTGCTACCCAGTCGCCACATCTTGAAAACGAACGCCCTCAAGCACGAGGTAAATCGGCACTTAAAATTGCAGCTAACAGTTTTGAGTTCTTTCATTTACACGAATACTTGACATTGAAAAAAACTAATTTAACGGATTTTACCTCGTTTTGTGACTCGTGACAATTGATGCTGTAAAATTTATACAATACAAAAGTTTCAGATAACTGCTTTAAGTACATGCTAACAAATGTGTAACTCTGTAATGATATGAATAAAAAATGTAATAAGTGATCACTAATTTTATTATACGACAGAATATTTGGTTATTTGTGCAACAGCTACTGTATATATATAGTAGGTTTCACTTATAATGACGATGAAGGGACCGGTGGAATTTCGCCACTATATCCGGAATTCGCTATATCCACTACGGCTATTAGGTAGGAGTGGGGAGGACAGAAAACTTGACATTAAATGTTTTCTGTCCTCCCCATGAAATGTATGAAAATAATATTTATTGTTAAAAATACTTTTTGGCTTCTTTGATTTTTGGACCACATTAGAAGAGCACTTATATCTTCATGAGTTTGTCTACAATTTCTTTTCGCAGTCAAAGATTTCCATAATTGATTAAAGCATTGCATAATTTCAGAGCGGTTTTTCCACTTTGTTGACACTGTAGAATGCGAAATATTTAATTATTTCCACAAGTAAATATTGCTTTCACCATTCTAAAGCCTCGAAATAATATCTACTTTTTCTTTAACCGTAAACCTTCTTCTAAAGAGTGCTGTGGTGAACAAACAATCTAACATCTCAAAAATTACTGAGTAACTAATTTTAAGCATATTGTCACAGCTGCCGAACATCTAGGATTACGAATAAAAGATAAGAAAGCTTAATGAATCTATAAATGAACCTTTGTGTTTTTGTTTGTTGACTCGTTCATTGAGTATAGACTCGGTCGTAATACCTGTAAGTGATTTCAGGGAATTTCTTATGAATGACTCATTAAAACTGGTCACTATACCCAAAGTGGTTGTAATATCCGAAGTCGCTATAACCGACCCATTCTCTATTAAAAGTATACGTTATATTCAAGGGACTTCAAAGTAACGTCGTTATAACTGAAAAGTCGGTCAACCCGGAGACGTTATTAACGAAATTCACTGTATATATATATATATATATATATATATATATATATATATATATATATATATATATATATATATATATATATATATAAACGCACAAAATACTTTCTGCTTTTTGGCCATAAACTTCTTCGCAATCATGCGCATGGAAACGATTAGATCCGTACACCCAGTTCCCTTTCTAAATCCAACTTGCACATCCTAAGTTTTTCCACTAGTTTCTTCCATAACTCTTTCAATTAACACCTTAGCATACAGTTTTCCCACAATGCTAAGAAGGCTGATACCACGCCAGTTTTCACAGTCCTGCTGTGATCCTTTTACTTTCTATATTGGGACTGACTGGACTGACAGTTCCCAACATAAATTAAACAAGGTGTACAGAAGGGCTGCAACCACACCCTCTCCAGGCCTTAGCATTTCGAAAGATACTCTATTATATCCGGCTACCTTACCTGCTTCCATGCTTTTCATTGCTTTCATTATTTCATCTACACTTATTTCCCTACCTCTCCACTTCTTTTGGAATTTCTATTTAACTTAATTCGGACGAATCATCAATCTTAAACACGCTTTCAAAGTATTCCTTCCATCTTTTTAAATTCTAAACCATAATAAGCAGCATGCAGCCATTCTCATCTCGTATAGCATTCATTGTAGGCTGTTTTGCGGAGAACTTTTTGGCCAAAAACCAGATAGGTTTTGTGCGTTCATGGACTTGGAAAAGGCTTATGACAGAGTAGACAAAAACGTGTTATGGCAAACACTGAACTCATTTGGTATGAGCGCTGGTTTGATACAGGCATAAGGGCTCTTATTAGGGACTCTAGTGCTTGTGTCAGAACCAATGGGGCCTACTCGGTCTGATTTGGCATTCAAAAAGGTGTCAGACAGGGCTGCGTAGCATCCCCGTGGCTGTTTAACCTATTTATGGACAGTTGTTTGCAAACTTTGAAAGTTGAAGAAAATGGGTTAAGAATGGGTGAGTTAACCGTCAAATTCGTTTTGTACGCCGATGATCAAGTCATATTTGCATCGTCGGCGACCGAGTTGCAAATGATGGTTACTTTAATGAACTGGTCATTATAAAAAAGAGGTATGAAAGTGAACGCAAGTAAGACTAAAGTGATGGTTTTTGGAAGAAAAGAAAGTAAAACGTTATGTGAATAATAATAATAATAAGCATAGAAGGGGAGTTGATTGAGCAAGTGGATGTGTTTGTTTATTTAGTTTAACAGTGGTAGAGCCACGCGGCAGCTTTTTCTGTCGCACGGATGGGCCGGCTTGAACCGGGGTGGTACCACGACCTCACAGAAAACCAGCGTGAAGTAGAGGTTTACCTCTGCATTTCGCTTGGTGAGTGCAGGTGGCCGGAGGCTCTTTTTACTGGAAATGAAGCATTCCATCTTAGTCCTCACGGGTGACAACGCATCTACATTTTGATTTGTAATAGAGGATAGATGTAGATGTCTATGGACCGCAGCAACCACTTACCATCAGGTGGACTGTGTGCTCGTTTGTCATCCTTATCTTATAAAAAAAAGAGTGAATAGAGCTCCATTTACACGCTATTATGAGCAGTCAAAATGTGTGAAATAAGGCACGTATAGCAATTCATAATGCTGTGTTAGTCCCTACTTTAATTTATGGTAGTGAAATTTGGGTCTGGAAGGAGAAGCATGAGAGTAGCATAAATGCTGTAGAAATGCGTTCATTAAGGAGTATGCTAGGGCTAAATCTGAATTACAGGGTGAGAAATAGTGTGATAAGAGAAAAATGTTGTTTGCAAAACGACATTGTGACCAGAATTAAGAAAGGAATGCTTCGGTGGTGACCAAACCAGTGTAGAAAGAATCAACGAGGAAAGAGTGACAAAGCAAATTTATATTGCAGAAGTGAACGGCAGGGTCGGGAACGGACGCCATAGACGAAGGTTTATCGACCAAATCGGCGATATATTGAAAATGGGCCAGATTAAGGGTACCCTTAACCGATGAGCGTGTATGCATAGATATATGGATGTAAAGTAGGCGAGGGAGGTATATATATATATATATATATATATATAATATATATATATATATATATATATATATATATATATATATATATATATATATATATATTATTAAAAGAAAGCTGGTAATCTAAATCGAAAAACAAATCTATACAAAACACAAAATATGGAATCCTATACTGCAATCGTATGTAAAATATTATGTTTTTAAATTATATTAATAATAATAATAATAATCATCATCATCTTTATTCAGGCAAATTACACCCATATCCAGTAAAATCAATAAATTTAAAATCAGTATCCTAAATTTTAGCAATAATTAAATCAATGTCAATACAAAATAATAATTTTAAAATAATAAATCCAGTCAATATAAATAGGCAGTAATGTCAGTATATAAATAAAATAATGAAATAAAATAACATAAAATTAAAATTAAAATTAATAAATAAGTAACAGAATTACACACATTTATTAGTCTAGAGACGAGATCAATAATTAAAACTTTCTCTGAGGCAACTGTGCTGCAATAAATTAAATTAAAATCAATCTACACAATTAAAGTAATACAATACATAAATCAATGTCAACAAGATAACAATTTTAAAATAATACATCCAGTCAATTTCAATAAGCATTAATGTCAGTATATAGAATAATCGAAGCAAATAAAATAAAATTAATACATAATTAACAAAAAAAAACACACTTTTATTAGACAGGAGACGAGATCAATCAATACTTTCTCAGAGGCGGCTGGTCTGCGACATGCCTTTCGCAACAATGCCGGATAATATAACAGTCTAACCTTCCTGAGATCATCGCTAAGACAGTGTTGGAGCTGGCCCGCACTCTGCGCACCAAGGACGCGGCCCACTTGCGCATGGTGGCATTGAAGCAATCGGTGCGCGCATCCGCAAACATACCAGAGGCGCTACAAAATCGAGGCAACCCCATCACCGCCCTAAACGCATTATTATATTGGACGCGGAGGACGCTGTAACTCTTCCTCCTACTGTAATTAGCCCATAAGCTGCACGAGTAGAGCGATGTGCAGAATGCTCGGAAGAGCGTAACCTTGACCGCCTTTGAACACCGCGCAAACCTACGGGCGATCATGTTAGCTCTGACAGACAGCGCCCTCCGTTCCCGGTCCATATCAGCGTGATCCTTTAGGTCGACGGTGAGTAAATGCCCCAGATATTGAAACTGTTTAACCCTTTCCAGGGGTACACCATTTAATTTTATTTGAGGTATATTATCAGGACATTTCGCACCAGCGGCCTCAAAGACAATGTATTGACTCTTTCTGACATTATACAACAATCCGTGGCCACATGCATATTCCTCGCATTTCCGTATCAGCTTCCTCAGGCCGCAGACCGATACACTCAGCAGCACCATGTCGTCTGCGTAACTCAGATTATTGACACAAACACCGTCAATGTGGCAGCCGACATGCTGACTGCTAAGCGCTACGATCAGCCCGTTGATATATAGATTAAATAGCGTTGGTGATGTTAAGCCACCTTGCCTGACTCCACACTCAAGCCGATACGGATCCGACATTACCCCCGCCCACCTGACACTATTGGCCTGGTTTGCGTACCAGTACCGGAACATGCTGATAAGTTCTTGTGGCAAGCCTATACTTTGCAGCTTGTCCCACAGCAGGTTATATGTCACCAGGTCAAAGGCCTTGGATAGGTCGAGGAAGCACGCGTACGCAGGCGTCCTGCGATCAGTGTAGTATTTGACGGTTTGCTTTAGACACAATATGGCGCTTTCAGTGGATAAGCGAGGACGAAATCCAAACTGGTTATCGTGGAGCGTTACATGTTTATTCAACTGTGTGTTGAGCAAACCGTCAAACACCTTTGCAATTACGGTGGCAAGAGAAATGGGCCGATAGTTACACTTGTCAGTCAAGACACCCGTCTTGTTCTTCACTATGGGTACCACCACGGTTTTCATAAAATCCGCGGGCAGGTAGGAATGGCTCACACACAGAGAGTAGAACAAAGCCAAGACCCTAGGTAGGTGAGGTCCAGCATGTTGCAAGTGCTCAACACTAAGTCCGTCATGTCCCGGGGACTTGCCTCCTGACATATCTCCTATAGCTTTTGTTACGTTTTTTGCCAGGAAACTAGTCCCCACTGTTTGTGTGTCCAGGTCAGTGCTGAACACTTCCACTACCGGATCCAACAGAGACTTTACAGAAAAATGGCTCTTGAAAAGATTTGCGATGTCCTTGGGATTGTTCATGCCATCGACGCACACAGGAAGGCCAGATCGTACATTTATTTTACTGGTGGACTTCCAGAAGCCGCGAAAATCTCCTTTGCTATGTTTCACAGCAAGAGCGTCCATCTTTATTTGGTCTTGATGATTTTGGCACCATTTTAATCGGGACTTGAACACTCTTCTGCTATCACACATTTCTTTGTAAAGAAAACCTGACCTGGGTCTACCACACAATACCCAGTCATTGAATTTAGATCTGGCCCCTCTGTGAGCCTCACTGACGTGTTTGTTCCACCCAGCTATGTATATATTAAGTTACAATTTTAGCTCTTTCCCTTGTAAGTGTTGTTCAGCATGTTGTGAAACTCTGTTATTGGCTTAGTGCTATATTATGTGGGTGGTGTACCTATTTAATTATGTAATAGGATATAAGAGTGCATTTCTTCGCCAACAAACTTTCTTTACAGTTTGGCGAAGTTATAAAATTATGTAATGTTTTTGTAAATGTTAGTAAATAAATAAAAACAATATATTTTAGATATGTTTGTTAAAAATATACTGTTGAATTTTATAATAAAAAAACAAAGACATGTCGAGCATTAAAAATAAGTATTCAATAAGTTTAATATACGCGATATCATCCTTAAAATTAGTTTTAATTAATTAACAATTTTATCAATGCTGTTGGAGATCAATCTTAATTTACTAGTGTTAGCATAATGTGAAACATTTAGGCGAGAGGCTATCGTTTTAGTTGCAACGACTCTTTTTAAGGAATATTCAAAACCCAATTTATTTAATATAGAGGCAAATATTTTCTTTGTCATAAGGCTTTAAAATATTATATAGTTGTCACTTAAAAAAAGGAGAACTTGAACGACTAAATTTTCCTAGCGATTTAATAATCATTTTCTATCTTGCTCTCTATTAGGTAAAATACCTAAAATAATCAATTCAATTCTGTAAAATAAAATACTCTCGATTCTTCCACCTCTATTCACAAGACTTGCCTAACCATCTACACACTTTTGACATATATCTCTTATAATTAAATGCCACTTACCCTACATACTATTTACATATTTTACACCTTCTCCCTTAGTTTAACATAATTTAAAATTAAAAAATTTGTACAACCGACTCCAATATCTGGGGGCACGGCAGTGCCCCCGCCAAGTCGAGCAAAAAAGCGGCACGGCCGTACCATCCTTTTCTCGAAGCAGTTCAGGCCATTTCCGAAACCCTATATTTTCGATATGGATAAAACTAGAAGCCTGAATTTTTACTAACCAAGTAGGCAATGTATGAACTCGGTATATATTTTAAATTTCATTAAATTTGAACCAGTAGTTTAAGAATTGTAACTAGTCAAAGTTTCTTAATTTTGTCACTCACTGACTGACCGATCATCAAAACTCTGAGGCACTTCTAGCAGACATAGAAACTTCAAATTTGGAATACAATTGTTGTTTAATATATTAATCAAGCAAAAATTAAAATATTTCACAATTTCGGTCCAGTTTTTGAGATACATCAACTGCATAAATAACTTTGTAATCCCATATAAACATATAGTATTACAAAGTTACATTTGCAGTGAATGAATCAGTGTACCTTTATATTATGTATAATGGAATAATAGGTGTAAATAGCTACCTAGATATAACTATCTACAAAAAGAAATGAGATGCCATCAAAAACATAACTTGTAAAAAAAGCCAAGTCTCGCAACTCAGTTCTTCTACCGTAAAAAGTTGTGAGATCCATGTAATACCAAGTCGGTTAATTTATTCAGTCCATAGATTGATACATACATTAACTTGGCAATCGCATGAAAACACAATATATCTCACAAGTAATACATATTATATTAAATTAGATTGTTTAGTGCGATGGCCAAGTCAATCTATGTATCAATTTATGGACTGAATAAATTAACCGACTTGGTATAACATGGATCTCACAACTTTTTACGGTAGAAGAATTGAGTTGCGAGACTTGGCTTTTTTTACAAGTTATGTTTTGATGGCATAAATTATTAAGAATAACCTTTGATCAAACCTTGAAAAGAATAATTGAAATCGGTTCACCCAGACAAAAGTTATAACACACATAAAAAACATACAATCAAGTTGAGTACCGTCTCCTTTTTGAAGTCGGTAAAAAATTACAAGTCTCTCTTAAGTCTCTTAATAAAATTACGATATACATTCAGTAACAATGAAGTACAGTGTAGTGTAGTATAGCCCCCACGACTATATATATATTAGTGTTAAGATAGAATAAGGACATTATAATTAAAGTTATAGAAGCAGCAACACGTCTCTATCTCATTGACACACATCCTATATCACATGGCGACCCTGCCAGGCGGTGCGCTGCTACAATGCACGCGCACCGCCACGGCCTGCAAAAATTGTTGAAAATAATATAAATATTTCCCGGACTACACGGAACATATACCCGGATGTGACGAAAAAAAAAATAAATGAATATGAATAAAAGAAGAGTCCACAATAATAATTTTGCAGAAACTAAAAATTAAAAAGTACGTATAGTATCTGAAGACAACAGACAACAGCTACAAAGTGTGAGGAAATAAATTATGGATTTTTTTTATATAATGACCAAATACTAAAATTATTCAAGAAGCGGCAGATTAATTTAAAAAGGAAAGAAGCGGTTGTAATCTTGAAAGCTTCGTCCAGAACGAGAAGAATGTCAAAATTGAGCCGAAAAGAACAAAGAAGAACTTAAGAGGTAACTTCGCACCTGTGTGATTTTAATTCCATTTAAAACTTTATTTATCAATTTGAGATTGTTTTTATATTCTTTTTGCTATAATATTTGTTGAAGTTAAGTATTAAATATTCTATATTTAATACATGTATGTTTAAATTCAAATTATTTATCAGACAATTCACGATACTATTGATTTTTCAATATTTTTATCACTATTTATATATAAAAAATGCAATCATAATACAATATCAAAAATTAAGCACATTACATTTTAGGCACTTATGGCATTTATTTTATGGCACAAGAAAATTTTATATTAAATTTTATTGTTTATTGTTTCATATTATTTTTATAACTGTGCAGGATACAATACAAAACCGAATGAAATAATATAGTAGTAGATTACATTTTTAAATCTACCATGGTTTATCATAAATTAATTTTTCGTTTAGTTAAAATAACACCGATGATATTTTTAGTTGTGATTTTTTTTTATAGTAAATTTTATTTAAATGTAAATATTCAATTTGAAAAGGGTTAAAAATTATTCGGTATTAATAAGTGTTAGGTTTTCTTTTCTTTTATAAAGGCAGTGACTTTAAAGTTATATATTAACCTACTTAAAAATTAAAACTTTTCTTTCTTTCTTTGAATGTCAAATATTAAGTAAGTAATTAATGTTTTGTTGTGTAAAGTTGATATTTGTTACAGTAATTATTCAATCATTTTCTGTAAACGATATAGTAAATACCATACTTCTAGAATTTTTTTTCGATCTAAACAAAAGTAATGTGTCTAAAGTTCTGTGTAAATAAGGAATTTAAAACTATCATTTTACTTGTATCCACATATAATTTATGTAATAATAACATTGTATAAGTTACGTTTAAATTAGGTGATCATAATACGATGTAATCGCAAACGTTGCCATATACGTACTTTGTTAATTAAAACAAAAGTGTCTCAAATCGCTTGCACTGCTAAGAGTGGAATTACAATGCGATCATGTTATTGTTATTGAAAACTATTCCGTTGCTATGACTTCTTTGTTCTATATCTTAATATGAAAAACAATAATTTATTTTTGATTTAATATTGATTAAACTTTCATATCATAAGGTTTTAACTATTTCATTATTTTTTGGGATAACTGTTGGAATATCTAGCTTATTTGTGTGGATTATGGAAATAACTGCTTTATTTAATTCAATTTTGGAACTCTTAATATTATGTATACAATTAATTAATTTAAATTTTATTGTACCCATATTGTGAGCCTCAATCCCTAACTGACAACGATGTAACTAAATATTATACGAGACTATTTTATGATATAAATTTGTAAAAGACGCGAGTAAATGTTGTGTAAGTGTGAGAGTAAGGTAAAGAAAATTATCGGAGGTTAGCATATCCACATACAATCGGCCCGATCAGCTGAGAGTTTGGAAAACCTAATAACCGATTAATTTTTAAGGTGGTTCTGACACTATTAAATACGGAATAAGTTTTAATGTATTGTTAATAAGGTAAATGAGAATTTATTTTGAATTGTATAAGAATATTATCCATAATTTTAATCATGTATGTACGCGAGCCGTGTACGTGAAAATTATGGTTCAATTAAATAATGGTTAATAAATACTATAAAGGTAAAGAAATAAATAAAAAGAAAACGAAAGTTGACCTGCAATAATAAGTAATAGAGAGATACGGGAACGTCCATCACTGGTAAAGCATATAGTCCTCGAGCAGGGTATGTTTCCATGATTGGATGATAAAATCGGGAGTAACAGGTACTAGGGAACAATACCTTAAGTACAAGTGAGATGTGAACGAGTTTACTCATATTAGTACTGTTGGGGACAAGAGAAGTCTTAAATTTGTTACCCTTAATAATGGTACATAGAGGTCATATCCTTCATTGGATCATAGTGTGAACTTAGTTTCCTCCGTGACAATTGTTGGAGTCCTTTTAAAATGACTTAAAAGTTGACCTCAAGGTTGTGCGCACAACCCAAGGTACAGTTCTACCTTGAGATAGTATGATAAAAAAAAGTTTATGTACCAATAAAATGAAATGAATGTTATAAAAAAGTAATATAATCCCCAAGTAAATGGGGGGCCCATATTTATAAAGTACTCGCGTGATAAATATTGCGAAATAAAATATAAATGAAATGAATTAATACTCCGATTCCCGGTATCTAAATAATAAATAAATATATAAGTGAATAGAGAGAAATAAAGCTAGCTAAAGGTAAAAAAAATCAAGAAAAAAAAGTACGTACAAGAATTATGAAAAAAGAAGATAGTAAAAAGGCTTATCAATCAAAAATAAGGAATGAGATGAAATGTATGAATAAATATATAAGAGCAGAGAATTTTAAAATATAAATGAATGTATAACTATTCTAGAACTTCGCGAATTACCTAACTATGTCAAATAAGTATGTTGTATGTATGCATGATACATCATACCAATCATATTATGACGTTGAAATTACTATGGGTAGAGGGATATGGCCTCCCAAACTACCCATAGGATATACCTACCTATATTTACTTTTGTAATTTATATTTTTATTAGACTAACGTTTTGTATTTATTTTATAAGTTTAAAAAAAAAAAACAAATGTATTCATTTATTTTTTATTTTTTTTTGTCGGTGGGAGGTGTAGTGTAGTATAGCCCCCACGACTATATATATATTAGTGTTAAGATAGAATAAGGACATTATAATTAAAGTTATAGAAGCAAAGCAACACGTCTCTATCTCATTGACACACATCCTATATCACAACAGTGTATAACTTGACATAAAAACAATAATAACAGAGTACATTTAATAATAAAATTATTGTTATTAATAAAACTGTTGGTTTAGAGCCGTGGTAGCTCAGATGGTTAGCGCTCGATGTAAGCTTCACAGTACTCGAGCCACCCGGGTTCGATCCCCGCCGGCACCAATGAAATTGTTAATTGCAATTTTAAGTGCTGAATTACCACGTGCTCGGCGGTGAAGGAAAACATCGTGAGGAAACCTGCATGTCTGAAAAATAAGATAAAAAATATTTCTAAGACATGTGAAGTTCGCCAACACGCATTGGGGCAGCTCGACGGACATTTCCTTGCCCTAAAATCCTGTTTCCTGTTTCTAATGGGGTAACGGCGCATCCATCTGGGCGTACAACTTTGTGGTTTTATGGATCCCGCGCCATAGTTACGGTTACCAAATTGTATCGCCTTCCCTAAAATTCCGGTGCAGGTACCACTTTTTTCTAACTGCTGACGTTTCTGTGAGATGTGAACGCGATCTGCTCGTTCGGGTTTTAAGCAGTCAAGTCGCATACGTAACGCGCGGCCTTGTAGTAATTTTCCTGGACTCTCTCCCGTGGTACAGCGTTCAGTATTTCTATATACCAAAAAAAATCTTAGGAGCGCAACATCCACGTCTATGTTCTGTGATACAGTCTTTTTAATTACGTTTTTGTATGTTTTAACCGCATTTTTAGCTGCTCCGCTGGATGAACGATGATACGGCGCTGAATATGTATATTCTATTCCGTTAATTGCTAAAAACTATTTAAGTTCTGAACTAAATGAAGGGTAGGCCGTTATATGAAACTAATTTTTTTGGTAAACCAAACCGATACTATAATTCTCTTAATACTTTAATTACCGATTTCGAATTGGTAGAATTTATTTTAATTACTTATTTTTTTTTTAGTTACTCGTTTAAGTGCAACACCCCCTAAAGTTACGAAATTAGGTGGTACGAAATTAGGTTTCTTCGTGCCCACCTTAAACACCATGAGCTCACTCTTTGCAACAATATATTTTAAACCGTGGGCTTCTGCATAAACCTATCATATGATCAAAAGCCGTCTGAGTGTACTGACTGACGGGCTCAGAAGTACCATGTCGTCTGCGTAACTGATATTGTTCATGCAGAGTCCATCAATAGAGCAGCCGACATGTGCAATTCCGAGTCTATGAATCAGTTCATTTATATATAGATTAAAAAGCGAAGGTGAGGTTAACCCCCCTTGGCTCACACCGCATTCTAACCTATACTCGTCCGACAGTGATTAGACCACCTGACCTGATTAATTAGATGACCGTACCTATTGGTACAATTAGCATTTTTAGCAATTGCTAAAAACGCTAATTGTACGAGACTGGTAGACCAGCCTTTTTCAATTTATCCCACAGAATGTCATAACTGACAAGATCGAAAGCCTTTGAAAGATCCAGGAAGGCCGCATACACTGGCGTATTCTTTACAATGTAATACCCCACAATGTGCTTCAGCGACAGTATTGTACACTCAGTGGATAGATTTGATTATGATAATATGTACTTTTAACTGTCTCTCAAGCACACTGTCAAGCATGTTAGCCGCAGTTGTCGCTAATGAAATGGGCCGATAGTTGCACATATCCGAAATATCGCCGGTTTTGTTTTTCAAAATCGGTACCACGATCGTTCTCATTAGCTCTTCCGGCAAATAACAGTGCCTCATGCAGAGGGTGAAAAAGAGCGCCAGCAGTCTAGGTAAGCGTGTTGAAAGTGCTCGATGCTAAGCCAATCGTGACCAGGTGACTTTGCTCCAGTCATGCCATTTACCAAAATAGTGATGTCCCTAGCGGTGATGCGATCGGGCAAATGAGTTGGTGCACCAATCTGATGATGAATCTCAGCATCGAATTCAATAGGTGACTGTAAAGAAGACTGAACCCGGAACTGACTCTTAAAAAGATTGGCTATCTTTCACACCCCCAACGCTCACTGGGGTACCTTCTCTAGGACTCAACTGCTTAGTATGCTTCCAAAACCCACGAAAATCTTTATTCCTATGTTCATACGCTAGTTTATTCATCTTGATTTGGTCCTGATTATTTTGACAAAACTTAAGTTTTCTTTTAAATACTCTTTTAGATTTCATAATATCATTATAAAAATACCCGCCACGCGGTTTCCCATGCCAGATCCAATTTAGGAATTTTTGTCGAGCATTCCGGTGAGCATCACGCACGTGCCAGTTCCATCCCAGTGTAGGTCGACTACGCTTTCTGACTATCTGCCGGTCGCGATCACTGTCGTAACTGTACTTAGAGGCCTCACATAAAATATTAATAATGGATATATATATATATATATATATATATATATATATATATATATATATATATATATATATATATATATATATATATAATTTATCTAACACAGATCGATGTGCTAAAATATACACATATATTACAATACTGATTTAGTTCATACTGGAAATCGATTTCTCTTAATTTATCGCTACAGCGTTTGCCATATATGTAAATTTGGTTCAAATTTCGCTCACCCAATTTTACTTTATTGATTATATATTCCTGGTCTACGCCTAACCGTTGTGAGATCACACTGCACCTCTAATGGAAAGTGGTCTGACCAATAAATGTCATTATGAATTTTAATTGTGACTACTGACTTCCATGCAGCCTGAGTTGTTAAACAGTAGTCAATCGAACGACAACTACCATGTACATCACTCATAAAGGTATAAGAACATGAGCCAATTCCTAGCTTCATAATATCGGCTGTAAACCAATTTTATTCTAGACAAAATTCTAAAATTTCCTTACCAAACAATGTACCTGGGTGAGCATTAAAGTCTCCTTACACACATAGTTTCAATATTCTCACTATCAACTATTATAGATATTTCACTTAAACACTCAACAAATTCTACCAGATTGTCTTGCTCAACCGTAGGCATGCACACATTAAAAAATAACATAAACCTATCAGAAACACATACTTTAATAGCAATAATACGCTCGCTCATACACGAACCACAGATACAGAGTCAAACACGTTGTTTTTCTATGGTAAGCCGACACCGCTATAAGGCCGTCCTCGCAATATTCCTTTGCTTGTATCAACCGCAAATTTCCCGAAGAAACAAAAATCCTTATTTACTTGATCCAAGTTAGGAATCTCATGGGGCAGGAGCCATGTCTCCTGGAGTGCAATTATGTCCACCCTTTCACTCAAAAACTGTACAAAGTCTGCTGATCTTTTAAAAGATTTACAATTAAAGCTTATCAATTTGATTGTTGTGTTATCCCTAGCATCATTATTCACCAGGTTTTTTTTTAATAAAGATAGGTTACCCGACTTACTTTCATTAAGATTACTCGGCTTATTGAACCTAATAAATCTGCGGAAAGATACTCCAATGAGCCATAGATTTTCATCCACAAACACGTGTAATTTATCCTTTGGAATCATAAATGTGTAAGCTCCATAGTCCTTTTTGAATTTCATATTTACTTTCTCTGGTCGCACATCAGTGTTAGTTTTACATTTAATATAACTCATTATGTCAACAGTCTCACAGCTGTTATCAACGTTTTAAATATAAAATGGGATTTTTATATTTGCTGCTTTAAATTTACAGTCTCATATCATGTCATCTCATAGCATATCAGCCTTGCCTTTTAAATCAATAAACTTGTTTTTTACGCGCTTGTTTCGCACTAATGTCCAGTCGTCTCTTCCCAGTTCATCATCTAAGTAATCATGAATATCGCCCGCCCCCTTATTACAAACATATTCAATTACTAGGTTATTTAATGACACCGCAGTGGCCTCCTTATAAGATAAGGGTAGGTGTGGGTAGTATTTCCGCCGACATAACCGTAGTGCGGGCTTGAGTTCGCACTGGCTGTGATGAAGGTGGCATATCTTCATACTAGCCTTAACGTAAGATTGCATTGAAACAGATAGGGGCGAGTCAGTATTATGCCTTCTGTCGACATTGCACGTTTCATTATGCATACGTGCTAAACTTTTAGTTTGAACCATACCCATGTGAGAGTCGTGTAACTCATTTAAAACTTAGCCCTACAGGCACTAGAAATAACCACCCAGTGACCCCACATTATATAACATAGTTCCGAATAAAGTTCGTTCATTCCACATAAATAATTTTTCCATTTAATTTTTTAATGTCCACTTCAGTAGGCCAGCCATCTCTCATATAACTAATAAATCTACTCTATGATAGGATCGTGTACGGTTTTATTTTTAAGTTTATAATAATTGTAATCTAAAAGCTATGCTTCCAATGCAAATTGCAAATATTTTTGTTCCGGCACATCACATTGTTCAGAAAATTTAGTTTCTTTATAAGTTTTCATCAAACGAGGTAATGCGTCGGCTGTATTACGATCAGTACTTATAAATTCCATTGTAAAATTGTATGACGACACTATTAATGCCAATCGGTGCAATCTACTAGCAGTCATTGTAGGAATACTATGACCCGGATCAAAAGTACTTACCAAGGGATTATGATCTGTCCGCAGTTTAAACTAGCGGCCATACAGATATTGGTGAAACTTTTTGATTGCGAATATAATTGCTAATTCTTCATTTTCTATTTGACTATAGTTTATTTCGGCGGATGTGAGTGATCATAAAGCATACGCGACAGAGCGCTCCCGCTTCTCTACTACCTAGTCTACCTTTATACCATCTTTATTAACAATTTAACCAAGATATTTTATCTCGTGCGCAAAAGACACACTTTTCTTTCCTAAACTTTAATCAATATTTTTTCAACCTTAAAATAATATTTTGCAATGTCTCAAGATGTTCTTTTACAGATATACTAAAAATCAAAATATCATCTAAGAAAACTTCCGAATTAGTTATATCTTTAAGGTTTATCATAATTCTTTGAAAAATATCAGGGCTGGAAGCCAATCTAAAAACAAGACGATTTTACATAAAAATACCCCTCTTTGTTTTAATTACCGTATATTTCTTTGATTCATCTGACTCTACTTGGTTATAGGCCTGTCATATTTATATTTTTAGCGTCGAATTTAGAGAATATGTAAAAAAATATTCAAAAATATTTAAAAGAGTGTGCTCCACAGCCAAGTCTTTGCATTTGAGCAACAAAATTAAGACGGCTTCTAATAAAATTAAAATGACATGGAGTATAATTAATAGCGAAACTGGTAAGATCAACTCTCGCAATTCAAACTACAAGTTAAGTGTTAATAACAAATTAACCGAATCAGATCAGGACGTTGCAGTGGTTTTTGAGATATATTTTACTGATATTCCGATATTAACCAATAAGTCACTGAATTCTTCTCGTGCGGTCGCCGAATCATTACTTAAACAAAATGTAAATGCGTGTACAAAGAATTTTACATTTCATAAAGTATCATCAAAAGATATTGTAAAATATTTTAAAACTATTAATGTTAAGAAAACTGCGGATCTGTGGGGGATTTCTGTTAAAGTTATTGCGTCTATAATAGATACAATCGCGCCTCATTTAGCTGTTATTTTTAATACTAGTATCGAATCTGGTGTGTTTCCTGATTTAATGAAGTATAGTAAAGTAATACCTTTATTTAAATCTGGTAGTACATTAGACCCCGCCAATTTTAGACCTATTTCTGTACTACCAACACTTAGTAAGATTTTTGAAAAAATTATTCTTGATCAAATGTTAAATTTCTTTAATATAAATAATTTACTTCATAAAAATCAATTTGGTTTTACAAGGGGTCGCTCGACAACTGATGCCGGTGTTGAGCTGATTAAATATATATTTAATGCATGGGAGAATTCACAGGATGCTTTGGGTATATTTTGTGACCTATCCAAAGCCTTCGATTGTGTTCACCATGAAACATTAATCAGGAAACTTCAACACTACGGTGTAAGAAGTGATGCTCTAAAATTAATTATTTCATATTTAAGTAAGAGAACGCAAAAAGTTGTCATCAACAGTACGAGTTCTTCCGGGTCGATGGTACAGATGGGCGTGCCTCAAGGCACAATTCTCGGCCCCTTTCTGTTTCTTGTATATATTAATGACTTACCTTACATAGTAGGAGATAACCATGATATAGTATTATTTGCAGATGACACTTCTTTAATTTTCAAATTAAGTCGACATTTGCTAAAATATGACGAAGTAAATAATGCTATATCTAAATTAGTGAATTGGTTCAATGTCAATAATTTGCATTTAAATGGCACTAAAACGAAATGTATGAAATTTATGACTCCAAATGTCAAACAATTAAATACTAATGTAATTTTAAATTGGGAGAAACTGAGTCTTGTAGATACCACCATTTTTCTTGGAATCACACTAGACGCGAAGCTTCAATGGAGCCCCCATATATCAAAGCTAGCAAGCAGACTTAGTTCTGCAGCATATGCTGTAAAAAAGATTAGAAGTCTAACTAGTGTTGAAACAGCTAGACTAGTTTACTTTAGCTATTTCCATAGCATAATGTCGTATGGTATTTTGCTATGGGGACACGCAGCTGACACTGAAGTTATATTTGTTTTGCAGAAGAGGGCCATAAGAGCAATTTATGATTTAAAGCCTAAAGAGTCGCTCCGACAAAAATTTAAGGAAATTAATATATTAACTTTGGCCTCTCAATTCATTTATGAAAATGTAATGTACGTACACAAAAATAAAAGTAGTTTTACAAAAATAAGTGATATTCATTCTGTAAATACTAGGAACAGACACAAGCTAGTAGTACCAGTTACTCGACTCCATCGAGTCAGTAATTCATTCTTGGGGCGATGTATACGCTTTTACAACAAAATTCCAGAAAATATACAAAATTTGACCTGCTCAAAGTTCAAAAACTTTATTAAACTAAGTTTGTATAAAAAGGGTTATTATAATATTAAAGAATTTATAGATGATAATAACCCCTGGAAGTGAGGTGATCGCTCCCAAGCTATTTCTAATTTGTTGTGTTGTTAATTTGTGTAACATACATGATTATAAGCTGTTATTTAAAAAAAAAGTCCCGCTGGGTTTCTTGCTGGTTCTTCCCAGAACAGAGGTTTTTTTCGAACCAGTGGTAATTATACAAAAGAGTGACTTTCAATAAGTATTATTTATAATCTATATTGAATAAAAAAGTTTCTGTTTCTGTTATAAATCTAACTTACTGAATTTAGTACAACCGCTAAGATTCGCTATTAAGTCTTCGATCATAGGAACCGGGAATTTGTGACACATCAAGTTCGCCGAGCCTGCCGATATTTGCTATTGATTTACATATTTTTTCACAGTTGATACACTTATTATAACTAAATTTCCTCGTTACCACTGTGAAATAAAACACTCTCGATTGTTCAATTTTCATTGAAACGCCTTGCCTAAACATCGACATACTTTTGAAATGTCTCTCTTATAAGTAAATGTCACCCACCCTACATACTATATAATATTATATTACAGATTAGAGACTTACCCAGCTTTAATGAAATATTTGTCACTAAAATTAAATTATACTCGTAACTAAACAATGCTGGACATAGATAATTACTTTATAAAACATTTTTAAATATAAACGTGCTAATGCCCATCCGAGTAGAAAATATGACACACTAAAATCATCGTTCGAGGCAATAAGAACGGCCGCTAGCCCACTATATATCTCCCAGTAGATTAAATAACATGGATTTACTACGTGCTTAGAATGTCCTTACGATAAATATTGGATCGCAAAAGTTGAATACAAATTCGGTAGATCAATACTCCATTTGCGAGGCTTGATTGAATAGAACCAGTCTATGACTGGAAACCATCTCAACCACTACTCAAATAGGAAAGCTAAAAGAACTTAGAGTGGTTCTGATAATTTTATTGGTCGCAGGTAGTGCAAGACTGTGTGCTTACTTTGGGGCCAGGATTTTACAAATATATATTTCGATTCTTGATTTTTGTTTGTGTCATTTACTTAATATGTCGTCTAGTGGTGGTGTAGGTGAATCCACTACTCCATATCATCAAGTGCAGCTGTCACAGGTGACAGAGGAAAATGTAGCAAAAGACAGACAGCAGCATTTTTCTGATAACGACTCTAAATAATACAAATTGCGGTTGGCAACCTGTCTGCCCTATAAGCCAATCTGAGGAGATAATAATGATGGTTATGTTGCAGCCTAACATAATTAGAGTTTCAGTATACAGCCTAGTCTTTTTATTTAACAGCACGGTTAACTAGAGGCCCGCATGACATCAAATTTCTGCCTCTACGATATGAGCGTGACACATTAAAACATACATACATAACATACATAAACACTCACGCCTGTCACCCAGAGGGGTAGGCAGAGACTATGGAATTCCATTTGGCACGATCCTGACACACCTCTCTCGCTTCCTCCACATCCATATACCTACGCATACACGCTCGTCGGTTAAAGGTACTCTTAATTTGGCCCATTTTCAATATATCGCCTATTTGGTCGATAAACTTTCGCCTAGGGCGACCCTTTCCGACTCTGCCACACATTAAAAATAAACATAAAATAAAAAAAAATTGTTAACGTTAACGTCCTGTAAATTCTAGAAGTCAAGATAACTAGCATATACAAGATGAGTGGAATACCGTCTGTGTCCACGAATTTGTTTTGCGTTTTGGACCCTACATCGCTTTGGGATTATGGATTCGTTTAGGCAGAAAGCACAAGATAAGGAATTAAATATAACAATAAAAGGAGAGGTTTACTATTGATAATTGTCTTGCAATTATTCGGTTATAGAAGCAATTAACTGAAAAGATTCCACGCACATTTCAATTATTGTTATATATTAAAACGAATTAGACTCGCAAGGGACTCAGAACAAGGTTTATGTTTTACATTTAGGCCATAAAGCCCATCGAATATGGGCGATAAATTGTTTATGGTTGCGTTAATGTGCGCATATTTTGAAAAATGGTTTTTATCTGAAAAGTGAAATTAGAATTTTCAATATAACCGTAATAGGGAAACGCTTTTCTATGAAATTACTTGATCGGGTAAGTTATGTCAAGGCAGATGATATTAATTTAACAAAATTCCAACAATGCAATATAAATCCATATGGGTTAAATTCGATTTGTTTT
Source organism: Parnassius glacialis (assembly GCA_033319125.1). Lineage (NCBI taxonomy): Eukaryota > Metazoa > Arthropoda > Insecta > Lepidoptera > Papilionidae > Parnassius > Parnassius glacialis. The sequence goes on along the minus strand of JAVANC010000028.1, from coordinate 1,427,552 downwards.
ATTTTATTTACTATTACATTAAGTTTTTTTGTCTAATTATTCTAGCTCTTCACTACATCACTGTTGAACATAGGCCTCCCCCAAGGAATGCCACAAAGCAAGGTCCTGAGCCACTTACATCTATCGACTTCCAGCATATCATATCAGGTCTTCACTCCGCCGAGGAAGCCATCCTACACTTCACTTACCGGCACGAGACAGTCACTTAGAAACCTTTCTTTGTCATTTTTAGGGTTCCGTAGCTCAAAAGGAAAAATTGGAACCCTTATAGGATCATGTCCGTCTGTCTGTATGTCTGTCTGTCAAGAGCCTTTCTCTTAGGAATGCGTGGAGGTATCAAGCTGACATTCATACCAAATACTCAAGTCTGCTGTCCCTTAGAGCTGTGAAAAACTCAAACTTCTAAGCCAACGCAATCAAAAGATACAACCGTTAATGCTGCAAATTTTTGAAATTCGCAAGGGAATCAAAACCTACAGGGTACTTTCCGTGAACTCAGAATCGTAAAATTTGATACAAATTGCGAAAAGCATAAATTTTCAGTTACGTCATATAATAAAATTTTTAATGATTTTAATAGTAGTAGTAGTAGTAGTATAATTATTTTTTTTAGGTATATAAGTATATACCTACGGATTTGTTCGGAACCCTCGGTGCGCGAGTCCGACTCGCACTTGGCCGGTTTTTTTTATGTGTACTGTGTGATACAGGATAAGGTTATTAAGACCAACATCAAAGTTACCACTTCAAGTACATTTTTGTAGATTATGGGTGACTAACGAGTATACGGTCCATCTGATGGTAAATGGCTTCTCTAGTCTAATAGTAGTAATATCTTCTAATTCTAACTCACAACGGTAACTTATTGCATCTTGTCATCTATTTCGCATTCAGTCTATGCATGGCACTCCTGAAATTTGTGTAGATTTTCGGTAAGTCCTATGCGCAAAGTTGGCTCTTCTTCAGAAATATCTGTTGATTCACTTACAGTTTGTTGTAGTTTCTTCAGACCACCATACAGTGAGGCTTGGGCTTTTTTTTGTTTCGCAATGTTTGCCATCGTCGCGAATTGTTAAATACAAACACAATATTATGAGGTGCTCATATTATTATTATATTTATAACAACATAGAATTTTTCTTATTTTTGTCTTTTTTTTTAAAGATTACCCCCACTCTAGTATTTTCTCCTATATCGTGGAGGCAGTTTAAAAACACAAATTGCACAAGGACAAACATCCAAACCTGGAACAATTACTTGTAGGCCATACAAATATTTGTTACGTGCGGGATTCGAACCCGCGGTCCCCAGCGCAGCAACTCATTGCTAAGCCACTGCGCCACGGAGCCGTCAATTATTGATTCCGATACTAAGTTAACGCAGTAGAACTATATTTAAAAGCTTAGACTTCGAATACATCACTTGAATTAGGCTTAGGATACATCACAATGCTATTTGTCAGAAGCCACAAAATCTTTTCCGTATTATTTATAGTCGCCTCTTACGACACTCAAGGGATAAAATGAGTTTTGAATTCCCTTAAGCTCCTAACGCATGGCACAATATTATTCTTAAACTGAACTCAGGCCGGTAAGGGGCGACTGTTGAAATCGAATTATAAATTAAATAGTAATTACTTGTTGAACTAAAATTTTAATTCCTGATTTAAACAAAGTTTACAAATTGTTTCATTATCAAAGAATCGATGGGTTTCTTGATTCTGAAACTGCATGTAAACTTTCTTAAAATTTATAGCAAAAGTATTATACTAACATAGTGGCACAGAAGGACACAGGTCATTAGTCCCAAATTTGAACTTACAGCGTCGATTATTTTGTCACTTGTACCTTGTGACTTTTAATGATTAATAATAGTTTTATAAAACAAATTTTTATACTGTTATATGTTCACAAATCAAGCGTCACATTTTTGACAAGTCATCATCGTATAGAATAGAATAGAATAGAATAGAATATTTTTTTATTAGAATAGAATAGAATAGAATAGAATAGAATAGAATCATTTTTATTCAATATACATTACATGTGTAATTGTTATTGAAAGTCATTTTTTACTTTACCATTCAGGTACCATTCATACCAGTCATTTTTTATTCAATATAGATCACATGTGTAATTCTTATTGAAAGTCATTTTTTACTTTACCACTGGTTCGAAAAAAAAACCTCCGTCCTGGGAAGAACCAGCAAGAAACCCAGCGGGACTTTTTTTTTAAAGCAAATTTTACAATAATGGTTATACAACTATATAAGTACAAAATTTATTTTAGAAACAGCTTGGAAGCGATCACCTCATTTCCAGGGGTTATTATCAACCATGTATTCATTTATACTATAATACCCCTTTTTATACAGTTTCAACTTAACAAAACATTTAAACTTGCTAATAGAGAGAGCCTGTACACTTTCCGGGACCCTGTTGTAATAGCGTATACATTGCCCCAAGAATGAATTACTGACTCTGTGGAGTCGAGAAACTGGTATCACTAGCTTGTGTTTGTTCCTATTGTTTACAGAATGCACATCACTTTTTTTTACTAAAACTACCTTTGTTTTTGTGAACATACATTAAATTTTCGTAAATATACTAAGAGGCCAAAGTTAATATATTTATTTCTTTAAATTTATCTCTAAGAGACTCTCTCAGTTTTAGGTTGTAAATAGCTCTAATGGCCCTCTTCTGTAAAACAAAAATAATTTCTGAATCAGCCGCATTTCCCCATAGCAAAATCCCATAAGACATTATGCTATGGAAATAACTGAAATAAACTAATCTAGCTGTCTCGACACTGGTGAGACCTCTTATCTTTTTTACAGCATAGGCTGCAGAGCTTAGTCTGCTTGCTAGTTTGGATATATGGGGGCCCCACTGAAGCTTTGCGTCGAGAGTGATGCCAAGAAAAACAGTGGATTCAACAGGGCTCAGTTCTTCCCCATTTAAAAACACATTGGTTCTCAGATTTTTAACATTCGTTGTTGTAAATTTAATACATTTAGTTTTATTCCCGTTTAAATGTAAATTATTAACGTTAAACCAATGCACTAATTTTGATATAGCATTATTCACTTCGTCACATTTAAATGATTGACGTTTAAGTTTAAAAATCAAAGAAGTATCATCAGCAAATAATACTTTATCATGATTATCCTCTACAATAGAAGGTAAGTCATTAATATACACTAGAAATAGGAATGGGTATAAGTGAGTCTCGTTTATAGTTTTATAGAGGAACGTCCAGTTATGTAAGTAAATTATCTGTATAACCACTTCATAATCTTTCTGAAATATACAGTGATAAGTGTGTTTGTATTATAATTGTTACGGCCATCAGTTGCCTCGACAGAAGTCGAATGTACTAAGGCCCATCAATAGCACACTCGACGGGCAACCAGAGGGTTCGGGCCCAAATGGCTTATAGGTAATTATTATGTAATGGCTGGATAAGCAAACACAAACTTACCGAGTTCCGGAGGTAGGGTCGACCACAAGGTTCCGTCAAGGGCAAGTAAGTGGTATGTAAGTGGTGTAAGATAGGTGTGTAAATGAAACCTGATGTCACCGATGTAATCGGCCAGAAGACCCACATGCGCTGCTCTTCTCCACAATGTTCGATCATTCCAGTGGGCGTTCACATTTATCTGAACTCAAGTCTAACGACACTTAGCACAAAAGTATAATCGAAGACGAATGCAACCTTCCCTCGGGTCACAAAGTTTTAGCGTTTTACCCGGCAAAGCAAAATTTCTTCGTACGATATTAAAATGCCACAAAAGCAACTCGTCGACGGAAATTAATGGCATACGAAGTTAATTTAATCACTCAAAATTCAAGTAAGCCTCGTTGTCACGTAAATACACAAAATAAGACAACGCAATCACAGGCGGTCTTAACGCGACCTAACATTCCGAGCGTAAATTCCAGACGACTAACTGACACGGCCGTCGCGGACAATTCATTGTTCCAGACTGTTCGTTTTTTTTTTGATAGAATAGGGGGCAAACGAGCATGCGGCTCACCTGATGGTAAGTGACTACCGCAGCCCACAGACAACCGCAACACCAGGGGAATTGCAGATGCGTTGCCGACCTTTGAGAAAGGTGCAAACTCTATTCTTGGAGGTTCCTAAATCGTATCGGTCCGTGAAATTCGCTAGTGGTAATTGATTCCACAAGGAAGTCGTGCTAGGGAGAAAACTTCTTCTAAATCACACAGTGGTGGACCGCCAATAATCCAGATGGTATAAATGGTAACGTGAGTTTTGTCGTGATGTGCGATGGTGAAATTGAGCAGCTGGAATTAGTCCGAACAATTCCTCAGAGCACTCCCCGTGATAGATGCGATAAAACACGCAAAGAGATGTTGCATCTGAAGTGCTAGTGTATCGAGCCGATCAGAAAGGACTCGGTCATCGACGATTCAAACCGCTCTGCGCTGGATGCGGTCAAGTGGAAGGAGCCGGCACTGTGGTGCCCCGGCCCAGAGATGAGAACAATATTCCATGTGGGGCCGAACTTGCGCTTTGTAAAGTTGCAAGCGATGTGCCGGCAAGAATTACTGTCTCGCTCTGCTGAGCAAGCGAAGCTTTTTAGAGGCCAATTTGGCCTTCCCTTCCAAGTGACCAAAAAACTGCACACTATTCGATATGTCGACGCCAAGGACTCCGATACTGGCTGAGGCAGCAAGGGGAGTGCCTTGAAACTGAGGAGATACGACAAAGGGGTTCTTTTTAGCGGTAAACGGGCAAAAAACAATGCCCATTTTTCACCTGACAATGTATAGAAATGAAATAAATCTTAAAATTCAGCTAACTGCATTGTTAATTAATTACGCTTATCACTATGTTAAAAGAAACGCAGGAAAAAATATTTTTACATATTTCTATAAGTTTATTCTACGTCAAGGGTAAACGTATTATATGTTTTGAACGCATTTCAACTACCCTTTTTCTTGGACGTTCCATTTTATACACTGCTACTTTACTTTATTTAACTCTGCTTCTGAGTTTTATACATTATTTTATGTTTTATTTAATCAGTAAGTATTTATTTATTTGTATTTGTGTAGTACATATTAATATAAAATAATATAATAATAAAATAAATTAATCATTCAGTATGTCATCGAGTGCGGACGAATGAAACGGATTTTTGTTGACATTTGACAGTTCTGCAATTGGCATCGGCGCAGTTCTTCGTTGTTGCATTTGCGTCTCGTTGTGTACTGTGCCATTTTGTTTATGTTACTTCTTTTTAAAACCCTATATGGTATCAAGAAAATATTTCTGCTCCAGCAGAATTCCTGAATGACGTGGTGGTGAGAGATTTAAGTGAAAATGATGATAATTAATAAACCATGCCACTTTAATATACTGTTTTATTGGTTTATCCCATTTTGTTCATCAGTAAGTATAAACCATAGGCCAATAAAATATGTTTGGTTGATAAGTGATCATTTTGACAATACAAGATGAACTAAATGTAGTTAGTAAGTATTTATGTGTGCTGAAGAAATAGCAGATAGAGCTAGACACTCAATTTACGGTGACAATCATCGAGAGTAAGCGGTGACTTAGGGGCAGTTGGTTTCAAGAAATTCACAAAGTAAAAAAGATGTTTTAGACCATAACTAGATAAGTATTGTTATTTTAACTTCGAGCGTTAATAATAAGTTATAGCACATTTATTTCTTTATTACCTATTTGGTTACGGCAAATCCTAACCTAAAAAGTGACATTAGTATATTTTGGGATTCGTAGCGTTTAAGTCGTAAAAATAACTATATGATATTATTTTCTGAGCTTACATGTAGGTTTTCTACTATACTTTATAATAATACATCAACTTTCACTATCAGGTTTTTAAATGTATGGAAAGTGGGCATGATTCTTTGTGTCTTCTGGGGATTGAACTGGACTAGGTTTAGTCGGCTCCCATCCGAGACTTTGTTAAGCAAAGACTCGACTTCAGACACAAGTTTGTCCCGGTACTCGGCGACGTTTTTCCGAGAAATATTGGCACGGCCGGTATATAAGGCATAACCAGTGCTGTCGTCTGCATAGCAATGAATGCTACCTATTAGCAACATATCATTGATATGCAGGAGAAACAGCGTTGGGGATAGCACGCAGCCTTGTGGAACGGCAGCGTTGATAGGCTTGAAATTAGAGCATGCATCGTCTACTACGACCTTGATACTCCGATCAGCAAGGAAACTGGTGATTCATTTGCACAATTTCTCAGGAAGCCCATAGGAAAGAAGCTTCGAAAGAAGCGCTTTGTGCCAGACCCGATCAAAGGTCTTCGTCCAAACTTACGGCTAATGCCTCCCCCTTGGACTACTGCCTCCGCCCATCTATGAGTTAAGTAGACTAGAAGATCACCAGCTGATCGACACCGACGAAAACCGTACTGGCGGTCACTAATCAGCTGGTGATCCTCAAGGTACCTCATGAGCTGGCAGTTTATAATGGCTTTCATTACTTTGGAGAACAAGGAGGTGATGGCGATAGGCCTGTAGTTGGACGGGTCTGAGCGGTCGCCTTTTTTAGGGATCGGGTGCACCAAAGCTGTCTTCCATGAGTTCAGGACTACGCTTAGGGAGTAGGAGTACCGGAAAAGACGCGTTAAAACCGGTGCCAACTCCGGAGCACACGTCTTCAGCACAATGGGAGGGACTCCATCAGACCCACTTGACTTGCTGACGTACAGGGAGAAAAGTGCTTTGCGAACCGAGCGCTGTGTAAATCGCACATCCGGCATGGAGCACTCACATCGCGGGATGGTCGGCGGTGTGTTCCCCACTTCATCTAGAGTCGAGTTGGACGCAAAAAGAGAGCTCAACAGATCGGCTTTCTCCTTTGCGGCATGGGCCAGTGAGTCTTTCTCTCTGTGCAGAGATGGAAGAGATGGCTGACAGAAGTTCCCTTGGACAGCCTTGGCGAGAAACCAGAATGCACGGGTTCCCGAAGGAAGGCGAACTAGCTTCTCGCTAATTCTGCCGATGTGCTCAGACCTTGCCTTAAGCAAGCCTGAGCACCCACGCCCAGGAGTGGAGTAGTTTGGTCGTGGATGCTCAGCGAGGGATTCTCCAGGGGTGCTGGTACCCTCCTGGGGTAGTCTTTTATTTAACTCCACCACCATGTTGATGGGGGGGGGGGGAATTGGACCTCCGGCCACCTGCACTCACCAAGCGTAACGCAGAGGTAAACCTCTACTTTACGCTGGTATTCTGTGAGGTCGTGGTACCACCCCGGTACGAGCTGGCCCATCCGTGCGACAGCAAAAGCTACCGCTTGGCTCTACCACTGTCAAATCGTGAGGGCACTGCCGCCGCGTGCAAAACGAGTCCGGCCGGCCCAAGCTGTCAAAACCTAAACAATAATTATTTAGGGATAGACACAAGAGTTTAAAACAAGAACAATCGTAAACAATGAAAAAAGTATATGTTCATTTCCAACAGTCGTTTTCTGAACATGGCTCAAAATGAAATATGTTCTGAGTAAATATGTTCTACATAACTAAAAGTTTCAATTTAACGTTGAATAAGCAACAAGCGCCATATTGTATATTGGAGTGTCAACAAGCTGTTCACATAATGAACTTTTAGATAAGTTGGAATTTTAAAACTTCGAAAAAATTTATTAAAATTGTGATCATAGTAGGTACAAGTGACGTACATAAGATGGCGTTGTCCATCATTCAACTTAGTGATGTCATTCTTCTCTTCTTTTTCTGATGGCTAGTGGTAATGTGGCTGAAGATGGTAAAACGCACTGAATTATCTTAACTAAAGCTTTTTCACTCTTTTCTTGAAGACAGAAATAACCCACATTGTATTTAGATGGAAAAACAAGTGCTTCCAATTTATTTGACTCCTTTGCTATAAATACGCATGACAAACGATAAAGTAAACCATTTGGTTGGAATACATGGCACTTCAACAACAAAGTTCAGGAAAACAGCCGAGTCAATATGTTCTACGAAAAAGTCAAGAATTATACAAGTAAGATAATGAAAATATGACCGCTATAGGTGCACTTAGCGGCCGGAAACCGCGGAGTCTATATCACTTGAAGATGCCTCGGCACAGAATAATTAAGTACAGAAGTTGCACTATTTTGATTTTGACTGCTTGCCGGCGTTTTAAAAGCTTACGTAGTTATTATTAATCAGATAAATTGCGCACGCAAGCTAAATAAAACTTTATCGCTACGCGCGAGCACCCGTATTACTTTGCATCTTTTCTCCTTACTACATTACAACGGACTTTCCGTGGTTGCTAAGGGCCGTTAATAAAGAGTAATAAATATATTGTGAAATGGTAATTTACTTAGGTAAAGTACCTATGCTGACTATAATCGACCATATTATTTACTATGTGGGTTCTGTCATACCCAACGCATGCAAATTTCAAGGCCATTCTTCGGGAATCACGATGCTTGGTTCGTATAGGTACGAGGGTGGATTGAAAAGTACTCAACCTAACACAGATCCATTCAATTCTAAAAATCAAATCTACCCACATTATTTAGTTCAGTTCAGACTAGTTCATTGTGTGAAGTTCGAAACGTGTGCGATAATTAGTTGTGATTTTATAAATTTATTAACAAAGTAATCGGACATAATTTCCGCGAATGGAGCAAATCGAGCAGCGTGCCGTCATTAAGTACCTCCATAAGAAGGGGCTATCATCAAAAGCCATCCATGATGACATGGTCAGTACATTAGGCGATTGTGCTCTGTCATATTCATCCGTCAAAAATGGATAGCAGAATTTAAGCGTGGTAGAGAGAGTGTGAAAGATGAACCCCGCTCTGGAAGGCCTTCGACGTCAACTACTGACGAAAATATTAAAAAAGTACTTGATTTAATAATGGGAGACCGCAGATTAAAAATTAGAGAGATAGCCGAGATTATAGGCATCTCTTATGAACGAACTCAAAACATCATTGTCAACGAGTTGGGTTTCCACAAGGTGTCTGCGAGGTGGGTTCCGCGACTGCTTTCAGTTGAACAAAAAAGGACGCGATTGACTATTTCACGCGACTGTTTGGAGTTATTTGAAGCCGATGCAGATGATTTTTTGAATCGTTTTGTTACTATAGACAAAACATGGGTTCATTACTGTACACCGGAAACAAAACAACAATCAAAACAGTGGAGAAGACCTGGTTCACCACCCCCTAAAAAGGCTAAGTCTATTTTGTCGGCAAATAAGGTGATGGCTTCAGTATTCTGGGACTCGAAAGGTGTGATTATGATTGATTATCTTGAAAGGGGTCAGATATAAACTCTGATTACTACTGCACCTTACTACGTCGTTTACGAGAGGAAATAAAAGAAAAACGTCGAGGAATGCTCAGAAGAAAAGTCCTGTTTCATCAAGATAACGCCCGTGTTCACACGTCAGTACAGTCAATGGCTGAAATTCACAACTGTGGCTTTGAACTGTTACCGCATCCGCCGTATTCACCTGATCTGGCACCATCAGACTTCTTTCTGTTCCCTAACCTAAAAAAGCACTTGGGAGGTCAAAGATTTTCGACAAACGACGAGGTCAAAGCAGCTGTAGACGCATATTTTGACTCTAAGGAGGAATCATTTTTTTTCAACGGTCTAAATGCTTGGAAGGGGAGGTGGCAAAAGTGTATTGAACTTGATGGTGATTATGTAGAAAAATAAAAATATAAATGATTTAGTATGTGTTTATTTTCTTGGTTAGGCCAAGTACTTTTCAATCCACCCTCGTAGATAGGGTAAACAACAAATGAACCCGACATACGATTCCTAACAGAAATATGATCATAATCTACTTAGTTGAAAGTCGATTATTTCGATATACGAGTATTTAAACAAGTATTTACAAAAAAATATTTACGTAAACAGGGTTAAAAAAACTTTAACATTTAATCGTATAGAGCGCGCTAGTCCCGACTGCGATCTACCCCTGGGCCAGCTCGCGATTGTAGGTAATTATTTCACGCAGGTAGCAAGAGTGACAGAGGCCTGGCCTCGGTTAGAGACGAAACTCATGTCGTATTATCGACACTGGTGTGTCTTTCCTAGTGTTGTGAGGACAGAGATAATTCATACAAAGAGCCCTTAAGTTATTATTTTATTATTATATAAAAACGAAAAAGACTAAGAAAACGATTTTAGGAAGGAACAAACTGCATGTTTCTTAAGATCCTACTAATATTATAAACGTGAAAGTTTTTGCGAAGTATGGATGTTTGATACTCATCCCTACTAAATGTATTTTAATTAATCTTAACAATAATTGTTACGGCCTAAAGCTGCCCAGGCAAATGTTGTCTTGGCTGAGGCCCATAGCAGCCCCTTCGACGGGCAGACGCAGGTCGGGCCCGAAATGGCCACATGGAAATGTCCTATCACAATAAACTATATGGAAGAAAGCTAGAAACACTTAGTACTTACCAGTATCCGAAGCTAACTTCGCACCAAGGCTTGGGCAGGCCGTGAGTGTGTGTAATAAAGAGTAGCGAGTAGTGTACAGTGATGTGTAAATGTCTGCGACCTGAGTTAGCCTAGGCGACCAGCAGCGGCCAAGTTCCAGGCTGCCCCAAAATGCTGCATCGCTCCAGCAGGCTCCATCGCTGGAACATTTCTTTCTTCATTGTCACTAATTCAGTCTCTTAGCTTCATTTTACATTTAACTAACTTATACCGTACAATTAATTAACTTCCAGACGTGGCGTCTGGAAGTTAGTTAATTGTACGGTATAAGTTAACGGTAATATAAGGTAACGGTAGTTACGGTATAACACTCGTTCATTATAAAGCGTAAAACACAACACAAATACAGAATGCTCGGATCAAAGGTCACTTCCGTTCGCGTGGCAACAATTATTTCTAGAACTTAACACGACCTTCTCTAGTATCACAAAGTTCAGCGTTCAACCGACAACGGAAAATGTTTCCGAACTAAATCAAATGCCGCACGAGTAGTGAATATTGTCAAATGCACTTATATACGCTATCAAATTGGAATAACCAAATTCGCGGTAAATTAGGCGCGCATAACACACAATTCCGACGTTGATCGCAATCAATGTTAACTTCCTAACAATTTGTCAACCCGGCGTCTAATTCTAGACTACAATTCCTCGTCGTGCACAATTTGGTATTAAAACCGACTTTAAAAAATGGAGGTTATTCCGAGCGACTTCACTACGTGCTGTCGATATCACTGCCTTCAAGCAACTCTGTTGCACCCACCTTCTGCCTTCGCGCCCTCTACCCGACGACGCACGGGAGTGGGGCCAAGGTGACCTTTACAAACCTTTACCTTTACTAAATCGCCTTCCTTCGGGAACCCGTGCATTCTGGTCTCTCGCCAAGGCTGTCCAAGGGAATTTCTGTAAGCCATCATTACCATCTCTGCACAGGGAGGACGACTCACTGGCCCAAGACTCAAAAGACAAAGCCGACCTTTTAGGCTCCCTTTTTGCGTCCAACTCGACTCTTGATGACGGGGGGAAAACACCGCCGACCATCCCGCGGTGTGAGTGCTCCATGCCGGATGTGCTGTTCTCACAGAGCTCGGTTCGCAAAGCACTTCTCTCCCTGGACATCCAGAAGTCGAGTGGGCCTGACGGAATCCCCCCAATTGTGCTGAGGACGTGTGCTCCGGAGTTGGCACCGGTCCTAACGCGTCTTTTTCGGTACTCCTACTCTCAAGGCGTAGTCCCAAATTCATAGAAGACAGCTTTTGTCCACCCGATCCCTAAAAAAGGTGACCGCTCAGACCCGTCCAACTATAGGCCTATCGCGATCATCTCCTTGTTCCCCAAAATAATGGAATCCATTATTAACTGCCAGCTCATCCGGTACCTTGAGGATCACCAGCTGATTAGTGACCGCCAATACGGTTTTCGTCTGGTTCGATCAGCTGGTGGTCTTCTGATCTACCTGACCCATAGATGGGCGGAGGCAGTAGAGTCCAAGGGGGAGACGTTGGCCGTTAGTCTCGACATTGCGAAGGCCTTCGATCGGGTTTGGCACAAAGCGCTACTTTCGAAGCTCCCTTCCTATGGGCTTCCCGAGAAATTGTGCAATTGGATCACCAGCTTTCTTGCAGATCGGAGCATGAAGGTCGTTGTAGACGGCGCATGTTCTGACTACAAGCCTACTAACGCTGGTGTTCCACAAGGCTCTGTGCTATCACCAACGCTGTTTCTTCTGCATATCAATGATAGTTTGCTAACTGGTAACATTCACTGCTATGCGGATGACAGCACTGGTGATGCTCTATACACCGGCCGTGCTAATATTTCTCGGGAAAACGTCTTCGAGTACCGGAACAAACTTGTGTCTGAAGTTGAGTCTTTGCTGGACAAAGTCTCGGACTGGGGGCGACTAAATCTAGTCCAGTTTCATCCTCAGAAAACACAAGTGTGCGCGTTTACCGCTTCAAATGACCCCTTTGTCGTATCTCCTCAGTTTCAAGGCACTCCTTCTTGCCTCAGCCAGTATCGGAATCCTCGGCGTCGACATATCGAGTGACGTGCAGTTTCGTGGTCACTTGGAAGAGAAGACCAAATTTGTCTCTAAAAAGCTTGGCGTGCTCAGCAGAGCGGGACAGTATTTCATGCCGGCACACCGCCTGCAACTTTACAAGGCGCAGGTTCGGCCTCACATAGAATACTGTTCCCATCTTTGGTGTCACCCATCAACCTTCAGGTGGACTGAGCCCGATTATGCAGTATCGCAGATTCTTGTTGGTCACGGGTGTTTCAACGAGCGTCTCCTAAAATTCAACCTTAAGAACTCTGGCTTATGCCCCTGCGGCTCAGCACAGGAGAGTCGTGACCATGCTCTCTGGGATTGCGATCTGTATATTGAAGAGAGGAACGCATTATTGGACAGCCTACAAAGAACAGAAATAGGACCAGTATACTTCCGGGACCTAGTGTGCTGCGAATCCAACTTTAAGGAGTTTAGGAGATTTGCGCATACATGGCATCACAAAAGGAAACAGTATGAGGACTGAAAAATACGACCAGATAGCTGCGAACGCGAAGTGTCGTTGCTGTGGAGTCACGCCCCAGAAGAGGGAGAAGTGAAATGTAGAGAAAAGGGACGGAACAGAGAGATTTGTAGGGAGTCAAGTAAGCGCACGTGGAAAAGAGCCACGAGCAAGTACCGTGTGCGTCTTCCGTGATTCAGTCCGTATGCCGTTAGGCGGGAAGGACCATGGGATGTTGGAGGGAATGTTCCCATCTTTGGGCAGGGGCTTCCCAGTGCCAGCTCCTTCCACTTGACCGTATCCAGCGCAGAGCGGCTCGAATCGTTGAAGACCGAGCCCTTTCCGATCGGGTCGATTCACTGGCACTGCGAAGAGATGTTGCATCCCTTTGCGTTTTCTTTCGCATCTACCATGGGGAGTGCTCTGAGGAATTGTTCGGATTAATCCCAGCCGCCAAATTTCACGAACGCACATCGTGGCAGAACTCCCGATACCATCCACACCATCTGGATGATTGGCGGCCCACCACTGTGCGATCACTGCACGACTTCCTTGTGGAATCGATTACCATCAGCGATTTTTCCGGACCGATACGACTTAGGGACCTTCAAGGAAAGAGCGTACTCCTTTTTAAAAGGCCGGCAACGCATCTGCAATTCCCTCCCTGGTGTTGCAGTTGTTCATGGGCGGCGGTAGTCACTTACCATCAGGTGAGCCGCATGATCGTTTGCCCCCTCTCCTATAAAAAAAATTATTTACCTGGTAGCTGCTAGCAAGCTACTGGCTTTTGCACTCGCGTTCTGCTCACACGCCCTCTGCCGAGCAACGCACACGGGCATGGGGAAAGGGTGACCTTTTTACAAAGTCAGCGGGCGGAAACGAGTGTGAATGCAAATTTCAAATCTTAATTGTTTGGCCTAAACAATAATATAGCTTATACATCAGAACAATACATAGGTTATAATTATTAAAGATGTTGGCTAAATTGGTCAAAGTATAAGGATAAGTGTTAAGTCGGAAAAAATCTATCATCTGCGAGCTATTTTGGCGTGCGGTGCAAAAACTGTAAGAGTTACACAAATATAATGTACGGTGAAATTGTTACTCCTAAATAACTCTACAAAAAATTCCGCGACAGTATATATCTATCGTTTATGTGTAAGCCATTACTTCAAAAATAGTGAACCATAAATACCATAAAATTTGATAGTTCATTTTCAATGCACATTTTGCAGTAAAAAATGGATTTTATCATAATAAATCTCTCTGACGCGTGCATAACGGTCAGGCGTACTGCGGGCGAGGTGGAGGAAAACATGGCTCATCACCGCGTGAGCAAATGTCTTTTCACGCTTAAACCGCAAAACCTAATTGGATGAAATTTGGTATCGAGATAGTTTAAGTTGCGGGAAAGAAAATAGGATAGCATTGATTACGGAAATCGTCTCTAAAGAAGGTGATGGAATTTAAGATGGAAGTACGATTATTTATGGATTGCCTATGATTTAAAGTATAATATCTATGCAAAAAAGTCGCGGGCAGAATCTAGTAATGAAATAAATTAAGCCATTTAGTCACGCTGTTTTCGAAATATTTCGTAACATAGGTACTATTTTTAACGAAGTATATAAATATTTTTAATCTTTTTTTTTAATAATAATTAATAGTTTTTCCTTGTTCTATTAAAGCGTTTTTATTCTTATGATATCGCGGTATAAAAATAGCAAACCCAAATGAATGCGAACGAGTAGCGTGACCTTGATAAATTGACAACAATGAACAACCTCACTACTTCGCGTTTGAGTTGTGAAATACTTTCCCTCTTATTATTTTCGGAGTGATTTCGGTACATATAGATTTGAGTAGTATCGTGACCGCTTAAACGCGGTTTCCTACTTCTCATAAATATAATTTAGGTGGACGATGCATCAAACTTGTGAACTGGTGCATAAAATATAGTTTTATTTAAAGTATGTATAATTTTGTTTCTTCAGCGACAACCACTTATCGGTAATCACAATAGATAACTAGTTATACTGACAATTTTCCTTTTAATTCCGAAAAGTTTTTTAGGATAAGGAAATATCAACCAAAATGCCTTTTTAGGGTAGTTAACAAGTACTTAACAATAGTAATCACAATTATAACGGATAAATAAGCTGAAGTGGCAGTGGGCCGGCCATATAGCTCGAAGAACGTACAACCGATGGGGAAGAAAGGTTCTCGAGTGGCAGTCTCGTACCGGTGGGCGAAGTGTAGGGCGACCCCCAACTAGATGGATTGACGACCTGGTAAGATATGCAGGAAGTCGATGGCTGCAGGTGGCTCAGAAGCGTGCTTTGTGGCAATGTTTGGGGGAGGCCTATGTTCAGCAGTGGATTTATGAAAGGCTGTAATAATGATGATGATCACAATTATTATGTTTAGGTTTAAGAAGATTATCAAACTTTCTTTAGAAACCGCAAACTCACTATAAGTTTTTATATTTTACATTGTGCTGTACATGACCCATTAGGTTGTAGGGTCCCTTTACTGCCTTTGAGCCCATCTTATTAGATATCATCATATTCTTATCCTTTTTATAAAATCTGAATGACGAAGGAGCATAGTCCACGTGATGTTAGATTGATGATTTGGCCTATAGACATCTCAGATATCCTCGATTAATCACCAAAATGCGTTGTAACCCTTAAAAAGTCAGATGGTATTTCTTGTTTCACACTTTCACACTGAAATTATTGGAAACTGAATATTTTGGATTGAATTACAATAAAACCTGTTTTAGAATTTGAATACTGGCGTCGTAGAATCTTAATGACATTTAAATAATTTAAAAAAAGTTTAAAAACAAAAACTATATTAGTTTAAAGTTGACACGTCGTTAATAGAAATGGAGCTCACACGTGAACATTTCCGTGCCTTAATTTATCACAATTTTCGTCGCGACTTATCTCAAGATAAATGTCTCAGCGAATTTGGTTCGATTTATGATGTTGAAGTACCAAGTCAAACGACAATATACCGCTAGTATACCAAGTTCCGACGCGGTCGTGTGTCGCTCAGCACTGTTTCTTCTGCAGGTCGACCAAGAACAGCGGTGACGCCTGAAAACATCGGAGCTGTGCGAATTATTATATATATATATATATATATATATATATATATATATATATATATATATATATATATATTAGATGAACATCGTGTGACATACGAGCACATTCGGGCTGTTCAGTATCGGAATCTGCAATTCAGTCGATATTACATAATGAGCTGTGTGTAAGAAAGCTAGTTTCCCGCTGGGTTCCCCACAATTTGTCCGAAGAGCAAAAGGCGGCTCGTGTAGATTGGTGCCGGAATATTCTGCATTGTTTCAACGAAGAGAATTCAAATGCCGTTCATAATATCGTTTCAGATGACAAGTCATGGATTTATTCATACGAACATGAAAGAAAACATCAGTCAGCAGTTAGGGTCATCGAAGACGAGGTCAAACCAACGAAAGTGGTTCGCTTCCGCAGCGTGTCAATGAAAATGGTCGCTACGTTTGTCTCGAAAAAGGGACATGTTGCTACAGTTCCTCTACAAGAACGCAGAACAGTTACCGCTGAGTGGTATGTCATGGTTTGTTTGCCAAAAATGATAGCCGAACTCCGAAAAAATAACCCGAAACGTCGCATCATCTTACATTACGATAATGCGAGCTCCCATACGGCTCGGAATACAAATGATTTTTTGATGCATGAACACGTTGAGCTGATGAGCCATCCTCCGTACAGTCCTGACAGCCCAAACGATTTTTTTACATTCCCTAGAATAAAAAAATTACTACGCGGTCAACGGTTTAAAGATCCCGAAGCAGCTGTGGAAGCGTACAAGTCAGCCATTTTATCAACATCAACTTCAGACTGGAATTACTGCTTTATCGATTAGTTTGCACAAATGGAAAAGTGCAAAAAGTTGAACAGAGAAAACTTCGAAAAACAATAAAATACAATTAAGCTATACCTTGCATATTGAGCCGTGGTAGCTCAGATGGTTAGCGCTCGCTGTAAACTTCTCAGTACTCGAGCAACCCGGGTTCGATCCCCGCCGGCACCAATGAAATTGTTAATTGCAATTTTAAGTGCTGGTTTACCACCAGCTCTGCGGTGAAGGAAAACATAGTGAGAAAACCTAAATGTCTGAGAAATAAGAAAAAAAATATTTCGAAGAAATGTGAAGTTCGCCAATACGCATTGAGGCAGCGCAAAGGACACTCTTCCTAGTCCTAAAACCCTCTCAGAAATGAGAGAGGCCTGTGCCCAGCAATGGGACTTAAATAGGCTTCAACTTTATAACGTGCATGTGGTTTTTCTTATTTCCGATCATTTCAGTGTGCCCCACGTTTTTACCCTAATAATATTAAGATTAAGATGTTATTTTGCTTATATTCTGTAAAGAGCGCAGTTCTTCTCCGGTCGCGCCGACCTATTCATGCCACTGTCATAACATAGCTGCAGCAGGCTCTACCAAGACAGAATCTTGCTGCCAAGCAGCAGTGCATCCACTGTAGTGTTACAATTTGAAGAATAGCGAAGTCAGTATGCAGTATATTAAGGTAGATAACAATTCGTTGTTATTTCTATAGCAACACTACTAACTATACTCAATTTTCAACGTTAGCGTGACTTGATCTCTATGCACTTGAGGTGAATTTTTTTAATAGGAGAGGGGGCAAACGAGCATGCGGCTCACCTGATGGTAAGGGATAACCGCCGCCCATGAACAACTGCAACAACAGGGAAACCAGGGGAATTACAGATGCGTCGCCGGCCTTTTAAAAATGAGTAATCTCTTTTCTTGAAGGTCCCCTAAGTCGTATCGGTCCGGAAAAATCGCTGATGGTAATCGATTCCACAAGGAAGTTGTGCGAGGAAAAAACATCTATATCTCACAATGGTGGACCGCCAATCATCCAGATGGGGTGGATGGTATCGAGAGTTCTGCCGCGATGTGCGGTCGTGAAATTGGACGGCTGGGAATAATCCGAACAGTTCCTCAGAGCACCTCCCGTGGTAAATGCGAAAGAAAATGCAAAGGAAGGCAACATCTCTTCGCAGTTCCAATGAATCGAGACGATCGGAAAAGACTCGGTCGTCGATGATTCAAGCCACTCTGCGCTGGATGCGGTCAGGTGGAAGGAGCTGGCACTGAAGAGCCCCTGCCCAGAGATGGGATCAGTGTTCCATGTGAGGCCGAATCTGTGCCTTGTAAAGTTGCAGGTGGTGTGCCGGCATGAAATAATATCACGCTCTGCTGAGCACGCCAAGCTTTTTAGAGGCCAATCGACATATCGTCGACTCCAAGGATTCCGATACTGGCTGAGGCAAAAAGTGGAGTACCTTGAAATTGAGGAGATACGACAAAGGGGGTTCTTTTTAGCGGTAAACGCGCCAACTTGTAACTTCTGAGAATTAAACTGTACTAGATTTAGTCGCCCCCCAATCCGAGACATTGTTCAGCAAAGACTCGACTTCAGACACAAGTTTGTTCCGGTACTCGGCTAAGTGTTCCCGAGAAATATAGGCACGGCTGGTGTATAGAGCATCACGAGTGCTGTTTTCCGCATAGCAATGAATGTTACCAGTTTGCAACATATCATTGATATGCAAAAGAAACAGCGTTGGTGATAGCAACCAGCCTTGTGGAACACCAGCGTTAATAGGCTTGTAATCGGAGCATGCACCGTCTACAACTACATTGATGCTCGATCTGCAAGAAAGCTGGTGATCGAATTGCACAATTTGTCGAGAAGCCCATAGGACGGCAGCTTCAAAAGAAGCGCTTTGTGCCAAACCCGATCAAAGGCCTTAGCAATGTCCAAACTAACGACCAACGCCTCCTTATTGGACTCTATCACAGAAATCTAAATTTAGATTTCTGTGGACTCTATGGACTATATTGGAGTCGAATGGGTGAAAAACAGAAAAAATAAATTAGAAAGTTATTGAAGTGAAACTCTTTGACATTAACGACTCCGTGGTGCAGTGGCTTAGCAATGAGTTGTTGCGTTGGGGGTCGCGGAATCGATTCCCGCACGGAACAAGTATTTGTATGGCCTACAAATAATTAATATATAATAAACAACACAGGAGAAAATCCTATGATGGGGGTAACGTTATTTAAAAGAAAACAAAAAAAAATCTTTAGGCACGAGTGGCTTGGTTTCAGTCGTTATCAGCCAACAAGAATGCATCGTCCCAATTTTTTTATAGGATAAGGGTAACAAACGACCACCTGATGGTAAGTGGTTGCTGCGGCCCATAGACATCTACATCTATCCTCGTTTGCGAATCAAAATGCAGATGCGTTGTCACCCGTGAGGACTAAGATGGGAATGCCTCATTTCCAGTAAAAAGGGCCTCCGGCCACCTGCACTCACCAAGCAAAACGCCAGAGGTAAACCTCTACTTGACGGTGGTTTTCTGTGAGGTCATGGTACCACCCCGTTTCCGAGCCGGCCCATCCGTGCGACAGCAAAAGCTGCCGCATGGCTCTAACCACTGTTAAAATTACGTATTTATTTTCACTTTTGCATTTCTATCGTGTGGGTCATAAGCCATGAACCCATTTTTTTTTAGTTTTCTTTTATATACATTACAGGAAACTAGCAGACTGATAAATTAGAATTTACGCGGCAACGAACGCAAGCTCCCCCAATGTAGCCAACTTTTAACGTCCCTCTTGGGAATCTAAATGAAATTTCACCGTTTGTCCAATACATACTGGTTGGTCGAAATACGTCACGATTTGAATTTAAAATAAAATAAATTCAAAACTTCAGCTTGTTATTTGAACCAAAAGGGGTGTAAGATAAATTTTAGTAATTATATATTTTTGTAGACAAGTACATACTGACTTGGGTATTTCATCTATCCGTCCTCAATAATGATTTAAAATGCAGATGCGTTATAACCCCATTAGGACTAAGGTGGAATGCCTCTTTTCTAGTAAATAATTTAAAATTAAAAATTTTTGTACAGCCGACCTCAATATAAGCGTCTTCAATATAAGTTATTTAAGAATAACTCAATAACCATTGGTCTGACTTTGATCAAATTGGACCACAAGAGAACTATCAGTTTTCATATAAAAAAGAATCATCGAAATCGGTTCACCCAGTACAATGTTATGAGGTAACACACATAAAAAAAAACATTCCGAATTGAGTACCGTCTCCTTTTTGGAAGTCGGCAGAAAAAGGGTCTCCGGTTCTCTACACTCATCATACGAAACACAGTAGTGTTAAGCAGCTATTTTACGCTGGTATTCTGTGATAAAATGGTCTTTCCCCGGTTGAGCCGGTCCATTCGTGTTACAACTGTACTACTAGTATATTATAGTTGCAGCAAGACTCTACAATGTATATATATTTTTTTAAGTAAAAAGTACTTATTCTTATACACTAGCATTAGCAATAGAAATATTTATTTTGTATATTTAAATTCCATAATTATTATATAAAGTAATTAAAAAGTAAATTTGCAGCCTATTTACGTCCCACTGCTGGGCACAGGCCTCCTCTTATTTCTGAGAAACCCTAATTATTATATAATTTTATATATTTAATATAAAGTCCTTATAGCAGAACCGCTGCAGGACCTATGGAGCTTCCTGGAGCACTATACTCAATGACCTCAATATTGTCTCCTAACAGATAGTCCTAACTCCTAACGGATAGGTCTTAAGATGAACATAGACAAAACAAAGATAATGTTTAATGTCCATGTCACAACTATGCCGATACTTGTTGGAAGCACTAAGCCCGAAGTTGTTGACGAGTATGTTCCCCTGGAACAAATAGTCCAGGTGAACGTACTCGTCAACCACTAGATAAGTCCTATTTCGACCGAAAGGTAAATCGAAGGATTCAACTCGGCTGGGCAGCTTTCGGGAAACTACGACACATCTTCTCGTCAGGTATACCTCAAAACCCGAAAACGGGCTTGTACAACTAGTGCATGTTATCAGTAATGACTTATGGATCTGAGACGTGGTCCTTCACTGTTGGCCATATGAGGACGCTCAAGGTAGCTCAGCGAGCTATGGAGAGGGCTATGCTAGGAGTTTCTCTGCGTGATAAAGTTAGAAATGAGGATATCCGCAGTAGAACCAGAGTGACCGACATAGCCCAACCGATTAGTAAGCTGAATTGACAATGGACCGGCAAATCGACCGACAACTGATAGGAAAAAAATTCTCTAGTGGTAGCCTCTTACCGGTTGGTGAAGTGGAGTGACGACTTGGTAAGACAGGCAGGAACTCTATGGATGCAGGTGGCTCAGGACCATGCTTTGTGGCATTCCTTGGGGGAGGCCTATGTTTAGCATTGGAGTTATGAAAGTCTGTAATAATGATGATGATGATGATGGTACATTTGATTGAATATAGAGATTTAATTTAGTGAATATATCTTTTTGCTGCAAATGACTTATTGACTGAGGTATTTTTAATACATTTGTGGCGGTGCTGTCGTCGCGCTACATGCGAAACACATCGAAGCTTAAATCGCGCTAACAAAGTTCCGAAGTTTAAGCAGTATATATAGAATAGATCCGAACTACCACTCGGAGCGTTGGCCGCTTCTCGGGCAGAACACATTACGAAGGTAATGTGTTAAATTATAGGTATTATTGTATTTTATAGTGACTAGGACGCATTCTTACACGCTATTCCTTATTTTAAAATTTTTAAATTATATTAAAAGTTTAATTAAATATTCTATTATTATTAAACTACAATTCTTAACATTGAATTGTATTTTACTTAACGTGATGTAATGCATACGTCGAGAAGTCCAATGGCTGCTGGGCGTATGCATTTTACAACACTGTTGCAGATAGGTACAATATCCACTGTCATTTTTAAAGAATGCCGTTCTGGCTGGTTCTTACTCTGCACACCATAGATGCACTTTTTTACGCATGTTTTTTTATAGAATAAGGGTGACAAACGCGCACCCACTGCGTTCACATGATGGTAAGTGGATTCTTTGGCTCATAACATCTAACCCTTTCATCGATTATTAATCAAAATCCATGTGAGTTGTCCATGTCCTAAGGACTATGATACAATGCGTTGATTTCAGCAGCATTAAGCTGCTAATTTACGCTGGTAATTTGTGAGAGCGTGGTCCTTCCCTGGTCAACGCGACTCATTCGTGCTGCAAATATAATATAGCTGCAACATGGCTCTACCACATTTAAGTTGCGTTAAAGCAATCTACATGTGCTTCATCATCATCATCATCATCATTACAGCCCATCCCTAGTGCACTGCTGAACATAGGCCTCCCCCAATTAATGCCACAAAACACGGTCCCGATCCACCTGCATCCATTGAATTTCCATATGTCTTAACAGGTCGTCACTTCATCTAGTGGCCCCCCACTAGATACACCACACACCATACACTTCGCTTGCAATATACCCCTCATGACTACATGTGCTTGAGCAAACATTAATCAGCACTTAAAATTAATTAAATTAATCATTATTCAAAAATGTCTAATTAAAACACTTTAGAAATTTTAATTAAATTTTGTTTTGAATATTCCCTAAATATTTTAAATTCAATTAAATAGCTAATACAATGTTTGAAATTTTCCTTTTGAAAATGCCCCTAACAACGGTACATATATTTAAAGAAAACTGTGCAAAGAGCAAGAGTACACTTAGGAATCTATGATAGATTATATTTTGGGTAGGAGCCAAACTTTCACAATAAAATATCGTTTAATATGGCCACAACGGTATTTGAAATATTTTTCCTTTAGAACATCGATATGAAACAGAGAAATATTTCTGTGGCTAACTTTTATGAACATTTTTGTAAACACACACACACACACATATATACATATATAAATGTTACGACTAAAGTCCTCGAGGGGATCGACAGTGCTAAAATTTTGAGTGCTTTAAATACTTAGACAAAAAAAATGTATGGGTATTCATCGAAAATAGTAAAAGAAATGATCGATGGTTAATTCGTCGCCTACAAAATCATAAACAAAATCCTATCCCATGGGTATTCTTTACGATATGCCAGCCAAGTAACACAGTTGGCACATTAATTTGTTGTAAGTCTTACATAAATTTGGGATCAATAAATCCCAGACCAACATGTTTTATTTCTGTTTTCTTATAATGTATATAGTTGAGTGCATTGTACCTATTTAAATATTCCAATTCTTGCTAAGCTAACCGAATAATAGAGATACCAATGTCTCTGAATTACAAAATTCGTAACTGTTCTTCCAGGTAGAAACAGAGTTTAGGACATAAAGTTGCAAAGGGCTGGCAATATAAAAGTCGAATACTGATGGATGAAAATGTCTCTGTCAGCGATGTACTTTTAAATACAATATAGATCTGTAAATAGACAAAACAAACCAAACATCCATGCCAGAAATCATTGGAAGTATTGAACTTATAAAATTTGAGATTTAAAATATTGTACATTGGAAGATTAAAAAAAATTAACAAATACAGAGATGATTTTAAAATTGATGTTTGCAGCTTTTCATAAGACTATAATTTAAAATTAAAAATTTTGTACAGCCGACTTCAATATAAGCGACTTCAATATAGGTTATTTAAGAATAACTCAATAATCATTGGTCTGACCCTTGATCAATTCAACAAATTCATATGGACCATACGAGAACTATCAGCTTTCATATAAAAAAAGAATCATCCAAATCGGGTTCGCCCAGTACAAAGTTATGAGGTAACACACATAAAAAAAAACAAAAAAAACATACACTCGAATTGAGTACCGTCTTCTTTTTGGAAGTCGGCAGAAAACGATGATGTTGGTGTTACAATGAAATTTTATGTTAGAATTACGTTTATTAATGTTTGGTCCAATATGCAGAATGAAATGAAGTCTTTCTTCAAGTCAATCTTCAAGTCTTGCTTTTTTGAGTGGCTCTATATGGAAGCTTGCTTGAGGGTTGGAATTTACTTTTTATTGAAGTATCCCAAGCAAACGATAGCAACTAAGCATCCTCTCTAGTTAAGTTAGTATATTTTTAAATGTATAAGCCCTACGAATCATAATTATTTTGCGAATGGTCTATGAAATCAGTCATAGTGACGGGGGCGATCTTGAACATAAAATTCATAGACTGCATACTTTCATGAGCATCGGTGCTTTTGGTGAGAGATATGATTCTTTGGCTCATAACATCTAACCCTTTCATCGATTAATAATCAAAATCCATGTGAGTTGTCGCCCCTAAGGACTATGATATAATGCGTTGATTTCAGCAGCATTAAGCTGCTAATTTAGAGAGCGTGGTCCTTCCCCGGTCAACGCGACTCATTCGTGCTACAAATATAATATAGCTGCAAAATGGCTCTACCACCTTTAAGTTGCGTTAAAGCAATCTACATGTGCTTCATCATCATCATCATCATCATTACAGCCCATCCCAAGTCCACTGCTGAACTTAGGCCTCCCCCAATGAATGCCACAAAGCACGGTCCTGAGCTAACTGCATCCATAGAGTTCCTGCCTGTCTTACCAGGTCGTCACTCCATTTAAGGGTCGCCCTACACTTCGCCAACCGGTAAGAGGCTGCCACTCGAGAACTTTTTTCCTATCAGTTG
Organism: Parnassius glacialis; assembly: GCA_033319125.1. Lineage (NCBI taxonomy): Eukaryota > Metazoa > Arthropoda > Insecta > Lepidoptera > Papilionidae > Parnassius > Parnassius glacialis. The sequence continues at coordinate 1,402,888 of JAVANC010000028.1, read as the reverse complement.
TCGGTCGATTGGCCGGTCCATTGTCAATTCAGCTTACTGATCCGTTGGGCTATGTCGGTCACTCTGGTTCTACTGCGGATATCCTCATTTCTAACTTTATCACGCAGAGAAACTCCTAGCATAGCCCTCTCCATAGCTCGCTGAGCGACCTTGAGCGTCCTCATATGGCCAACAGTGAAGGACCACGTATCAGATCCATAAGTCATTACTGATAATATGCACTGGTTGTACAAGCCCGTTTTCGGGTTTTGAGGTATACCTGACGAGAAGATGTGTCGTAGTTTCCCGAACGCTGCCCAGCCGAGTTGAATCCGTCGATTTACCTCTCGGTCGAAATAGGACTTATCTAGTTGTTGACGAGTACGTTCGCCTGGACTATTTGTCCCAGGTGAACATACTCGTCAACAATTTCGGGCTTAGTGCTTCCAACAAGTATCGGCATAGTTGTGACATGGACATTATACATTATCTTTGTTTTGTCTATGTTAATCTTAAGACCTATCCGTTAGGAGTTAGGACTATCTGTTAGGAGACAATATTGAAGTCATTGAGTATAGTGCTCCAGGTAGCTCCATAGGTCCTGCAGCAGTTCTGCTATAAGGACTTTATATTAAATATATAAAATTATATAATAATTAGGGTTTCTCAGAAATAAGAGGAGGCCTGTGCCCAGCAGTGGGACGTAAATAGGCTGCAAATTTACTTTTTAATTACTTTATATAATAATTATGGAATTTAAATATACAAAATAAATATTTCTATTGCTAATGCTAGTGTATAAGAATAAGTACTTTTTACTTAAAAAAATATATATACATTGTAGAGTCTTGCTGCAACTATAATATACTAGTAGTACAGTTGTAACACGAATGGACCGGCTCAACCGGGGAAAGACCATATTATCACAGAATACCAGCGTAAAATAGCTGCTTAACACTACTGTGTTTCGTATGATGAGTGTAGAGAACCGGAGACCCTTTTTCTGCCGACTTCCAAAAAGGAGACGGTACTCAATTCGGAATGTTTTTTTTTTTATGTGTGTTACCTCATAACTTTGTACTGGGTGAACCGATTTCGATGATTCTTTTTTATATGAAAACTGATAGTTCTCGTGTGGTCCAATTTGATCAAAGGCAGACCAATGGTTATTGAGTTATTCTTAAAAAACTTATATTGAAGACGCTTATATTGAAGTCGGCTGTACAAAATTTTTAATTTTAAATTATATATATATATATATATATATATAATATATAATTATATTAACAATAATAACAACAGCTAAGTACTTAATATCATTATTAAATAAAAGCGAAACACATTATTTAACTTGGACACTTCAAGGTGGTGGTCCTTATAATTCGAGTAAGCAACAATGATATTCGCTTCTTAAAGGTGCCATCCAACAGAGTTTTATTTATACAGCACTACAAATTTTTATTACATGTTTATCTAATTATTGTTTGACGATTGTCTTATCTATACATCTATACATATAATAAATCTGTAGAAAAGCCGTGTCTGTAATTGTAACATATTTTTGAAAAAACAAGTCCATATTAATAAATAAAGTGTGCTGAACCTAAATTAGTGGTTTTTAGAATTTATGTCTGTCTGTCTGTCTGTGTATTACCGATTCACGCAAAAACTACTGGACTAATTTCCATAACATTTTATATGTAGGTAGATAGTACCCCGGGGCAACTTATAGGCTACTTTTTATCCGATTACGAAACTTAAAAAAGAAGGTTAAGTATTTTTCTTTCTTTAGACGTTAATTTTCTATTATATATGATTATTTTAGTTAATAGGCGGGATGACGGGTGTTTTTAAAAGAAATATTATATTTGTAAATTTAGTTTAAATTAGTTTTAACCTTTGCATAACAATTTGAAACTCCGCTGAAGATTTACGTTTTAATTATCAAAACAGCGCCATCTATCATCAAATGAAAAAAGCCTACATTTTGCCTTTAGTAACTAATAAATTATATAAATAACTTACATTTATATGTTTAAATAATTACATTAATAAAATTATTTTAAAGTCCTAAGTCTTATTTTAATCGTTATTTCATTTTAAAAGTGCAATAATTAAAATTTAAAAAATAATAGATAAAAGTGACATCTATTATCTAAAAACATCATGACATCATCTATCAAACGTATGAACATTTATATTATTTTGAACTTAAAAACATATCAATTTTCATACATTTAATACTATATCTGTATGTAAACTGATTAAAACTGGTCCGTCCTGCAATTATTGCAAAATTCTCATGAAATCATTATTTCGTGAAAAGGTGTCATTTCGTGATATTTATCATTGTTTGTAGAACATGTCATAATACAGCTTAGCCAAACAAAGAATAGAGATCGTTTAACGATATCACTAACTTAACACAATATTGCTATTTCATGACAATATCTTCATATCGTCAAATAGTTTTTCACCGCTAGCGACGCTGATAGCGTGTTTTTTAACGGAAACAGATTTTTAAGAGAATCAACATCACTTATTTCTTTTTTTATATATAATATAATAAATAAATGTTCCCGGTTTTGGGGTGGCTCTTGAGCCTTCTTTCTTCGATAGCCGATATTACTAGATAGTATAGTTTTAACTTTCATAGTATTAATGTAATATAGCGCCCTCTACTTTCTCTAAATAAACTAATGATAAGTAACTGATAAAATTTAATTTTAAAATGCTACCGAATTTTTTTTCGTGCAGCATCAAAAATTGTCACACTTAAAAATATCTAGACCAGTGGTCATTATCGGGATTATTTACCACAATAACTACGTTTGGCAAAATGGCTAACAACACTGTTATACACAAAACTGATATTAGGAGAGAAGCTCTTTAGTTCAATATATTGGTTGTCTGTCGGCATAAGTTTCATTTTACCTACTTCATATGTTACCACGTTATCTGATGTAAATAATTGGAAATTAAGTGCACTGTGTGATTTTATCTCCATTTGATAGAATAGTTCGTGGTATTGTTGGGTTTCTAATTACTCGGTAGATATGGTCAACAATGGTACAAAAGCTTTGTTTCAGTTTTTATGAATTTTATTTAAACAAATACGAGAGCCGTGTAGCTCGCCGTGAGATTTCATCATGGCAAGGGAACAAAACGTGTACGAGTCCTTTGAGGACAAATGAATCTGTTATGGGAAATTTTACGTACTGACTTACTACATAGGTACCCAATGAAGTGGTGAAGAATAACTTCGTGGGCAAACCTAAATGTCGGAGTAGTAGTTGAAGGATTGCGGCATACTCTTTTCTGCTCACACACACTATAGGTAATGGAGAGCCGTGTGCACAGTAGTGAGACGTATGTAAGCTGCTACTTTCGTTTTTATAACTTTAATGTGACTTATAAATCAGTTTGTAAAATTTTTGTATTTTTGAGTTTTCATATTATCAGACAAATCAAGATTTTTGTGTCAGTAGTAGAATAGAATAGAATAGAATAGAATAGAATAGAATAGAATATTTTTTTATTCAATATAGATCACATTTGTAATACTTATTGAAAGTCATTTTTTACTTTACCACTGGTTCGAAAAAAAAACCTCTGTCCTGGGAAGAACCAGCAAGAAACCCAGCGGGACTTTTTTTTAAAGCAAATTTTACAATAATGGTTGTACTAACTATATAAGTACAAAATTTATTTTAGAAACAGCTTGTAAGCGATCACCTCATTCCCAGGGGTTATTATCAACCATGTATTCATTTATACTATAATAACCCTTTTTATACAGTTTCAACTTAACAAAACATTTAAACTTGCTAATGGAGAGAGCCTGTACACTTTCCGGGACCTTGTAATAGCGTATACATTGCCCCAAGAATGAATTACTGACTCTGTGGAGTGGAACTGGTATCACTAGCTTGTGTTTGTTCCTAGTGTTTACAGAATGCACATCACTTTTTTTACTAAAACTACCTTTGTTTTTGTGAACATACATTAAATTTTCGTAAATATACTGAGAGGTCAAAGTTAATATATTTATTTCTTTAAATTTATCTCTAAGAGATTCTCTCAGTTTTAGGTTGTAAATAGCTCTAATGGCCCTCTTCTGTAAAACAAAAATAGTTTCTGAATCAGCCGCATGTCCCCATAGCAAAATCCCATAAGACATTATGCTATGGAAATAACTGAAATAAACTAATCTAGCTGTCTCGACACTAGTGAGACCTCTAATCTTTTTTACAGCATAGGCTGCAGAACTTAGTCTGCTTGCTAGTTTGAATATATGGGGGCCCCACTGAAGCTTTGCGTCGAGAGTGATGCCAAGAAAAACAGTGGATTCAACAGGGCTCAGTTCTTCCCCATTTAAAAACACATTGTTACTCAGATTTATAACATTCGTTGTTGTAAATTTAATACATTTAGTTTTATTTCCGTTTAAATGTAAATTATTAACGTTAAACCAATGCACTAATTTTGATATAGCATTATTCACTTCGTCACATTTAAATGATTTACGTTTAAGTTTAAAAAGCAAAGAAGTATCATCAGCAAATAATACTATATCATGATTATCCTCTACAATAGAAAGTAAGTCATTAATATACACTAGAAACAGGAATGGGCCGAGAATTGAGCCCTGAAGGACACCCATTAGTACAGGTGAGCCGGAAAAACTTTTACCATTAATAATAACTTTCTGCATTCTATTACTTAAATATGAAATTATAAGTTTAAGCGCTGTGTTCTTGACACCAAATTACTGTAGCTTCCTGATTAATGTATCATGGTGAACGCAGTCAAAGGCCTTGGAAAGGTCACAAAATATACCCAAAGCATCCTCTGAATTCTCCCATGCACAAAAAATATGTTTAATAAGCTCAACTCCCGCGTCAGTTGTTGAGCGACCCCTTGTAAAACCGAATTGATTTCTATGTAGCAATTTATTAATATTAAAGAAACTTAACATTTGATCTAAAATTATTTTTTCAAAAATTTTACTAAATGTTGGTAGTACAGAAATTGGTCTAAAATTGGCGGGGTCTAATGTACTACCAGATTTATATAAAGGTATGACTTTACTAAGTTTCATTAAATCAGGAAACACACCAGATTCGACGCTTGTATTAAATATAGTGGCTAGATAAGGTGCTATTATATCTATTATAGATAAAATAACTTTAACGGAAATCCCCCATAAATCTGCCGTTTTCTTAACATCAATAGTTTTAAAATATTTAACGATATCTTTTGGCAGTACTCTATGGAATTTAAAAGTATTTGAACAAGCCTTTACATTTTGTTTAAGCAATGATTCGGCGACAGTAGGAGAAGTGTTTAATGATTTAGTTGTCAAAAAAGGAACATCAGTAAAATTTTTCTCAAAAGCCATAGCAACTTCTTGATCAGATCGGGTTAAATTATTGTTAATATTCAATTGAAAATCCGAGTTGCACGGTTTGACTTTGCCCGTTTCACTATTTATTATTCTCCAGGTCATTTTAATTTTATTTGATGCAGTGTTAATTTTGTTACTTAAATGTAAAGCCTTAGCTGTGGCGAACACTTTTTTAAATATTTTAGAATATGTTTTTACATAATCTCTAAATATAACACTACTATTAAATGATCTTTCATTATATAAATAAAGCTCGTATAACCTTCGCCTACTCTTATAAATTCCTACTGTCGCCCATTCATTTAATGATTTGCGACTGTTAAAAGAGAAAGTTTTAGAAGTAAATACCCTACTAAATTCACAAGTTATAATTTTAAATAACGTACCATACAAATAATTAGCACTGTTTTTAAATGAAAGTGATGGAAGTCTTTTTATTATATTACTTCTAAACCTCTCCAAGCGATGTTCATTTATTGGAACAAACACAACTTTCTTATTTTTCTGTTTCTTGTGTATGTAAGGCAATGATACCAACTGTCCACAGTGATCTGAACTTAAATTCTGAATAATTGATTTATGCAAGTGCTTAACATCTGTAAAAATATTATCTATACAGGTCGCACAAGGCCCAGCAATACGTGTTGGTTCTAAGAATAAATTAACAAGATTATACGATTTAAACAATGAGCTAAACTTAATACTAATGGAAGAAGTTTCAAGGAGATTGATGTTAAAGTCTCCACATATTACAACAGACTTGTTCTGTTTACTAAGTTTGAGCAATAGTGGTTTCATAGCTCACATTAGATATGGAAATGAACAGGCTGTTGCGAAAAAATACTTTAAATATCGAAGATTGCAGATTTTACTTAAACAAAGATTTATTTTATTTTACTTGTCAATGGCAAAAGTAAATTTCATAGTACATAAGCATTATTATATATTTTTACATATATGTTAAATGCAACTTGAAGTGTCGATTTACCACGTTCTAGGTGGTTAAAGAAAACCTGAATATCTGAGAAATCCCCCAGCTGAGGTGATCCAGCGTTGGCACTTTTTTTGGACAAAAGCTCTGTGGCCTGTGCCCAGTAGTGACATGTATGTAGGTCGCTACTTTTTTTAGTTTTAATGGGGCAATTATGCTGTTTTTATGTCATTTATATTTTCGGAGATGTTACGTTTTTGTTTTCACACTACAGTAACTATTAACGGTAGCAAAGATTCGAAAGAATAGAACTCATCACCGTTATCATTACAACCTATCAAAAGTCCACTGAACTGAACATAGGTCTCCCCCATAACTTGTCAAATAGGCTGGATATTTGCTATAATTGCCACGCTTGGCAGGCAGGTTGGCATCCGCAGCATTTACTATTTTGAACTGTTGTCAGGAACATGATGTTCCCCATCTCCTGTTTGTTTTCCTCTATCGCCTCTTAGGACACACACGAAACGATATGAGGTGGCAGATTCTCTTTCGCCGCCACAACAAGGCGAATATTTTTCTGCTTTCGATCATGAGTGTAGTTCTACCTACGTTCACTGCGAATAGATTTTCATTTGCAATGAAAGTAATCATAAGGATTTTAGCGTGTTTAATTTTAACTTTTATAATTGATGACGTTTCGGGCAATATAAAGAACCCATGGAGAGGGCGGGCAGGGGTCTATTTGTTGTCTATCAGATCTGATATAATGGTTGGGACGATACTCAACATGTTGATACACTTTCAGATTTCTCGCAGCGTCGTTTCTTCACATCAGCAATAAATTGTTTTACCAATTAATATTAAATGGAAACAATGATACGAATCCAATATCGCATATAAAGTCATGAATTCATCATTATTCATCAAAAATAAATTATTAATTAATGTAAAGAGTAAATAAAAATAATAAATTTGGATTTCAAGACTATTTATCTTTGTTATGGATAGATACATCGGAAGACAGGTCCAATATAAAAATGTTGTAGATATTTCTAGACATATGATATTAATGCAATTCTGAAAAACTTATTTCTGCACGTGTCCCTCAATCATCTAGGTCCAATAGTCTTTGGGAATTCAAAAAATTCTTTGAAAAACTGACATAGATAGACAGACACAAACACCGACTTGACTCTAAAAGTGATCGAACTTTACTAAATTTGACGTGGAATACATTTAATGATGTTTCTTAAAAATGAGACCACGCGAGCGAAGCCGCGGGTAAAAAGCTAGTTGAGAAATAAAGATCTTTAAACCGAATAAATAATTATAATAAAAAATATGGAATAGAATAATTTTACCCAATATTGATTATTACATAATACTTATGAAAAAACATTTTTTTATTTACCACTGGTTCGAAAAATACCTCTATCCTGGAATATAGGATAGAAAGATACCCAGCGGCGTTCATTTTTTAAAGAAATATAACTTTACGATAATTTTGTACGGCGATACGGTGTAAATAACTTTTCAGAAGCCTGTTTCGTTTGAAGTTGGCTGTAGTTGTTCATGGACTATAGTAACCACTTCCCATAACGTGGACTCTAAGTTTGTTCTTCACTTCACTTTTATATAACAATCGTTATGAAATATGTTATTATTAACTTTTCCACCCCAACGGGTCTGTGATTCCCCTGGTGTTGCAGTTGTTCATGGGCGGTGGTCGACACTTACCATCAGATAAGCCGCATGCTCATTTCCCCCCTTCTATTAAAAACTAGACCCTGAATATACTACTATGTTTTTATCAACTACCTTTATTAAATCAATTGATTTTGATTTAAAATAGGTATCAAGTGACTTTGACTTAAAATAGGTAGTTATTTATATAAACGTGGCTGTGAGTAGTTTTGAAATTCAAACCCTTTTGTAAAAGAACAACAGGCGGTTGTACAAGATAGATAGAAATTAAATAAAGAGACGCTTTTGTCCGTCGTTTTGTCTTTTGTCCTTTTCCATTTCACAATAGACTACCAAGATAATATTTTTACTCAAACTGCTATACAAAACTAACGCGACAATTACGTGTTACTTTATTTTGTTTAGTTTGTACAATTGGAAGTAAAGCTGTGACCTCACTATGTCCCACAGTTAGGCAAAGGCCTCCTCTCACTTCTGAGCGGAATTTTTATAGGATTTTAAGGGATATAGAAAAATAAATCCGCTACCATGTTCTGTAGCGTGTTGACAGATTTCATATGTTTATTTTATTTCTCAAACATGCAGGTTTCCTCTCGATGATACAGAAACAGAAACAGTTTATTTAATATAGATTATAAACAACACTCACTAAAAGTCATTTTATTTTTTAATTACCACTGGTTCGAAAAAATACCTTTGTCCTGGGAAAAACCAGCAAGAAACCCGGCGGAAATTGTTTTAATGTATTTTTTCATCGTCGAGCACGTCGTAACTTCGCGATATAATTAAAAATAGCATTTCTTTTAAAGTTTTTCTCTTCTATTGACCACAATCCCATCTGGTGGTAAGTGATGATGAACTCTAGATGGAAAATAGCACTGCTTAACGTAAAAAAAACCTATTATTCCCTTTTGCCTTCAAAGACAGACGCCAGCAAAACTCGCATTCTGTAAAATTTATGGCGATTTTACTTAGCTTCCTAGCTACCACGGCTCTTAATTTAAACATAAGTTTTGAAATTCTATTAAAAAATCCAAAGAACCTACGGCTCCGTGGCGCAGTGGCTGAGCAATGAGTTGCACCGCTCAGTGTCGCCGGTATAAATCCCGCTCGAATCAATTATTTGTAGGCCATTCAATATCTCATGCTCTCATGAACATAGGTCTACCCCATAGTTTGCCATAAAGCACGGTTGTGAGCCGCTCGATTTGAGTCGAACGAGTTAAAGCACTTTATTTATGGCAGAGAACGCTACAGCTATGTAACGATTGTAACAGGAATGCTTTGGATCGACCGGTGAAGGGCCACGCTCGCACAGATTACCAGCATAAAGTAGAAGCTTCTAGCAGTGTTTCGTATTGGGAGTGTAGAGAATCGGAGATTATTTTTACTGAAAACGAGACTTACCATCTATGTTTTTATGGGTAAAAACACATTTTGTATTTTGATTCTTAATCGAGGATAGATGTTGATGGCCACAGCCAATTTTTATATATAATATCATTGGCCACAGCAGTTACTCACCATTAGGTGAACATGTGCTCGTTTGTTACCCTTATTCTGTTAACAAACAGGATAGAAAATTTCAAACACCGATCAACATACATTCTTGTTAACATTATTTATATTCCTAGCAAAATGTTGAAACACAATTAACTCCTAAGAGAATTACTTTGTGAATATTTTTATAAGTTTAATACTAACATTTCTCTTTAGACGTTCACGACGCAAACCGTAAGGGACACGGATAGTAAATCCCAGAAGCAATACCAACTTGTCTTACCCGACCCCTTTTCTTAACACACTTAGTTTAAAACAAGTAGGTATATAAATACCTTTCATGGCTTAGATATTTAATTTTATTTAAGTCCTTTTTAGTGTTAAATTAATGTTTTAATAAATAAAATATAATTTAAAAATTTACGTGGTCGAGTCACGCTGCAGCCATAATATGGTTGTAGCACGAATCGGTCGCCTCAACCGGAGGAGGACCACGCTCGATCACAGAAAACTAGCGTAAGATAGCAGCTCAATTTTGCTATATTTCGCATGGTGAGTGTCCGGCGTGAGAGATGGTGAGAGGTGGTGTAATCCGGAGGGCCTTTTTACTGGAAACGAGGCATTCCATCTTTGTCCTCAGATGTGAGAACGCATCTGCATTTTGATTCTTGTTAGGACAGGAAATATAGGATAGATGTGTGTTTATGGATCACAGCATCCACTTAACATCAGGCGGAAGGTGTGCTTGTTTGTCACCCATCTATACTAATATTATAAAGCGGAAAAGTTTGTTTGTTTTTTTGTTTGTTTAAACGTGTTAATCTCTAGAACTACCAGTCTGATTTTTAAAATTATTTTTGTATATTATGACCAGATTTATGTGGAATAGTATAGCCTATCTATCATTACGCTATATCACTCAGATAGCCTTAAATATGGGTATTTGTTAAGTAAGTCAGAAGAAAAAGCGCTCCCGAAATGATTTATCCGCGTACGCTGGTGTAATGGTTATAGATACGTACATACAATGTTCTAGAAATATATAGATCTTCATCATCTAAAAAAAGTCTGCGACACTATATGTCTATTTCTTATACATAAGTCCTAATTAGGTATTTTGTGACAAAAACTACTTTTCCAGTAAAATGTGTCTCCGGTTCTTTACACTCACCATACGAAATACAGCTAAGCTGCTATTTTACGCTAATATTTTACGAGAGCGTGGTCCTTCCCCGGTCGAGCCGACGCAATCGTACTATAACTATATCAGTAATATAGCTGCAGCATAACTCTACCACGTAAAATTATCGAAATTATCTTCTTCAAATTCTTTGTCAAGACGAATATTTCACTACAAAACATGGGCGTTTTCCACTTTAGAGAGGATTTGTCACTGTCATAAGTAGTAATCTTGCTTGGCAGGCGCTCGCAATTAAACGCGATAAAATCCGTAAAAGTAGTTTTATTCAATGTGTAGTGTTCGCGTATATATAAGAAATCAGTACTCCATTAATTATGCCAATTTTTTCATACATTGCTATCAAATAAAATATTTAATTTCAATTATAAAATGCTTAAACTAGGTGTCATGTCATGTCGCGCACCTCGGACACGTGATGACGCGGGTAAAACCGCGGGGCACAGCTAGTATTCTATAAAAGAAAGTTACAGCCTGTATACACCCCAGCTGAGAACAAACCTCCTCTGATGTCTGAGAGGATTATGGTGCACTTTTTCCACTGCGCTGCTCCAGTGCTTATTGGTAGACTTCACTCTTTGATTTTTTTTCAGGCACAGGTTTCCTTACGATATTTTAATTCACCATCGAGCAAAAGGTAAATTGGCATTTAAAATTGCAATTAACAATTTCGTTGTTGAAAATATTATTTGCAGATTTAAATTCGGGTATGGTAAACTTATCATAAAAAAAAATCATCATAAATGTTTTCAATGATGAATGCATAGCTCTATAGCTATTTCGGTCATGTTTAATCATGATTGCAAGATATCTTGCAACCCGTTTATTCGCCTGCTAAATGTGGCGATTATGACAAGTCTTCTCTACCACGAGAAGTCTACTGCTTAGAGGGAGACAGAGAGAGAGAGAGAGAGAGAGAGGAGAAAGGGAAAGAGAGAGAGAGTGAGAGACATTACATTGTTTCCGCATAAAACACTGACTTCTATGTATAACAAGTACGCATTAAATATTTTCTATGAATATGGCGTAGTGTCATTGTATATATAAAAATGTTTGTTTTTAAAAGGATAAGGGTGAAAAACGAGCATACAGTCCACCTGATGGTAAGTGGTTGCTGCGGCCCATAGACATCTACATCTATCCTCTGTTATAGATCAAAATGCAAATGCGTTTTCACCCGTGAGGACTAGGATGGAATGCCTGATTTCCAGTAAAAAGGGCGTCCGGCCACCTACACTCACCAAGCGAAACGCAGAGGTAAACCTCTACTTCACGCTGGTATTCTGTGAGGTCGTGGTACCACCCCGGTTCGAGCTGGCCCATCCATGTGACAGCAAAAGCTGCCACCTGGCTCTACCACTGTTACCTACTTATATATGTCATTACATATAAGGTCTATTTCCAGTAATAATCGTAGCGGATAAAAAGAAACCAAAATCGGAAAGTAAGAGGTAAAGGGATTATAGCTACGAAGAAATCAAGGGTTTTAATATTGCAAAATATTTTTACTGCGCATTTGACTTTAGACATGTTTTATTAAGAAATTTTAATTTTTGGAACAAAAAGTTTTGTAGCTCTCATAAAGATAGATTAAAATACACATTTTCTTAACGAAGAAATATTATTCTTTGTCCAAAGTAATAAACAGAAATACGTAAAACAACGGAATAACAATTGTCCGTACTTTAGTATTAATTTATTTTTGAGTTGCGAACTTTTCTGAAAGCAATAACTTTCTGTACACTGGGGGCTAACATTGTATGAATACCATAATTTCAAACAGATATATACCATTATTGGCGCTTGTGTCTTTTATATACTTATAATACCACGGATAATAAGATAAGATTAATAGATAAGAAATCAGATTACCAATGTGGTAAAGCCATGCTGCAGCTATATTATGGTTGTAGCACGAATGGGTCGGCTCGACCGGGGTAGGACCACGCTCTAACAGAATACCAGCTTAAAATAGCAGCTTAATGCTGCTGTATTTCTAACGGTGCGTGTAGAGAACCGGAGACACTTTTTATTGGAAACGAGGCACTCCATCTTGGTCATCAGGGGTGACAGCGCATCTGCATTTGATTATTAATAGAAGATAAATGTATATGGGCCTCAGCATCCACGTACCATCAGGTGGACTTTGTATTTGTTCATCACCCATATTCTATAAAAAAAGATAAGGTGCTTTGTAGAAAATCTAAGCCCGAATTTAATCTTTAGAATAGAATATAATAGAATAGAATATTTTTTTTATTCTATATTGATTATTATATAATACTTATTGAAAGTCATTTTTTATTTACCACTAGTTCGGAAAATACCTCAGTCCTGGGAAGATCCAGCAAGAAACCCAGCGGGAATTTTTTTTAAACATAATTTCACTTAACAATAATTTTGTTTATACAATTTTAAATGATTTTTCATAGAACCAGCATGGTGGCGATCACCTTATTCCCAGGGGTTATTTTCATTCATGTATTCCTTGATATTATAATAACCCTTCTTGTACAGTTTCTCTTTAATAAATTTTTAAACTTGTTTATTGACAAACTTTGAATATGTTGTGGGATTTTATTGTAAAAGCGTATACCATGCCCCATAAATGAATTACTGATTCTGTGGAGTCTAGTAACTGGTATTACAAGCTTATGTTCGTTCCTAGTGTTTAAAGTATGCACATCCTTATTCTTATTAAAGCTATTTATGTTTTTATGACATACATTACATTCTCATAAATATATTGTGATGCCAAAGATAATATGTTTATTTATTTAAATTTTTGTCTGAGGGAGTCTATACAATTTAGATTATAAAATTAATAATTTAGAAGTGGTCATAGTGAAGCTGATCTAAAACATCTCCTCACTTGAGTCGTCTCGGGATATTTTTGTATAAAACTGAGGTGTCTAACAAACTAATTGACCATCTTCCAATAGAATAGAATAGAATGATTTTTTATTCAATTTGGATTATTACATAATACTTATTGAAAGTCATTATTTTATTTACCACTGGTTCGGAAAATACCTCTGTACTAGCAAGAACCAGCAAGAAACTCAGCGGGACTTTTTTTTAAACATAATTTCACTTAACAATAATCTTGTTTATACAATTTTAAATGAATTTTCATAGAACCAGCATGGTGGCGATCACCTTAATCAGTTGGTAAGTGGTTACTGATGCCTTTTCACCTCTGAGGACTAAGATAGAATGTCTCATGACCTTTAGTTACGCTTGGCGGTACCAAACGACGGATTCGTACGCAGAAAAGTGGTCTTTGTGTTATTTTCATCGTGATCTTAAAGATATGGATACCCTTTTTACTACAAAGGAGGCATTTCCTTAACGAACTAGCTTTTTGATTCTTAATCGAGGATATATGTAGATGTCTATAAGTCGCAGTATCCATTTACCATCAGGTAGACTGCAAGTTCCTTTGTTATCCTAATTCTATTAAAATGAAATAAAATATTATAACTATACATATATTAGAAGAGTCTGTACTTGTCTTTATTCAAACTTCGCTACATATATTACTCCGAAATTTCATTACATCGACTAGTGGTAATTTTAATTTGGAATATTTCCAACATAGCATTCGAAAAGTTTGTTTAAATTTGCTCGTTGAGGTTTCCAGGACAAATTAATATGAGTAATTACAACAAAATTGAAATTGTGATTTTGCATGGCTTTATGTGAAAAGTTTCTTTGTCTTATTTAAGTATTATGTTTTTGTATTCGTGTTTAAAACGTAGTTTTTGTAAAAAAAATTACAAAATTTATTAGAACGATGTTGCATACGAATCATACAGTTTGATACGTATCTCGTAATGCGTATTACGAAGAACTGGTGTAAGTTACCGGCGTCTGTTTTTCCGTTCGATTACAATCTAGGTGTTTTCAAGACAAGAGTGAATAGGCTTTTCTACCGAATTCAAAAATGAGACTATACTCAATTCGGCTGTATGTTTTTTATGTGTGTTACCTCATTACTTTTTACTGGGTTAACAAATCTCGATGATTCTTTTTTTATTTGAAAGCTGCTGCTTCACATATGATTCTATATAAAATTGATCAAGGTCTGACTAATAGTTTTTGAGTTATTCTCAATAATTTATGTTGAAGCCGGTTGTACAAAATTTTTAATTTTAAATTATGTTTCGCTAAAATAGTGCGATTTATATTTAAAAATTACAGTCAATCACTGGCCTATAATAACCAAAACATGTTAAAAACAATGGATGAATATTTAAATATTAAACGCTCTATTTTATATTTTGTTATTTTGCACACCTTTATAGTAATAAGTATAATTCTGTCAATTACAGTATGCACAATGCCTTTACCTCTTAAAAATGTCTTTTTTTTTCATTTGTGCAAATTTTGTTCACACTAATTATACATATAGTGCCTTGATATATATCTGAAACATGCTCACTAGTTAGAAATAATATCGACTGGTCCCCTCAATATTTTCGCCCTAAAAATTTAAGACCAAAAATAAAATTATCTACAGTTACATCAAAATTACAAATCGTAAACACCGTCCCCTTTCCCATGTCAAAAAAATATATAACAACCTTCTAGGACGGATGAGAAGCATTAAAAGCATTAAAAAATTTAAAAAGAAAGTTAATACATACATATTTTACGAAAAAATGTTATTACTCGTTGCAAGAGTTTTTTTAGTGATTGAGTAGGAAATAGGAAATTGAAATAAATAATATAATATGATCACATTCATATTTACGTTAATTGTAAATATTCACTAAATGATAATTATATTAATAATACTATTTTAATGTGAATGTAATAATAATATTAATAATTGTCTATATTTGCAGTGTCCTTGCAGGGTTCTTGTTTTGAACAATTTTTTTTAAATATAAGATCAAATGTACAACAAGAAAAGCAAAAATATTGAATTGAATTCAATTGAATTGATTACATTCTCTCTTTTTATTGACATCACAAGATAGACAGCAATTTTAGCAAATTAAATTGATGTTGATTTTAGTAGTAGTATATATTTAGTAGATGTTGTGTTTAGTAAAGACCAGAGTGAAAAAATAAATAAGTACTTGTTGTTATATATATAATATAATATAAACACTCACGCCTGTCACCCAGAGGGGTAGGCAGAGACTATGGAATTCCATTTGGCACGATCCTGACACACCTCTCTCGCTTCCTCCACATCCATATACCTACGCATACACGCTCGTCGGTTAAAGGTACTCTTAATTTGGCCCATTTTCAATATATCGCCTATTTGGTCGATAAACTTTCGCCTATGGCGACCCTTCCCGACTCTGCCATTCACCTCTGCAACATAAATTTGCTTTGTCACTCTTTCCTCATTCATTCTTTCTAGATGACCAAACCACCGAAGCATTCCTTTCTTAATCCTAGTCACAACATCATCTTGCAAACCACACATTTCTCTTATCACACTATTTCTCACCCTGTCATTCAGATTCAGCCCTAGCATACTACGTAATGACCGCATTTCTACAGCATTTATTCTACTCTCGTGCTTCTTCTGCCATACCCAACTTTCACTACCATACATTGAAGTAGGCACTAACACAGCATTGTGAATTGCCAAACGTGCCTTTTTGGACACATTCTGACTTTTCACAATAGAGTGTAGAGCCCCATTCAATCTATTTCCTGCATTCACTCGTCGTTATATATCCTGATCATATCTACCATCCCTGCTAAACACACATCCCAAATACACAAACTCATCTACTTGCTCTACCAACTCCCCTTCTATTCTTATTTCACATATCGTTTTACTTTCTTCTCTTTCAAAAACCATAACTTTCGTCTTACTTGCGTTCACTTTCATTCCCTTTTCTTTTAATGTCCTGTTCATTAATGTAACCATCATTTGCAACTCGGCTGCCGACGACGCAAGTATGACTTGATCATCGGCGTACAAAAGGCATTTGACGGTTAACTCACCCATTCTTAACCCGCATTCTTCTGCTTTCAAATTTTCCAAAAAACTGTCCATAAATAGGCTGAACAGCCACGGGGAAGCCACACAGCCCTGTCTGACACCTTTATGGATGCCAAACCAGTCCGAGTAGGCCCCGTTGATCCTGACACAAGCACTAGAGTCCCTATATAGAGACTTCAATGCCTGTATCAAGCCAGCGCTCAACCCAAATGAGTTCAGTGTTTGCCATAACACATCCCTGTCCACTCTGTCATAAGCCTTCTCCAAGTCTATGAACGCACAAAAAACTTTTTGGTTTTTGGCCAAAAACTTCTCCGCGATCATGCGCATGGAAAAGACCTGATCCGTACATCCCATTCCCTTTCTAAATCCCGCTTGCACATCCCAAATTTTTCCATCAGTTTCTTTCATAACTCTTTCAATTAGTACCTTAGCATACAATCACCATAATTATCTTTACGGCCCCTCACAAGTCCACTGCAAAACATACGCCTCCCACAAGGAATGCCACAAAGCAAGGTTCTGAGCCACTTACATCCATCGACTTCCTGCATGTATTACCAAGTCGCCACTCCATCCAGTAAGGAGCCGCCCTACACTTCGTTACCGATACGAGGCTGCAACTCACATTCCTTCCCATCGGTTGTAGGTTCATCGATGACCGTCTAATTGCCACTTCAGCGACTAATCCGTTGGGCTATGACTATTTCGGTTACTCTGGCTCTAATGCGGTAAATAAACAATGGTATGAATATTTGCAAAAAATATTGTAGTATTCTGTCCTGTATTCTTATTTTAAAATAGATTTTTGTATCGGGAAACCAGTTGAATACATAAATTGCACTAAAACAAACATCCAGACCCGGAACAATTATTCAGATGCCAAACAAATAATCATTCCGTGGCCGATTCGAACCCGCTGTGCTGCTCTCAGCGCTGTAACTCATTGTTAAGCCACTACATCACAGAGTCGTCAAAGTTAGTGATATGGTCATACTTTATACAAAAAATATTTCAATTTAGATCGATTAACCAAAAAATACGATTTGAGAAAATATAATTTTTAGTGACATATAATATTGTTAGCTGGGCCGGATTGTGCTGGACTTGTATTGACTAAGACCCGACGTTGTTCCACTCGCCGGATGTCGGCAGAACTTCTGAAATGCTTTTGCAAACTTCCGCGGTCCCCAACGTCATCCGCTTGGCAAATCTTGGTAAAGAGTACTTTTAACAAAGTGCTCCGAAATGAAAGCAGCGCCTTCTCACTCGGTATTCATAACATTAAAAAGGCAAGAGTTAACACCATTCATCAGGTCACATAGTGGTCAAGCTCTGGCTGATTACTATAATATATAAATGTTATTTAATATAGTTATAGTTAATAATATTTGCGTGATATTACAAATAATCGTGAGTCAGCGATAAGTTATGGGATACCGCAACAATGGTTTTCAGTCGGAATATGAACAACTACATTGACCGCGAAAAAGACACAATAGTTAGGCAATTTTTTTTTATAGTATAGGGTGACAAACGAGCACACAGTCCACCTGATGGTAAGTGGTTGCTGTGGCCCATAGACATCTACATTTATCCGCGTTTGCGAATCGAAATGCAGATGCGTTGCCACCCGTGAGGACTAAGATGGAATGCCTCGTTTCCAGTAAAAAGGGTCTCCGATTCTCTACACTCACCATACGAAACACAGCAGTGTTAAGCTGCTATTTGACGATGGTACTCATGAGAGCGTGGTCCTTCCCCGAGCCGACCCATTCGTGCTACAACTATACTACTAATATAGCTGCAGCATGACTCTACCACGTATAAAATAATCTATAAATGTTCATATATATATATATATATATATATATATATATATATATATATATATATATATATATATATATATCTTGCGGGACAGTGAAATGGTAATTGACTTCACAAACAACAGGACACATGCAATTAAATGAAACAAAATTAGTTTATCAATTCAATGAACTCCTACTAAACAGCTGGACCGATTTCGATGAAATTGGATTTTTGCGATTAAGTTACACATTTACGCATTTGTATAAAAGATGACTGACCCCCACTGATGCAACTCAAAAGAACACTTTGGAAAATATAAATGTATATTTAAGCCACGTTAAATAATAATATAGATACAGAGGAATAGAACGCCAGTTTGCTTTGCGCCATTTTATGAGAACACATCAGTCGGGAAAAATTAAACCATAAATCTTAGAGCATTACCATAAATAAATATTCAGGGGCGCTTGTATTAAACATTACTTCTATTCAGGGCTCTTGGATACTGTCCAAAGAATATGACTCGAAACGCTATATGCCTAACCAGTAAATACTTGTTAGAAATGTAAGGTAACATTTTTGTATATAATTTATTTATCCATTAGTATTCTTCTCTAAAACTGAAGTGACAATCGTACGTACAGTCCACCTGATGGTAACTGGCTACCGCAGACCGTTGACACTTGCAGTTAACTTCATACGAAGAAGTATAAAGATGCGTAATCACCGCCGAGGACTAATCTGTAATGCCTCACACCCTGTTATTATACTGGCTCTTTATAACCTTCAGGCAATGCAAGCTCTGCTTTTTTGCCGCGATAATAGTTAAGGTGTGGTACCTAACCAAATAGGCAGAAAAAGAGACCTTCCATCTCGAATATGTAACATAAAACATATATACCTTATTTCGTTCCATGGGTGTAGTAAGAAGCAATATTGGGGTTGCTACAGCGCGGAGCAGTTCGAATCAACGGCGATCGAGGTTTTTATTGATTGGCTTGACTCACTGGCGCTACGAATAGATGTTGCATCGCTTTGCGTATTCTATCGTATATACCACGTCGAGTGCTTTGAAAAACTGTTCGGACATATCCGGCCGCTCAATTTCACCATCGCACATCGCGATAAAACTCGAGATACCAGCTTTGCCAGCTGGATGATTGACGGCCAACGCTGTGCGATTAACTAAAAGTTTTGTTCCTTGCACAACTTCCTTGTGGTAGTCGCACCAGCGATTTTTCTGGACCAATATACGACTTAAGGACCTTCAAGAAACGA
This sequence comes from Parnassius glacialis, assembly GCA_033319125.1. NCBI lineage: Eukaryota > Metazoa > Arthropoda > Insecta > Lepidoptera > Papilionidae > Parnassius > Parnassius glacialis. Next base: position 1,383,102 of record JAVANC010000028.1, on the reverse strand, counting down.
ACCTGCAATTTTTTAAAAGGCCGGCAACGCTACTGCATTTCCCCTGGTGTTACAGTTGTTCATAGGCGGCAGTAGTCAGTTATCATAATATAAGCCGCATGATCGTTTGACCCCACTTTTATAACAAAATTTGAATAGAATAATGCCATGACCTCCAAGAAATGGAGTTTCCTTCACATCATTCGTAAAAATACCCAGGTTAATAGGAAACAGGTATGGAATTGCAAGCGCTACAAACTGTGATTGGCAATCTACTCGCCAAGCATAGTAATTAAGATCTTCTTATGGAAATAATTATTTATTTATTTTATTTTTAGAATAAGAGAAACATATCTAACTGATGGTAAGCGGATGCTGTGGCTCATATACATCTATATCTATCACCTATTAAGAATCAAACTGCAAATTCGTTGTAACCCCTGAGGACTAAGATGGAATGTATGCTAAAAAAGTCTCCGTATTTACAATCACCGGACGAAATACAGCAGTATTACTTTGCTGTTTTAGGCTGGTACTCTATGAAAGCGTGGTCTTACTCCCTATAAGCTGACCTAGTTGTGTCGCATCCGTACATAGCTGCAGATTGGCTCTACCATGTGAAATATGGATGGGAATAGAACGTTTTAAAAATGTAGGGATAGTATCATACAAATTTAAAAAATTCCATCGTTAAGGGAGAAAAAATAGGGGCTAAAGTTTTAAATGTATTTATGTAGACGACATTAGTACTTTTGACATTGCTAAGTCCACTCAAAGAATTGACTTAAAAATTAAAAAAATAGCTAATAAAATGTGCGTCGGTTGAACTAAAAATAATATAATAATTTCCTCATAAAAAGCTTCAAAAGTCCTGGCTTTAATTCTACACAGTGTATCTTAGCGCCGACTTCTGAAGTTATTAGGAAAACATACTTAGATAATAAATAATTCTTATTGAAATTTAATTTATAATTTTACGACTGTTTCAGAAAAATCTCTGTCCTGGAAAGAACCAACTAAAAACCCAGCGGAACTTTTTCTTTCAAATTAACCTTATGAATAGAAAGTAGGTTTAACAATAATTTACGAAACTCATTTAAGAAACAGCTTGGAAACGATAACCTCATTCCCATGTATTAGTTTTTATTATAACAACCCTTTTTTTAAATTCCATGTTTGATAAAATTCTAATCATGGTTATAGTTCACGTGGTAGAGCCATGATGCATATATATATATATATATAGTTGTAGCACGACCGGGGAAGGACCACGCTCTCACAGAATACATGAGGACTTTTTCTACAGGATTCTACAGGACAAACGAGCACACAATCCATCTGATGGTAAGTGGTTGCTGTGGCCCATAGATATCTACATCTATATTCGTTTGCGAATCAAAATGCAGATGCGTTGTCAGTCGTGAGGACTAAGATGGAATGCCTCTTTTCCAGTAAAAAGTGTCTCCAGTTCTCTACACTCATCATACGAAACACAGCAGCATTAAGCTGCTGTTTTATGCTGGTATTCTGTGAGAGCGTAGTTTTTGCCCAGTCGAGCCGATCTATTCGTGCTACAACTATACTATTAATGTAGCTGAAGCTAGGCTCTACCACGTATAAAATGAATATTGGGGATGGAGTAAAAAGTTCCATACCCAGAAAGTACCTCATCAGATACATAATTAGCAACAGCAATTTGTGGGTATTTCTGGGTTGTTACTCCTGAGCGTACCAACAACAGTAATCCTTTTTTTCAAATTTACATGGTTTGTTGGGTAAGTACATAAAAAAAACAACACCGGCCTCTGAATACAAGAAGTTGCTTATCAAATGTTAAGTATTCACTTCAAGTAAAGTATTCTTAGCGATGGTGTCGCATTGCCTCAATAAAGCACCGTATGGTAGCAAGCTTATCAGCTTCTTGTCGCTGAGGGATGTCATCAAATTGAATGGTTCGTACTAGAAAACGAAATCGATTTATGAACTTTGTTAGATAAACCAACTCTAAGCCTGTACCTATTGAGTTGTCCCACTTTAAGATTTTGACGTTCTGATCTTATGACAAGTAAGACTAAAAGTAAACCAACAGAAGCTCTCATTTCAATGACAGTTTTAGACTTCGCATTGCGATCTCTTTGATAATTATTTTTAATAGTATCAATGAGAATATTTTGTATATTTTACCACCGATTAAAAGATAGCCTTTGTTATTTATTTTTTATAGCCATTATAAGAACGTACCCCTGTCGCAGGAAAAGATCGTTTCCTCCACTCGGTTTCATTTCGTGACTTATAAGTTGCAAAATCTGCTACTGGTATATTATCATCCAAATCTCAATCACTGTTGTTGTCTTACTCATTATTTTTTTGCTCGGTATCAGTGTCGTGAGGAGACCATATTATGTTTTCGTCTTCTCTCAAATCCTCTTCCTATTTGCTTTCAATCTCATCAAACTCCTCTTCTGGTTAAAAAATAAACTATGTTGAGGTGGTTACCTCAATATAAATTCTTCAAGTGTGCGGTGCGAAAATTTGAAAAAATAATAATGAATACAAAAAACATAATATTAAATAAAATTCATACCTTCTTTTAAAAATTATCACGTAACTAAAAATATCCACCAGTGATCGTGTGGGCTACATACAAAGCCAAGTTACTTTAGATCCTGATTTATCGCACGTCCGCAAGCGGTCAACGCTCACGCTACACTGAATGCAACGAGCAACAATCAATCGTATCTTAGCTAACGCGACGTCCTGCGTGAGCGATGTAGACGCGAACGCGAAGCGGCGCGGCGCGGCGCGAAAACAACTAACAATCGAAGCCTATTGAAGTGGCCTACGTGACCAAACGCACGTAGGGTGCGGTGTGGAGCGGAGCGAAATGAAGCGAACGCGAACTGGATGCGGTGTCGTCGTGTTTTTGTTTGGATAATGTCAGAAAATTTTATTAATGCTATCCAAGAACGTCCTATATTATGGGATAAAAGGAATAAAAATTATCACAACCGAATATTATCGTACCATGAATGGGAGGATTTGGCCAAATTAACTGGGACTACAAGTAAGTACAAGACATTTATTTATTATAGATTGCTATTACATATATATCTTTGTAGAGGATGTTGTTCAAAATACAATTTAAAGTTTTCTCTCGCTTGTGCGGCTGCTCGTGATGTAGCATTAAATCTCATTTGTGAATTATGTCGTAGTGCTTGTGGTATATTTTGATATGCTTGCCGGAAAGATACAAATTCAGTCTCTTTTATTGATTCAAGATCACGTATAATATTGTGCAGTAAACATATGTCTTTTACGTTATGAACTGCATTTTCTACATTAGTTTCGATTGATTTATGCAAAATTCTGAATTTAGAGGTTATTGAACCGAAAGAACATTACACTACCAATCTTGCTCGAGATAAGCGATAATTATTATTATCTTTTGCGTCCTCTTTAGTCGTCGATCTTTCTGGAAAAGGTCTCATAAGATATTCTATTAGAGGAAACGCAGCATCTCCTAGGAGAACATATGGAGCTTCGATATTTGAGCCCGGCAATACTTGTTCTTTCGGTAATTTTAGTCTTCCTTGTTCTTTTGCACTTCGAAAGGGGCATTCATTAAAAACACCGGCGGCGTCGATTTCTTTTCCATAGGAACCGACATTTATCATTACAAACTTATAATTTGCATCAGTGACTGCTAACAACCCAATCGAAAAGAAGGATTTGAAGTTATAGTACATAGAACCAATATTATTTTGTTTTTTAATGCGAATATGTTTTCCGTCAATACACCCGATGCAGTTAGGAAACTGCCATCTGTCCCAAAAACATTGTGCTATGTTTTTAAAGTAATCTTCTGAAGGCTCGGGCCTATGCTTCGTAACTAATTGTGTCTATATAGCTTTGCAAACTTGTGGTACGATTGTGGAAATAGCAGATTTTGAAATTCTGAACGAGTAAGCGAGTCGCCGGAACTGTATGCCCGTGGCTTAATACCTGAAAAAATTGAAATATATTAATTAATTATTCATTTCATTTTTTTAGGTGAAATGGCGAAGAAAAAATGGAAAAATTTGAGAGACACATTTGTAAAAGAATTAAAAAAAAAATTGTACCAGAAACATATAGCAATACAAGAGATCTGTCGGATTCTACAGACACTGCTAGTTTGGAAGACGATTTGGCCCTGTACGTGGCTGACAGTGACTACACCCAACTCCATGAATCTATGTCTACGTTGCGAGAAATTCCACAGAATACAACAACAGATATCAACACATGTCAAGCGCCTTTGCCTTCACCCTCGTTTCCAGCTATCATAAGACAAACACGTAAACGAAAAGATAATGACCTAGAAGCATTCCTCGACATCGAGAGAAAGAAGATGAAAATTCTTCGCCAGGATCAAGAAGATACTACTGATGGCGATCTTCTTTGGTTAAAATCCATATTACCTTATATAAACCAGTTACCGTCAATGAATAAATTACATTTTAAAACGCAAATGCAGGAGCTTCTACTAACGGAGCTGTCAAAATTAAATCCACCACAACCCGGTTCTCAACATGGATATTACACTTCTTTGTGAAATTATTGAAAACTGATCATTATTGAAATAATTAATACTTCTTACTGCTAATGATACATAATAATAAATGTAAGAAATATTTCTTTTTCTATTTTCTTACCTTAAAGTCAACCTGGAAATTGGTACTAGTGAATTGCAAAACAAGTTTTATGGCTTGCACAATATAGTCAAACGTTGTAGGCAACATTCGACAATATTCCTTGAATAACAAAGGCTGAGCCCGTAATTCCTTATACAAATTGTGAAATTCCCCATAAATATGCCTTTCTAAGTATACAATATTAGTCCCACTTCTTCGCCGTACATACTTCTTGAGTATTTGATACTTAAGAAATGAATTTTCCAATAATATTTGTTTCCGTCCGTCCACGACAAATTCACAGTGCCCACTAAACGGCGGCTTCGTCGGTGGCGGCTGTGCGAGACGATTCGCGTGCACGTAGGACATAGCCGCCGCGTCGCACCGCATAGCATTGAATTCGCGTGTACTCGCGTTCGCTTAAAACCGCCCACCTGGGACGCCGTGTAAAAGCTCGAAGTCCGCATGATTTCACGAAGTTATTTGTATAAACAATACCCTGGGCTACGTATCTAGCCACCGCGTGAACTGCAATGTTTAAAGTAGGTATTGTAGAATAAACGTCGAATTATCAGTTCCAATGAATAGAACTTTAAAAATTATAATGTTGTATCTAAAATAGTCGATCTTAATATATTTAAAAATTCTTTTATCATTCTTAAAAATAAAACTAAAAAAATTTTATATCAAAATTAAGATCAACTCATTAGTTTATTTTTTATTTTTCGTGTATCATATCATTTCGCTTTTTGTTATCTTTTTCCGTTTTTCAGCTTTAATTTTACTTACTTTTTATTTTACTTTAACTTGTCAAGTGAGACTTAAAGTATGATATGCCATAGATTTACCAATTATTTGTATATATATTTTTTGTAAAATTATTTTTTATTTTTTTTATTAAACATTACACTAGGATTTTCTCCTATATCGTGGGGGCCGTTTACATACACAAATTTTACAAGGACGAATACCCAGACCCGGGTCAATTACATGTAGGGCATACAAATACTTTTTCCGTGAGAGATTCGAACCCGAGGCCCACAGCGCTGTGCCATGGAGCCGTCAACATCAATCAAACACAATATAAATATATTGGTAAATCCAATTGGGCATACCTTAAGCGCATTAAAAAAATTACGTATAACATGATTATACGGAATTATTAAAGTAGTTTAAATACATTTCGACAGCACTATCGGCTTCAACACCCTCGAAAACCATGAAAATGACGCCCATGATGAAAAAATTGATACCTATTGCAGCCGCCATCTTGGATTTACATTTCGACAGCACTATCGGCTTCAACACTCTTGAAAACCATGAAAATGACACCCATGATGAATAAATTGGTACCTAATTCAGCCGCCATCTTGGATTTACATTTCGACAGCACTATCAGCTTCAACACCCTCGAAAACCATGAAAATGACACCTATGATGAAAAATTTTATACCTATTGGAGCCTCTACCTTGGATTTACATTTCGACAGCACTATCGGCTTCAGCACCCTCGAAAACCATGAAAATGAAACCCATGATGAAAAATTGATACCTATTGCGGCCGCCATCTTGGATTTACATTTCGACAACCCTATCGGTTTCGACACCCTCGAAAAGCATGAAAATGTCACCCATGACAAAAAAAATTATACTACTTACTTTTAGTACGTACTACTAATATTTATTGTGTGCTTTTAAATATTGTAATAAAAAAATCTCTTATTATTATTATAATCAAGTATTTAAGAAATTTGGTTATTCGAATATTGTGTATTTGTACAGCGATCTTTTTGAGCCGCTGAAAACAACCTAAACAATGTCCACTCACGACGGCGACTGAAGCCGAACTAAACTTAATACAAAGGTACTCTGTGAACTAAACTACTCTGTGGCTGTAGATCCCCATTTACAGAAACAATTTATATACGAGGCAACCAAATCAACGAAAATTTCGCCATTTTGGAGCCGAAAAAATTTAATTATAGCTAAACAAAACAAAATTACACTGCCATTTACATTCAGTGGCTTCCCACATGATAGATGAAGAGATTAAAAAATAGATTGAGTTAAACAATTGATATTTTCAAAAGTTATAGTGTTTACAAGCCACAGGGACATGATAAATCCACACCATAAGCCACTAAAACCCTTTTTTATTTAAAAATAGCAATTAATCGATTTAAAAAAATTATTAATAAGTTCAACAATCATTTATCTTTCTAACAATGTGCTTTTTATATCATTTATATGTATAATATGATTGCTAGATACGATTTTATTCAATAAAATGTTGGAATTTTAATTTTTAGGCGATAGTAGAACATTACCTTGCGCTTTCGCTTAAGGTATGCAAAAATTGTGATAAATTGTCTGAACATGATAGAAATGCAGTAATTATAAGGCTGCAGTTCTAGCAAATGTCTAACTTCACGAGGACTGTCGCACTGTGGTTATGGGACTTATTAAGTTTTTTTTTTTTTTTTTATAGGATAAGGGTGATAAACGAGCACACAGTCCACCTGATTGTAAGTGGTTGCTGCGGCCCATAGACATCTACATCTATCCTCAATTACAAGTCAAAATGTAGATGCGTTGTCACCCGTGAGGACTAAGATGGAATGCCTCATTTCCAGTAAAAAGGGCCTCCGGCCACCTGCACTCACCAAGCGAAACGCAGAGGTAAACCTCTACTTCACGCTTGTTTTCTGTGAGGTCGTGGTACCACCCCGGTTCGAGCCGGCCCATCCGTGTGACAGCAAGAGCTGCCGCCTGGCTCTACCACTGTTAAAGAGAAAGACTCTTATTTTGACCATCGATGAAGTAAGGTTTGTAACAAGGCTGCAAATGTTTAATATTGGTGTCTTTCTCCTACAGCGTCACCATCATCATCATCATTACAGCCCTTCACAAGTCCACTGCTGAACATAGGCCTCCCCCAAGGAATGCCACAAAGCACGGTCCTGAGCCACCTGCATCCATCGACTTCCTGCATGTCTTACCAGGTCGTCACTCCATCTTGTGGGGGGACGCCCTACACTTCACCTACCGGTACGAGGCTGCCACTCGAGAACCTTTCTTCCCCATCGGTTGTCGGTTCTTCGAGCTATATGGCCGGCCCACTGCCACTTCAGCTTACTAATCCGTTGGGCTATGTCGGTTACTCTGGTTCTACTGCGGATATCCTCATTCCTAAGTTTATCACGCAGAGAAACTCCGAGCATAGCCCTCTCCATAGCTCGCTGAGCGACCTTGAGCTTCCTCATACGGCCAGCAGTGAAGGACCACGTCTCAGTTCCGTAAGTCATCACTGGCAACACGCACTGGTTGTACAATTTTGTTTTAAGGTTTTGAGGTATTTCTGACGAGAAGATGTGTCGTAGCTTCCCGAACGCTGCCCAGCCGAGTTGAATCCGTCGATTGTCCTCTCGGTCGAAGTTGGACTTACCTAGTCGGACTATTTGTCCCAGGTAAACATACTCGTCAAAAACTTCGAGCTTAGTGCTCCCAACAACTACCGGCATAGGTGTGACATGGACATTAAACATAATCTTTGTTTTGTCCATGTTCATCTTAAGACCTATCCGTTGGGAGACACTATTGAGGTCATTGAGCATAGTGCTTAGTTCCTCCAGCGATTCTGCCATGAGGACTATGTCGTCGGCAAATCGAAGGTGAGTGATGTACTCGCCATTGATGTTAATTCCGTATCCTTTCCAGTCCAGAAGCTTGAAAACGTCTTCCAATGCAGCGGTGAAGAGTTTCGGGGATATAACGTCACCCTGTCTTACACCTCTCTGCAATTGGTTAGGTTTCGTACTCTGGTTCTGTACTCGGATAGCCATCGTAGCTCTATTGTACAAACACTTCAGCACTTCGATATACCTACAGTCAACTTGGCACCACTGAAGGGACTGCAGCACCGCCCAAATTTTGACGGAATCAAAGGCTTTCTCATAGTCCACATACGCCAGACATAGTGGCAAATTGTACTCTTCGGACTTCTGTACAATTTGCCGTAGGGTATGTATGTGGTCTATGGTGCTAAAGCCCTTTCGGAAACCGGCTTGTTCGGGAGGCTGGAAGTCGTCAAGTCTGCGCGCGAGACGATTCGTAATGACTCTCGAAAACAGCACGTAGACGCGGCTCAGAAGGGAAATCGGTCTGTAGTTCTTAAAGAGAGCGTTGTCACCTTTCTTTAAGAACAAGACCACCACACTTCTGCTCCACGCCTCCGGTAGATTGCCACCATGGAGGACGGAATTAAAGAGCTTCTGAAGGACTTCAAGTACCGGTCTTCCACCCGCTTTCAGAAGCTCCGCTGTAATTTCATCCTCGCCTGGGGCCTTGCCGTTTTTAAGGTGCTGGAGAGCCATTCTAATCTCGCTCAGACTGACGTCCGGGATATCTTCGGAATAGTGTCGAATAAGACTCGCTCTTGGATCGTTACTCACACTTTCGTGTGGCTCCAACGATGGCGTGTACAGCTGCCCATAGAACCTCTCAATCTCACTCAAAATCTCAGGTGCCCCGGAAACGATGCTGCCACATTCGGTCTTCAGCTTTGACAGTTAGCTCTTTCTGGCAGAAAGGTCTCTGGCAAAGACTTTGGAGCCTTGGTTCCGCTCGATCGCTTCTTCAATACGAGCTGTATTGAAGTTGCGTAAGTCTCGCCGCATGCATTTGGAGATCTGTCTGTTCAGTTGCCTGTATGCTGTCAAATCTGTTGAAGAATGTAGCCTCATCTCCCGTCTAACAGCCATAAGATTAAGAGTGTGATCGGAGAGTTTTTGTGTTCTTCTGCGGCGGGTCTTGCAGAACTAAGCTCCAACCGCATGGACAGTTTCCACGAGCTTGTCATTCATATCGTCCACTTCATTGCAGTCTTCTAGGCACTGAAAACGGTTTTGTAACTCGAGCTAAAAGGTTTCGGGACTTTGGATTAGAGCACGAGGGGGACGGAGCGTTGACTTCATCAGACGAGACCTCTCCAACTGAACGTTTAGGTTCAGTGTGCCTCTAACCATTCGGTGATCGCTGCCGGTTTTCACCCTCGCGGTCACTGAGACATCACTGAACAGTTGTCGTCTGGTCGTCATAATGAAGTCAATCTCATTTTTTGTCGAACCGTCGGGGCTCTACCAGGTCCACTTCCTGTGGGGCCGCTTCTTGAAAAAAGAGTTCATCATAAAAAGTCCCTCTTTCTCCATGAAGTCGGCCAGCTGCTGGCCCCTTGGGTTCCGTTGCCCTATTCCAAATTTCCCTACTTTCAGCTCACCGTTCTCTCTTGTGTCTAGTTTTGCATTGAAGTCTCCCATTAACACCTATATTCACACAATACAATATACACACGTATATTGGATTTTGGAGGAATGCATGGCTCTAGAGATATCCTCATACATTTCCTTCACCTCCTCATCGGGGTGCGCCGAAGTTGGTGCGTAAACCTGTATGACCTTCAGCGAATACCGTTTGGTGATTCTGAGTATAAGGTACGCAACCCTCGTCGACACACTCCCGATCTTTACAACGTTGTTAACGAGAGACTTGTGGACGATAAATCCGACACCTCCTTGGGACAGATGGTCGCCCTCCCATGATAGAGCAAGTTTCCGGATTCGAGGATTACCGTGTCCTCCCCCTCTCTTCGGACTTCGGATAATCCTATAATATGCCACCTCAACTTGTCTATCTCTTCTTCCAGCTCCACGAACCTACAGCGTACACCTATTTTATTTGTTGTTTCCGTTACAGCCTATCAAAGTCCACTGCTAAGCATAGAACTATCTCATAGATTGCCTTATAGAGACTGTTTCCACGCTTGGCAGGCGGCCTAGCAACTGCAGTTTTGATTTTCTAGTTTTTATCAGGAAGGTGCCGCATTTCATTTCTTGGTTTGTTCGCTTCTATTGCCATTTACGATACCCATGGAGTGATATAAGGTAGTGGGTATTCTTACACAATTAAAACTTTATTTTTATATCCTTCAGAAATAGTGTCAAAAAGGCTGGACTTAATGACTAACACCACTCTCTGCAAGTCAACCTGGGATGTTATCAAATATTGTGGACGTTGCAATAAAGTACTTTTTACAAATTATTTATAAAACTAAAGCGTCACCTACCCACCCACCTAAACGTAATTGATTGTTGCAGCCCATGGACGCCTAGAGCCAACTTCAAACAACGGAGGCTACAGATGCGTTGTCACATCAGAGGAATACGATGAAATGCCTCAAAGCCTGTAGTTATATAACAATAATAATAATAAAATATTTATTCATTGCCAAAAGTAACAAAACATTTAAAAGTTAAACTTATACAAAAATGATATTTTTAGAAGGCCAATGAAAGGGTTCTGACTCAGCATGTGTTGCAGAGAATCTACAACGCTGTTATTCTGTCAGTACCCATATTCTTAATTAACTAAAGTATAAAAGTACGCGTACATCACCGATTATATTATTACAAATAGCTTTTATGGTTTTATTATTTGTACTGTTTTTATATTGATTTTCCTTACTTTTCAGACCGGAATACAGCACTGCACGCACTCTCCGTTGGTCAGCTAAGTTGGTCAGTAAGACAGGGTGACGTTATATCCCCGAAACTTTACCGCCGCATTAAAAGACGTTTTCAAGCTACTGGACTGGAAATGATACGGTATTAATATCAATGGTAAGTACATCACCCACCTTCGATTTGCCGACGATGTAGTCCTTATGGCAGAATTGCTGGAGGACCAAAGCACTTTGCTCAATGACCTCAATAGTGTCTCCCAACGGATAGGTCTTAAGATGAACAGGCACAAAACAAATATCATGTTTAATGTCCAATGTCACACCTCTGCCGGTAGTTTTTGGTAGCACTGAGCTCGAAATTGTTGACGAGTATGTTTACCTGGGATATATAGTCTGACTAGGTAAGTCCAACTCCGACCGAGAGTTCAGCTTTAGGTTAGGTTAGGCAGCGTTATTAAAATAACAGCACATATTCTAGTCAAGTATATCTCAAAATTTGAAAAAGAGACTGTACAACCAGTGCGTGTCGCCAATCATGACTTATGAAACTGAGACATGGAAGCTCAAGATTGCTCGGCGAGCTATGGAGAGTGCTATGCTCGGAGTTTCTCTGTATGATAAACTTAAAAATGAGGATATCCGCAGTAGAACCAGAGTGACCGACATGACGTGGAGTATAATTAACAGCGAAAGCGGTAAAGAGAAACCTCATAACTCAAACTATCAATTAAAAATTAATAATGAATTGACTAAATCAAATCAAGAAGTCGCAGCGGTGTTTGAGAAATACTTCACTGATATTCCTATCTTGACAACAATTCATTGAATACTTCTCCAACTGTCGCCGAGTCATTACTCAAACAGAATGTTAAGACCTGTTTAAAAGAATTTAGATTTGAAAAAGTGTTACCGCAAGATATTGTAAAATAATTAATAATAAATTAATTGCACCTCATCTTGCTATTATTTTTAATACTTGTATCGATTCTGGTGCGTTTCCTGATTTAATGAAGTATAGTAAAGTAATACCTTTATTTAAATCTGGTAGTACATTGGACCGCGCTAATTTTAGACCTATTTCTGTACTACCAACTCTTAGTAAAATTTTTGAAAAAATAATTTTGGATCAATTGTTAATTTTTTTTAATACAAATAAATTACTTCATAAAAACCAATTTGGTTTTACAAGGGGTCGCTCGACGTCGGACGCCGGTGTTGAGCATATGAAATATATTTTTAATGCCTGGGGGAATTCTCAAGATGCCTAAGGTATTTTCTGTGATCTTTCTAAGGCTTTCGATTGTGTTCATCATGAGACATTAATCAGGTACATTACGGTGTAAAAATTTGGCGCTTAGACTTATTACTTCATATTTAACAAACAGAAAAAACTCAACAACAGAACTCAAAAAGTCGTGACCAATGGTAAACGTTCCTCCGGATCGGTAGTATCAATGGTCGTTCCTCATGGCTCGATTCTTGGCCTTTTCCTGTTTATAATCTATATTAATGACTTACCTTATCTTGTAGAGGACAATGACGATGTAGGATTATTTGCTGACGATACCTTTTTAATTTTCAAACTCAAACGGCAATGAATTAATTATGACGATGTAAATAATGCTCTATCGAAATTAGTACATTGGTTTAACGCTAACAATATGCTCTTAAACGGCGATAAGACAAAGTGTATTAAATTTACAATACCTAATGTAAAACATTCAAATGCCAACGTGCTGTTAAATGGGCAGGAGTTGAGTCTTGTGGATACCACTGTTTTTCTCGGTATTGCTATTGACGCGAAACTTCAATAGGGCCCCCATATATCTAAATTAGCAAGCAGACTTAGTTCTGCAGCATATGCTGTAAGAAAAATAAGAAGTCTCACAGATGTTGAGACAGCTAGATTAGTGTATTTAAGTTACTTTCATAGCGTAATGTCTTATGGAATTTTGCTATGGGGTAATGCGACTGATATTGAAGCTATATTTGTTTTGCAAAAGAGAACCGTTCGGGCGATTTATAATCTAAAATGTAAAGAGTCCCTCAGACAAAAATTTAAGGAAATAAATAAATTTACTTTGGAATTGCAATATATTTATGAAAATGTAATGTATGTACATAAAAACATAAATAGATTTAATAAGAATAAAGATGTGCATACTTTAAACCCTAGGAACAAAGCTTGTAATACCAGTTACTAGACTCCACAGAATCAGTAATTCATTTTTGAGGCATTGTATACGCTTTTACAACAAAATCCCAGAACATATTCAAAGTTTGTCAATATACAAGTTTAAAAGTTTTATTAAAGAGAAACTGTACAAAAAGGGTTATTACAATATCAAAGAATACATGAATGAAAATAACCCCTGGGAATAAGGTGATCGCCACCATGCTGGTTCTATGAAAAATCATTTAAAATTGTATAAACGAAATTATTGTTAAGTGATGTTTGAAAAAAAAATCCCGCTGGGTTTCTTGCTGGTTCTTCCCAGGACAGAGGTATTTTCCGAACCAGTGGTAAATAAAAAAATGACTTTCAATAAGAATTATGTAATAATCAATATTGAATAAAAAATTATTCTATTCTATCCCAACGGATTAGTAAGCTGAAGTGGCAATGGGCCGGCCATATAGCTCGAAAAACCCACAACCGATGGGGCCAAAATGTTCTCGAGTGGCGACCACGTACCGGCGGACGAAGTGTAGGGCGTACCCTCAATAGAAGGAGTGACGAACAGGTAAGACATGCAGAAAGTAGTTGGATGCAGGTGGCTCGGAACCGTGCTTTATGGCATTCCTTGGGGGAGGCCTATGTTCAGCAGTGAACTTATGAAGGGCTGTGAAGATGAAGAAGAATTGAGGATGGAACTGTAATTTTCCACGCTTTCTAGTAGTAAAAAGTACCGCGCATGCGACTAAAAGGGATCAGTTGGTAATTCTACGTGTCATCATTATCTTCCATATTATGCCCGTTGGGCTAAAATGTGACCTCTACACTGAGATTTTTTTTTATAGGATAGGGGTGACAAACGAGCACACAGTCCACGTGATGGTAAGTGGTTGCTGCGGCCCATAGACATCTACATCTATCCTCGTTTGCGAATCAAAATGCAGATGCGTTGTCACCCGTGAGGACTAAGATGGAATGCCTTATTTTCAGTAAAAAGGGCCTCCGGCCACCTGTACTCACCAAGCGAAACGCAGAGGTAAACCTCTACTTCACGCTGGTATTCTGTGAGGTCGTGGTACCACCCCGGTTCGAGCCGGCCCATCCATGCGACAGCAAAAGCTGCCGCGTGGCTCTACCACTGTTAAAAATTCTGCCTGAGCAAGACAAGTGACGTGATTCTGTTCGTTGTGGTTCTTTTAGTGTAAGCAAGAATGATCGTGTTGATTAAAGGCTGCCCCGGGTGCATTGAGATTATCTTTTATATAGAAGAGGGGTTAAACGAGCATGCAGCTTACCTGATGGTAAGTGACTACCGCCGCCTATGAACAACCGCACTACCAAGGGAATTGCAGATGCGTTGCCGGCCTTTTAGAAAGGTGTAAGCTCTTTTCTTGAAGGTCCCTAAGTCGTATTGGTCCGGAAAAATCGTTGATGGTAATCGATTCCAAAAGGAAGTTGTGCGAGGGAAAAAAGTTCTTCTAAATCGAAAAGTGGTGGACCGCAAAACATCCAGATGGTATGGATCGTATCGAGAATTTTATAGCGATGTGCGATTGTGAAATTGAGTGGCTGAAATCAGTTCAAACAATTCCTCAGAGCACTCCTCGTGATAGATACGATAAAATACGCAAAGAGATGCAACATCTCTAAGCAGTATATCGAGCCGATCAGAGAGAACTCGGTCGTCGACGATTCGAACCGCTCTGCGCTGGATGCGGTTAAGTGGAAGGAGCTGGCACTGAGGTGCCCTGGCCCAGAGATGAAAACATTATTCCATGTGAGGCCGAACATGCGCTTAGTAAAGTTGCAAGCGATGTGCCGGCATGAAATACTATCTCGCTCTGCTGAGCATGCCATGCTTTTTTGAGGCCAATTTGGCCTTCCTTTCCAAGTGACCTTCGACTTGCACACTATTCGATATTCCTACGCCAAGTATTCTGATGCTAGGCAGCAAGGGGAGTGCCTTGATACTGAATAGATACGACAAAGGGGTTCTTTTTTGTGGTAGACACGCAAACTTGTGTCTTCTGATGATTAAACAGAACTAGATTTAGTCACCCCTAATACGAGACTTTGTTCAGCAAAGACTCGACTACAGACACAAGTTTGTCCCGGTACGAAATATTGGCACGGCCGGTATTAAAGGCATCACCAGTGCTGTCGTCTGCATAGCAATGAATGTTACCAGTTTGCAACATATCACTGATATGCAGGAGAAACAGCGTTGGTGATAGCACGCAGTCTTGTAGAATACCAGCGTCGATAGGCTTAAAATCAGAGCATGCATCGTCTACTACGAACTTGCTTGGGAACTAACTTGGGAAGCGCATAGGAAGGAGGTTTCGAAAGAAGCGCTCTGTGACAGACCCGATCAAAGCCTTCGCTATGTCCAAACTAACGGCCAATGCCTCCCCCTTGGACTCTACTGCCTCCGCCCATCTATGAGTCAGGTAGACCAGAAGATCACCAGCTGATCAACCCCGATGAAATCGTTAAAACTGGTGCCAACTCCGGAGCACACATTTTCAGCACAATGGGAGGGACTCCTTCGGGCCCACTCGACTTGCTGACGTCCAGGAAGAATAGTGCTTTGCGAACCGAGCGCTGTATAAACCGCACATCCGGCATGGAAAATTCATATCGCGTGGTGTCGGCGGTGTGTTCTCCCCGTCATCTAGAGTCAAATTGGATGCAAAGAGAGAGCTCAACAGATCGGCATTCTCCTTTGCGGCATGGGCCAGTGAGTCGACCTCTCTGTGCAGAATTATACTTTTTTTAAGAGCGCTGGTATTTATATCTCAAAACGTTGATGCACTAGCCCAGGCCTGGTAGCATTCCTGCTAATAGCGTGATGCTATTTTACAGGAGAGACCAAACCATGGCTGGGATCTGCCTCCAATGGTCACCACAGAGAATGGAATAAAAATGTCCATACCCTGTAGTACCACATTAGCAACAGAATCGGCAACAACGCTGGGATCTTCCGGCGAGAAGCAAACCCGCCCCCAAGGGTAGGGTGCAAAAAAAAGACTGCATCCCGTACCAATCGGCCAACCTATAGTACCAAACACGGTGGCAAGTTGCAGATCGCAACTGCGATTGCAGCGTGAGTAGCACCGTTTTTCGAAACAGACAATGGTCCGAAGAGCCTAGAGGGGCATCGACGGAGACCTGATATCCATCCGGATGAGAGGTCAGCAGAAGGTACATGGTCCTCCACATCTTGGATCCGCGTAGGCGAAATAACCAGTTGTGTTTGACCATATGCCAAGGCAAAGTCTTAGACAGATCTATCGGCATGATCGGTTAAACGACAACCAAGCAATTCAGCGTGGTTGGCATTAAAATCACCGAGTATTACGATCTCTGCGGATGGGACCTGTTGAAGCACGGAGTCTGCAGCCATTTGGACGTGGTCGATGAGTCGGTCTGTGTCGGTATTACCGCTATGGGACATATAGTGGCACCCGTAGACGCGGGGATGATTTTTGCTGTCTACGCGCAACCATAGGATGGACAGGTCCGTACCTTCAAGACTTCCGAGGCGTCGAAAACAGATGTTCTCTCTGACGTAAACGCAAAGTTCAGCCCGGGGCACAAAGGTGTGTTCTAATTTGTACACCGGGTAGAAGAGATACGTAGTATCAGCCTACGTACTATCTCTCCTACCTGGGGTACTAATCAGAATTTGTACCCCAGGTAGGAGAGATATGAAGTATCAGCCGGAGAGGACACCTGAGTCACGGTTAAAAAAGCAAGGCCGGCTTCGCCGTCTCTAGATGGTAATGGACAGCGTTAAAGTTGGAATGAAGACCCTGATGTCGCAAAAATTCACGGATAGCGTGACAGGGGTCGCCTTGGTTTTATTGCTCCGCTTGCCCCGAGCAGTATTGGTCGCGAGCGGAATTTTGCCCCCCCCCCTCCCCCCACCAGAATACGCTGGGCAGGCTGAACACCCACGCTCAGGAGTGGAGTAGTTTGGTCGTGCATGCTCAGCAAGGGATTCTCCAGGGGTGCTGGTATCCTCCTGGGGTTGTCTTTTAATTCCGCTACCATGTTGATGGGGGGGGGGGGATTGGGCCTCCTGCCACCTGCACTCACCAAGCGCAACGCAGAGGTAAACCTCTACTTCACGCTGGTATTCTGTGAGGTCGTGGTATCACCCCGGTTCGAGCCGGCCCATTCGTGCGACTGCA
The DNA here is from genome assembly GCA_033319125.1 of Parnassius glacialis. Lineage (NCBI taxonomy): Eukaryota > Metazoa > Arthropoda > Insecta > Lepidoptera > Papilionidae > Parnassius > Parnassius glacialis. Next base: position 1,365,561 of record JAVANC010000028.1, on the reverse strand, counting down.
AAAGCTGCCGCGTGGCTCTACCACTGTTACATTTGAATAGTATTGCTTTTGGTTTGCATACTTTCCTGTTATTATGTAATAATGTCTTTCACGTTACATCAATGTGTGATTGAGCTTAACATATTACGGTTGGTAGAACTGTATGCGCTCTATACTCAACGTGAAATGCAGTACGCTGTCTCATTCCTGATTATAATTAATTGCGTAAGCAAGAGAGCAAGTTGAACATGGCTCTCACACGTTTACTAATTTTAACAATTAAATTTCACCGTAATTTCTAGTACAAGTAATATTCTTTAAATTAAATAATTTATTATAAATTGAATAATTTCTTAAAATATACTAAATGTGCGAAACCTGTCTATATATTTAATGTAAATTGATATATTATATTCAATTACAATCACGTGGGCTGAAGTTTCATCTCTCACTTTTACTTGATTTAAAATTGGCGCTAATTTTATATATTTAATTTATTTTATTTTATTTTATTGTTATATGTCGAAGTCACTTCTATTTAATAACTGCAATATGAGCCTCCCTTAAATAAGCGGTTGATTTGCGTAGAATTGCCTACGGGCAAAGTAATTAGCTCGGTGCCATAAACGTATGCCTCGATTCTTATTTATATGGCTGCCGTTGAACTGTTACGCAGCATATATTTACGCGTAAATAAGTTAAGGTCTAACACTTCACCAGTTAAAATCTGAATAATGGCAACATTAGTCCTGAATTTTCCTCAATTCATTCATTACATTCCATCGAAAATCTGCTGCTAAAACAGACAGAACTGTCCGTTTTCAAGAATGGAACGGTGTAAATGTCGCACGTATGCTGCTGCGTTTCGTATGGTGATTATAGAATTAAGAATCAAAATGCAGATGAGTTGTCACCCCTGAGGATTAATATGGAATGTCTCGTTTCCAGTAAAAAGAATCTTTTTTCTACAATTGCTATTCAATACAAAAACTGCTGTGCTTAGTTAAGCTACTGCAGCAGATTGATGTGTTACAATGTACATAAAGTTAGAAGCGTAACTTAGACTTTTCATATTCTGATTTAGAACCTTAAACTTACTTAGATTATAGATGTATGATAAGTCATAAACCACTCTTATACGTTTCCAAAAGAACTCTAAGTTCTGTGTGGGCTCGTATATTGATGTCGCTTGTGTGCTGCCGGGGTATGTTACCTTGGTATTCTGTGAGACCGTGGCCTTTCTTTCTTTCACGGTCTTATATCTGCAGCGTGGTTCTCTGTAGCTCACTCATGAGAGACTAATAAGTTGATGCTCTTAATTAGTGCTTAATTAAAAAACTTTTTAAATGTATTTTATGTAACTTTAAGTGAGGAATTGTACGGTTATAAATCTTAAGTGTACTTCTAAAACGAGCGAGCGCGATCTTAAAACCGACTTGATCCCTTCCATGTAATGCTCTTCAAGAAGGCAAAGTTATGTGCGAGATTGTAAAAAGATGTTAAAAATAGACTCGTTTAAAATTTTATATATACGCACTACTATTTTGATAGTACTAACAAATTTAAGAATAGTTGCAGCAGATGCTACTATTGATAATGGCACTGTCAGAACTTTTTATAATTTATCTATCACAATGTTATCGAGGCCTGTTTTTGAGAAATAAAACACGTGCTTGCGTAACGGCGTTTACTGCAATCTAACGCGGCAGATGCAACTGCCTGCCTACATAGAAATATATATATATATATATATATATATATATATATATATTATTACGGATTAGTAAGCTGAAGTGGCAATGGGCCGGCCATATAGCTCGAAGAACCGACAACCGATGGGGAAGAAAGGTTCTCGAGTGGCAGCCTCGTACCGGCAAGCGAAGTGTAGGGCGTCCCCCCACTAGATGGAGTGACGACCTGGTAAGATATGCAGGAAGTCGATGGATGCAGGTGGCTCAGGACCGTGCTTTGTGGCATTCTTTGGGGGAGGCCTATGTTCAGCAGTGGACTTGTGAAGGGCTGTAATGATGATGATGATGATGATATATATATATATATATATATATATATATATATATATATATATATATATATATATATATGAGCCGTGGTAGCTCAGATGGTTAGCACTCGCTGTAAGCTTCCCAGTACGCTAGAAATCCGGGTTCGATCCCCGCCTGCACCAATGAAATTGTTAATTACAATTTTAAGTGCTGATTTACCACGTGCTCGGCGGTGAAGGAAAACATCGTGAGGATACCTGCATGTCTGAGAAATAAGAAAAAAAATTATTTCAAAGACATGTGAAGTTCGCCAACACGCATTACGCGCGGCGGACATTTCCTTGCCCTAAGAAAACCCTCTCAGAAATGAGAGGAGGCCTGTGCCCAGCAGTGGGCCGTAAATAGGCTGCAACTTTATATAAAATTACAACAGGATAGGTTTTATATTAACTAATAGGTAACACATTAATCGATGATTTATTAATTTGATTCTGATAACCCATAACGTTGAACAGGTTTACGGTTGCGTTTGGAATGATTCACAGGAATGCATGGTTAGTTTAGGACTGGTGATTGCGCTGGACTCGACTCACTCTGTGTAGTGTTTGGTGAGGAACGTACTGACACCTGTTTGTCACTCGAAAGGGTGCCGAACGAGCCTTACTCACAATCGCTCACAACGTTCCCCGCCGACCCAAAATCTGAACGCAATACGCCCTCCTGACTTCCGCTTCCGGTCTCAATATCTTCGTTACATTCTACACTAGAAGGATAAGGGACATCCGACATTCGTGCTCGGCGTCTAATTTGGTCAACATGTCTTTGCATCAGTCGACCGTTATCACTATTTACCAAATAACGACGTGAGCCCTCATTACCTACTACGGTACCTTTTTTCCACTTCTCTGAACTTCCGTAGCCCCTAACCCAGATGGTATTGCCGGGCGCAAGCGCCTGCGGCACATCGCCAGCGTGCGCTAGTTGGCGGTGCTGTGCTCGCCGCACGCACTCCTCGCGTGCACTGTCGCTACGCAATAGGTCTAATCTGGAACGCAATGACTGCAATAGCATTGCAGGTGTGTCGCCTGTGCTACTATGCACACTATTCCTATAGCTCCGTTAACAGGTTTGCATAGCGGCATCTATGTCGACCGATTCTCTATTTGCTTTTTTAAGTGCCCGTTTGCAAAGTTTGACCGCGTTCTCGGCCGCCCCGTTCGATGACGGGTGATAGGCGGGTGAAAAAGATTGCCGAATGCTATTATCATTTAAAAATGTATGAAACTTATTGCTTGTTAACGGGGGACCTTGATCCACTACGATCTCCACTAGTAGTCCAAACCGTGCGAACGCTGCTCGAAGAACTTTTATTACAGCCGTTGCATTCGTTTTATCCATCTCAAAAACTTCAAGCCACTTTGAACTCGCGTCTATGACTACTAGGTAAGTTCTCCCAAACAGCGGTCCAAGAAAATCAACGTGAACCCTACTCCAAGGCTGAGTGTGATATGACCGAGACTGCGGAGGGGCGTGCGGCGGCGCCTGCGCCTCGGCCGCGCAGGTTTCGCACTGTTTACAGATTGCTTCTAAATCTGCGTTAATATTGGGCCACCAAACGTAGCTGCGAGCTATGGACTTCATTTTAACTATACCTATGCTGTGATAATACCTAAGCCTTAAACCTTGAAATATAACTAATCTATATACCCACATAAGGCAACCGCGATCAATGTACAGTTCAGAACGTTTATTGTAAAAATGTTTATTCTGTTCATCCTTGCATTTATTTTGCCAGCCGGATTGAACATGTAACATAATTTGACACAAAAGGGCATCTATATAGCAACTCTGACGTCATCGTGAGTTATAGATAAAAACTGCACCACAAACTTTAAATAGGTTATTTCTTCGGCACCAGAACGCCCGGAACCGGTTTGAGGTAGTCGTGATAACGCATTCGCACAATTTTTGTCCGACGCGACGTATTCTATTTCATAACTATAGCCTGATAACAAAATAGCCCACCTTTGCACTCTCGCCGCGGCCATTAAGAGAATACCTACTTTGCTACCAAATATGTATGTTAAAGGTTTATGATCAGTTCTGAGAGTGAATTTGCGGCCATATAAATATTAATGAAATTTCCTAATGCCGTATACGATAGCCAAAGCCCTATCTATTTGAGCGAAGGCTCGTTCGGCGCTGGTGAGGGACCGTGAAGCATATGCCACCGGCAGCTCGCCGTCCGCAGTCACGTGCGAGAGGACTGCACCTATCCCCACGCCGCTCGCGTCCGCCGTCAAAATCAGCGGCAGCTCCAGCGAGTAATGCACTAACACCTCACTCGAACCTGATCTCTGTTTTATACTAGTGAATGCTATCTCACACTCCTTACTCCACACAAATTTAACGTTAGCCCGTAATAAATTATACAGAGGTGCTAATTGTACTTACGTTTTTATATAAATTTGGAATAATACATTACCATGCCTATGAACGGATTAGTAAGCTGAAGTGGCAATGGGCCGGCCATTTAGCTCGAAGAACCGACAACCGATGGGGAAAAACTCTCGAGTGGCAGCTTCGTACCGGCAGGCGATGTGTTGGGCATCCCCCCACTAGATGGAGTGACGACCTGGTAAGATATGCAGGAAGTCGATGGATGCAGATGGCTCAGGACCGTGCTTTGTGGCATTCCTTGGGGGAGGCCTATGTTCAGCAGTGGACTTGTAAAGGGCTGTAATGATGATGCTATTGATGATGCCTATGAAGGCACGCAACTCCGAAAAGTTTATGGGGGCGGGCGTCTTAAGAATCGCTTTCATCTTATCCTCACAGGTTCTAATTCCGTTTTTATCAATAACGTGGCCAGGGTATGTTACGCTGTCCTCGAAGAAAGCACATTTTTCTTTTTTTTACACGTAGGCCGTGCGACTTTAGTCGCTCAAACACTTTATGTAAATTATTTATATGATCCTGGGCCCTTTCCACGTTACGACTATGTCGTCGAGAAAAACACCTACATAAGGTATATCAGCAAATAATTGTTCTAAACCTTTTTAAAAAATTCCTGGGCTCTGTGAAAGACCAGAGACTAGCCGGTTATACATAAACAATCCCTTATGGGTGTTAATGACCGTATATTTCTTCGATTCGTCTAACTCAAATGAGCGTACGTCTGTGACAAAGCGATTTTACTAAATTTATCTCCCCCATGTAGGCGAGCTAACAGGTCCTCTACTTTTGGTAAAGGATAAAGATCGACTTCAATGACTTTATTTAAAGTTAACTTGTAATCAGCGCAAATTCTGATGTTACCATCCTTCTTGACCACGGGAACAATAGGTGTGTAACAATAGGTAGTCGGAGCGGTCCACGGGAGTCAAGATGTCATCGCGCACCATATCCTGCAGCGCGCGCTCCAGGGGCGCCTGCAGCGCGTACGCTACGCACGTGGATGCTCACTGTGCCGCTTGTGAATCGCCCCAGACCGTTCGCAAATACTTTACAGTATCTGGAATTGAAAGCGTCCAAATTGAATTCTTCGTTTACATTATTCACACAATTAAATTTGAGGAGTTACTTTGAGCTCTATTAACCATTGCCTACCCAGTAGCGAAGTTTTAGCGCCCTCTATTACATACAAGTTCAAATATTTCTTCTTATCATTGTACAAAACTAAAGGTTTTATTACACCAACGGGTTGAACTAACTCTCCGGTATAGTAACTTAACTTCAAGTTAGATTCCTTAATCTCTAAATCTTTAAACAACTTTAAATGAAGTTCGTAACTTATGCAAGACACTGCACTGCCCGTGTCACATTCCATAGCTATATTTTTGCCGTGTATATTAAGCACTATCATAATGGGGTTACACATTTATTGATTAGATAATTGATCAATGTTCTTTATCATTACCTCATCACTCTCCCCGCTGTCCTCCTCTTTACGCGGTGCGGAGTTAATCACTTCGATGGTATGGTGATCCGTCAAATAACGGTAGACCCGACGTAAATGTCCCTGTCTGTTGCACACTCGGCACACGTATCGCACAAAATGGCATCACGAACTATCGTGATTACCACCGTATGCACTACACTGCTACTGCTGGGTGAAGGGGCGCGGTCTTTGCATGGCGGCTCGCTGCCCGTGGTGCGCGCTACGCCCGCGGCTCTGTGCCGCCACCGCCGGAGGGCGCCGGGCCCGGCCAGCACCGCTGCCACCACCACCACCAGTATGGTCCCGTCACGTGCCCACCACCGCCTGGCACGCTGCGATGTCGCCGCCCGACGGGTCTGCTGCTGCCTTCTGCGACCTTCAACTGCTGCCGCGTCTTTTTCCGTCGCTTTCACACTGAACGCCAGGGCGTATGCTTTTCCAAAATCGATTTTATCTTCCGTGAACAGCCCTTTCTGTATGGACTCACTGCTGACGCCGCATACCAGTTGGTCCCGCAAACTTTCCTCTAGCCAGTTATCGAATTCACAGATCTTTGACATTGAGATCTTTGACAGTGTCTGTGTGTGTGTGTGTGTATGTGTGTGTGTGTAAGTACGTGTGTGTTTCTTATTGAAGAAGCGAACTAGCGGAACCAGAGCTCCAAAGCTTTTGCTAAAGATCTGTTTGCCAGAAAGAGCCAACTGGCGAAGCTGAATACCGAGTGTAGCAGCGTCGTTTCCGGGACACCTGAGATTTGAGTGAGATTGAGTAGTTCTATCGGCAGCTGTACACATCATCGTTGGAGCCACACGCAAATGTGAGTAACGATCCAAGAGCAACTCTTATCCAATACTATTCCGATGATAGCCCGGACGTCAATCTGAGTGAGTTTAAAATGGCCCTCCAGCACCTTAAAAACGGCAAGGCCCCAGGCGGGAATGGAATTACAGCGGAGCTTCTGAAAGGGGATGGAAAACCCGTACTTGAAGTCTTTTAGAAGCTCTTTAATTTCATCTTCCATGGTGGCATTACACCGGAGGCGTGGACAGAAGTGCGGTGGTGTTCAAGAAAAGCAACAATGCTCTCTTGAAGAACTATAGACCGATTTCCCGTCTGAGAGAATTATGCTCGAGGTTTCTCTGCGTGATAAACCTAAAAATGAGAATATCTGCAGTAGAACCAGAGTGACCGACATAGCGCAACGGATTGGTAAGCCGAAGTGGCAATGGGCCGCTAAATAGCTCGAAAAACCAACAACCCATGGGAAAAGAAGGTTCTCGAGTAGCGGCATCGTACCGGCGGACGTGTGTATGGCATGAAGCAGATTGTGCTCTTCGGTCTTCTGTACAATTTACCGAAGTGTATTTATTTGGTCTATGGTGCTAAAACCTTTTCGGAAACAAGCTTGTTCGGGAGGTAGGAAGTAGTCAAGTTTGCATGCGAGACGATCTGTAATGACTCCTCGAAAACAGCACGCAGATGCGGCTCAGAAGGGAAATCGGACTGCAGTTCTTCAAGAGAGTGTTTTCACCTTTGTTGAACAAAAATACCACCGCACTTCTGTTCCTCGTCTCCAGTGTAGTGCCACCATGGAGGACGTAATTAAAGAGCTTTTGAAGTACTTCAAGTACTGATTTTTCACCCGCTTATAGAAGCTCCGCTGTAAATCCATCCTCGCCTGGAGCCTTGCCATTTTTAAGTTACTGGAGAGCCATTTTAATCTCGCTCAGACTGAAGTTCGGGTAATCATCGGAATAGTATCTGATAAGGGTTGCTCTTGGATCGTTACTCACATTTGCGTGTGGCTCCAACGATGATGTGTACAGCTGCGGAGAGAATCTCTCAATCTCACTCAAATTTTAGGTGTCCCGGAAACCACACTGCCACACTCGGTCTTCAGCTTCACCAAATGGCTCTTTTTGGCAAACAGATCGCTGGCAAAGACTTTGTAGCTCTGGTTCCGCTAGTTCGCTTCTTCAGTAAGAGCAGTATTAAAATAGCGTAAGTTTTGCCGCATGAATTTGGAGATATCTCTTTTCAGTTGCTTGTATGCTGTCAAATTTACTGAAGACTGCAGTTTCATGTCCCGTCTAACAGCCATGAGATTAAGGGTGGGATCGGAGAGTTTTTGTGTTCTTCTGAGGTGTGTCTTACAAAACTTAGCTCTGACTGCACGGACAGATTCCACGAGCTTGTCATTCATATTGTCCAATTATTGCTATCTTCTAGGCACTGAATACGGATTGTAGCTCGAGCTGAAAGGTTTCGAGACTTTGGATTAGAGCATGAAGGGGACGGAGATAGATGTAGGTATTTGTGGGCTACAGTATCTTCGTATAATGAAGTGGATTATATGCCCGTTCGTCAACCAATGAAAAAAATTGCGCTACAAAAATATCGAAATTTAATATCGTACTGAGCTCTTGACATTTTTATGACGAACGCCATGAATATTCTGAATAAATAAAAGATTAAATCTACCTTTGCATTATGTAACCAAATTTTAATAAAAACGCTTCCTTTTTTGTTGTGCCTTTAATTTTTGACATGAACGTTAATAAAAGGACCATGTATTGTTATATTTAAGATTTTGGTATCAATTAAAATGAGCAACAAAATTAATAATCACAATTAAAGTTTTAATGAAATATGAATCAAATTTTCCCTTTACCTTTGATGATGCTGTGTAATTATGCTATCATCTACTAGAACCTTGCAATTTTCCTGCTTATTCCTGTTCTCAAGTATTACGACACTTATCAATTCACAATTTTACAATTCGTTAACTGGTTATTATTAATAAATTTGGTTTCATATTCTAAAATCTAATGGTTAACTTCTTAAATATATTATGAATGGTTAAGATTTAATATATATTCTGTTTACTTTTAAATATATTTAAGAACGCAATTTGAAAGAAAATTAAGTGAAAATAATTACATGGTTACTTGTATGGATTACAAAATTCAAAAATCCTGGGTTTGAACCTGCAATTCTACTATACTTCTGACTGTCCTGTTAGTCTAGCGGTGTAAACGCAAATGCTGATCATAAGGTCCCTGGTTCAAATCCGGGTCAGGCCAGAATTATTTATTAGCTTTTCTTATTAGAAATTCTCAGTAGAAGATCGGAGTCAGGAAGTTGGTGATATTTTAAACCCGTGCCTCGAAAAGCACGTAAAGCTATGGGAACTCTCTCCAGTCATGTCGGATCATCACTCTCATAATATGATAGGACGGTAGTCCCATCGTATTATGAGAATGAGGAAGTAAAGAGTGCACCTGTGCTTGCGCGTATTCTCGGGCACTTTAAACCTGGCTAGTCTCCATTGAGACAGGACTTCACGACCAAAATTTAATCTGGAAGATATTATTTTCGTTAACGGTCAGTTTACCGTCTCCAAACACAGTTATTTTAAGTGTATTTGGAAAATATTATTACTCATTAAGAGCGTTATTAAAATAAAATGACATTTTATAGAAGTGAGGGCAAGCAAGTCTCACTTGATAATAAGCGCTTACCTCCGCCCATAAACAAATGTAAAAATTCCTCTGCGAAACCAGAGCAATTACAGTTACATCACTGGCTTTTATCAAGGCGGAAGCTCTTCTCTTGAATACCCCCACGTTTAAATATGTTTTCCGATACCTGGGTCAAATAAAAAACACACACTGCTGCTTGGCGGATGCTTGTGAAGATTCTGCTCATTGCGCTACCACCAGCTTCTCCTAGTCTTTCAGTACTATACCAAGACAGAAATGACATTTTAAAAATAATTAATTCTCAGTGGCAGAAATTGGCAACAGAAAGAATTAACATATAGTTCGAATGAAAGTAAGTGGCTAGCAAAGCCTATCAGCAACTGCCAGCAACTGCCAGCAACTTCAAATAAAGATAGCTATAAATTTCTTGTCACCTCATACGACTTAGATGGATTGTCTCACATTCGTATTTTGAATTAAAATAGCTCTATTTTACTTCTTGGATTGGAACAGAGTAGTGCACGCAGTGCTAATCATCAGTGAAAATATGTTAGTAAGTGTAACACCTACCCAAATAGATCACTAGGCAAGAAAATAGTCGTATCGACTAGAAAATGTTTTTATGAATATGAATGCCACAAAGTACGGTCCTGAGCCACCTGCAGTCCATCGACTTCGATAGCTTTATAATTTAATTCGTTTTTTTATAGGATAAGGGTGAAAAACGAGCACACAGTCCACCTAATGGTAAGTGGTTGCTGCGGCCCATAGACATCTACATCTATCCTCTGTTACAGATCAAAATGCGTTTTCACACGTGAGGACTAGGATGGAATACCTCATTTTCAGTAAAAGGGGCCTCCGGCCACCTGCACTCACCAAGCGAAACGCAGAGGTAATTCTCTACTTCAGGCTGGTACTCTGTGACGTCGTGGTACCACCCCGGTTCGAGCAGGCCTATCCATGCGACAGCAAAAGCAGCCGCCTGGCTCTACCACTGTTAAAAATTCCGACATATATTAAAATATATGACAATATACGCGGTAGAGCCATGCTGCAGCTATATTAGTAGTATAGTTGTAGCACGAATGGGTTGCCTCGACCGGGGAAGGACCACACTCTCACAGAATACCAGCGTCTAATAGCAGCTTAACACTGCTGTGTTACGTATGGTGAGTGTTGAGAACCGGAGACCCTTTTTACTGGAATCGAGGCATTCCATCTAAGTCCTCACGGGTGACAACGCATCTGCATTTTGATTCGCAATCGAAGATATAAATATAGATCGCATAGATGTCTATGGGCCACGGCAACCACCTACCATTAAATGGTCTGTGTGCTCGTTTGTCACCCTATATTTTTAAAAAAATTATATAAAGTCCAACATACACTAAATAAAAAATTTAAATAATTTTACATATTTCGTAACTATTATGACTAAGACCTGTGAAAACATAATTTCAGAGCCAATTTTTTGATGTTATTTTCCGTTTGTAATATTCTATAATTCAGGGTGTTATTAACATGCTAATAAGATTATATAGAATAAATTAATAATTTTTTTTCAAAAAATTTGTCTCTCTGTCCGGGCTAATCTTCGGAATAAGTATAACTATCGATCGTGATCAAACTTTACGACATAGGGTGCAGTGTTAGAAGGGATCTAGGCTATATTTTATCCGAATTTTTTTAGATTTTTTAAAAAAAAAACTTAATAAAACAAGGTATATTAAATCTAAATAACGTCACGTTAATGTAACCTTTTCAGGCAAAGTCGAGGTGGGTTGCTAGTTATAAATGTAATTTTATATTAAACTTTTTGATATAAGGTTTAACAGATTATCTATAATAAGTGTTTATTTTTTATAAATTATTATCTTTATAATGTATATTCTAACCCAGTTATATCAATTTTGCCTTCGATTCACATTTCAAGAAAACTTCACGTAAGCCACTTTCAGTTGAGTTAGAGCGGTTTTAGGAAATTCCTCGTACCCATGACGGCGAGTAATTCAATTTTGTTAGCCTGAAATAGATTTCTTAGAGGTCACGCATTTGAAGGGTGAGTACGTGACCGCCTCATCAACTTCAATAGGAATGGGGAAGCAATATTGTGGTATTGAATCAGCAATGCCTCACGAGATTAGAGTAGATTAAAATGATGTATAAATTGTTGCGTAAAAAAGCAGCCAAGTGCGAGTCTGACTCGCCCATGAAGGGTTCCGTAACAGCAAGTAACATAATTTACGATTTATGACGTATTAAAAAAAAAACTACTTACTAGATCTCGTTCAAACCAATTTTCGGTAGAAGTTTACATGGTAATTTACATCATATATTTTTTTTATCATTCTCTAGGTTAAACCGTGTAGTGGCGGTCAAGAATATCCACTACCCCATATCCTCCCGTGGGTGTCGTAAAAGGCGACAAAGGGAAACAGGCAGGAGATGGGCAGCAGCATCTTCCTGATAACAACAAACTTACAATAAAACAACTGCGATTGCCAACCCGCTCGCCAAGCGTGGCAACTATAGCAAATACCCCCCCCCCTATGATGAGAGTAACAAAGAAACGGCCCCCAGTCCCCGGCGGCCCCGCTATTCCTGGCTACGGTGGCGACCATGGTAACGGCGGGGCAGGGGGTTCTAAGATTCTCCGGTGGAGGTTCGGTTGCCACCTTAGACGACTCGACCTGGCAACGTACAACGCACGCACCCTTAAGACTGACGAGAAGATCGTGGAGCTAGAAGAAGAGATAGACAAGTTGCGCTGGCATATTATAGAATTATCCGAAGTCCGAAGAGAGGGAGAGGACACGGTAATACTCGAATACGGCAACTTGCTCTATCACCGAGAGGACGACCATCTGTCCCAAGGAGGTGTCGGATTTATCGTCCACAAGTCTCTCATTAACAACGTAGTAAAGATCGGGAGTGTGTCGACGAGGGTTGCGTACCTTATACTCAAAATCACAACACAGGGCAACGGAACCCAAGGGGCCAGCAGCTGGCCGACTTCATGGAGAAAGAGGGACTATTTATGATGAACTCTTTCTTCAAAAAGCGGCCCCACAGGAAGTAGACCTGGTCGAGCCCCGACGGTTCGACAAAAAATGAGATTAACTTCATTATGACGACCAGACGACAACTGTTCAGTGATGTCTCAGTGATCGCGAGGGTGCAAACTGGCAGCGATCACCGAATGGTTAGAGGCACACTGAACCTAAATGTTAAGTAGGAGAGGTCTCGTCTGATGAAGTCAACGCTCGGTCCGCCTCGTGCTCTAATCCAAAGTCCCGAAAACTTTCAGCTCGAGTTACGAAACCGTTTTCAGTGCCTAGAAGACTGCAATGAAGTGGACGATATGAATGAAAAGCTCGTGGAAACTGTCCATGCGGTCGGAGCTAAGTTCTGCAAGACCCACCGCAGAAGAACACAAAAACTCTCCGATCACACTCTTAATCTCATGGCTGTTAGACGGGAGATAAGGCTACATTCTTCAACAGATTTGACAGCATACAGGCAACTGAACAGACAGATCTCCAAATGCATTCGGCGGGACTTACGCAACTTCAATACAGCTCGTATTGAAGAAGCGATCGAGCGGAACCAAGGCTCCAAAGTCTTTGCCAGAGACCTGTCTGCCAGAAAGAGCCAACTATCAAAGCTGAAGACCAAATGTGGCAGCATCGTTTCCGGGGCACCTGAGATTTTGAGTGAGATTGAGAGGTTCTATGGGCAGCTGTACACGTCATCGTTGGAGCCACACGCAAGTGTGAGTAACGATCCAAGAGCGAGTCTTATCCGACACTATTCCGAAGATATCCCGGACGTCAGTCTGAGCGAGATTAGAATGGCTCTCCAGCACCTTAAAAACGGCAAGGACCCAGGCGAGGATGGAATTACAGCGGAGCTTCTGAAAGCGGGTGGAAGACCGGTACTTGAAGTCCTTCAGAAGCTCTTTAATTCCGTCCTCCATGGTGGCATTACACCGGAGGCGTGGAGCAGAAGTGCGGTGGTCTTGTTCTTCAAGAAAGGTGACAACGCTCTCTTGAAGAACTACAGACCGATTTCCCTTCTGAGCCGCGTCTACATGCTGTTTTCGAGAGTCATTACGAATCATCTTGCGCGCAGACTTGACGACTTCCAGCCTCCTGAACAAGCCGGTTTCCGAAAGGGCTTTAGCACCATAGACCACATACATACCCTACGGCAAATTGTACAGAAGTCCGAAGAGTACAATTTGCCACTATGTCTGGCGTATGTGGACTATGAGAAAGCCTTTGATTCCGTCGAAATTTGGGCGGTGCTGCAGTCCCTTCAGCGGTGCCAAGTTGACTGTCGGTATATCGAAGTGCTGAAGTGTTTGTACAGTAGGGCTACGATGGCTATCCGAGTACAGAACCAGTGTACGAAACCCATCCAATTGCAGAGAGGTGTAAGACAGGGTGATGTTATATCCCCGAAACTCTTCACCGCTGCATTGGAAGACGTTTTCAAGCTTCTGGACTGGAAAGGATGCGGTATTAACATCAATGGCGAGTACATCACTCACCTTCGATTTGCCGACGATATAGTCCTTATGGCAGAATCGCTGGAGGACCTAAGCACTATGCTCAATTACCTCAATAGTGTCTCCCAACGGATAGGTCTTAAGATGAACATGGACAAAACAAAGATCATGTTTAATGTCCATGTCACACCTATGCCGGTAGTTGTTGGGAGCACTAAGCTCGAAGTTGTTGACGAGTGTTTACCTGGGACAAATAGTCCGACTAGGTAAGTCCAACTTCGACCGAGAGGTCAATCGACGGATTCAACTCGGCTGGGCAGCGTTCGGGAAGCTACGACACATCCTCTCGTCAGACATACCTCAAAACGTTATAACGAAATTGTACAACCAGTGCGTGTTTCCAGTGATGACTTATGGAACTGAGACGTGGTCCTTCACAGCTGGCTGTATGAGGAAGCTCAAAGTCGCTCAGCGAGCTATGGAGAGGGCTATGCTCGGATTGTATCTGCGTGATAAACTTAGGAATGAGGATATCCGCAGTAGAACTAGAGTAAGTAGCCCAACGGATTAGTAAGCTGAAGTGGCAGTGGGCCGGACATATAGCTTGAGGAACCGACAACCGATGGGGAAGAAAGGTTCTCAAGTGGCAGCCTCGTACCGGTAAGCGAAGTGTAGGGCGACCCCCCACGAGATGGAGTGACGACCTGGTAAGACATGCAGGAAGTCGATGGATGCAGGTAGCTCAGGACCGTGCTTTGTGGCATTCCTTGGGGGAGGCCTATGTTCAGCAGTGGACTTATGAAAGGCTGTAATGATGAATGATTCTCTAGTTTAAGAAGTTACATGGGGGGGGGGGCACACATTTAACCACTTTGGAAGTGTCTCTCGCGCAAACTATTCAGTTTAGAAAAAATTGATTTAAGAAAACTCAATATCATTTTTGAAGACCTATCCATAGATACCCCACACTTATGCGTTTGATGAAAAACAATTTTTTGAGTATCAGTTCTAAGTATGGGGAACCCTCAAAATTTATTGTTTCTTTTCTATTTTTCTAAAAATCTTAATGCGGTTCACATTTTACATCTACTTACCAAGTTTCAACGGCATAGTTCTTATAGTTTCGGAGAAAAATGGCAATGACATACGTACGGACAGACAGACAGACATGACGAATCGATAAGGGTTCCGTTTATTGCCATTTGGCTACGGAACCCTAAAAAGGGAAACGGATAAAAATAACAATGGAATTAACATATGACACTTCACACAAGCAAACACATTTACTTTAATATACCGTTATAATTAAAGTAACAATAAATAAATATGAGTGAATATTTTATTGTATTACAACAAAAATTAAAAGGTAAAATTGCAGCCCTTTTTGAAGTGGTGGAACCATTCTGCAGCAATATTATGGTTGTAGCACGAATGGCTCGGCTTGACCAGGAAAGGACCACGCTCTCACAGAATACCATCGTAAAATAGCATCACAATGCTGCTGTGTTTCGTATGATTTGTGTAGAGAACCGGAGACCGGTGACAACGCATCTGCATATCGATTTGTAATCGTGGATAGACGTATGGGCCACATCAACCACTTACCATCAGGTGAACTATGTGCTCATGTGTTGCCCTTATCTTATAAAAATTACTTAGACTAAATTTTTTTACGTGAGGAAATGCCTATGCATATAAGCCTCGCGGGGGCAAAGACGGGTTATCTCTAATTTGCACCGTTTTAAATCCCATGGTTTCATAACTTCGCCACATATTGTCAGGGCCACGTGAACGCTTTCGCACACATCCACGGTCCCACCAGCGCTGGCTTCTTCATAGCGGCTCCTCCTCGGGAAAGGATTACTTCTCCCCTATCTGCTTCTCAATTAAGGCGCACCAGAACACATGGCGCGCCTTCCTCCGCGGCCTACAACATACTTATAATACCTAACCTAACCTACCTAACGTTATAAAACACAGAAACCTCAACAAACACTATGATATAAATTGAAAAAAAATTGCAAGGTAAATATAGGGTATTTTTAGTTATAAAACAAACTAATTAAATATCAAATTTATTATTAATTTCCAGTGACAAATTTTTACAAAATAAATTTACTGAATTAAGCAACAATTGTGTTCATACAAAGCTGACAGTAATTGGAAATTAGCTTTGTAGAAGTGGCTGAATAAAATTAACAAAATTACGACATTCTGTTAAAGCTCCTTTGATGTTGTAGCGTTTATTTAAACAGTTTTATGCGTATTTTTATCATAATTTACTTAAACAAAGAGCCTTTGAATCGATTAAAAAACAAATGTATTTGTAAAAACATTTTATGTGGTGTAACAAAACATTAGAGATTTTTGAATTTTTCCTTTACTCGTGCTTTGAAATATTGCTTCACACTAAGTTTCATTATACTAGGACAAAACACACACATATCTCATATATATATATATATATATATATATATATATATATATATATATATATATATATATATATATATATATATTAATGTTATGTTTTATATAGTTATATACGTGGGAAAGCAAATGAATGGTTTAAAAGTTACCTGGGTCAAAGAAAACAATGCACCGAAATAACAAAGCTCAAAAACCTTAAAAGAGTGCATATCTGGTCTGAATATAGGTAAAACGAATATGGTGTACCTCAAGGAAGTATTCTGGGTCCTCTACTTTTTCTAATATATATTAATGAGTTACCAACAGCAACTCCTCATAAAACGATTCATTTCGCTGATGACGCAACAATCATTCTTAAATGTACGAATAAAAGGCGTTTTGAATTTGATATCAATAGTACATTAAAAGATATAATTGATTGGTTGAATTCTCACAACATGACTGTAAATATAAATAAAACTAAAATAATGCAATTTCACACGATTAGAAGTAAGCAAACTAATTTAAATATAAATTATAATGAAAAAGTGGTACAAGAAGTTGGTTATTATAAGTTTCTTGGTATTACTATTGATAATAATTGTAATTGGAAAATGCATGTTCAATCAATATGTGACAAATTAAACAGATTTGTATTTGCACTTTGCCGACTTCGAGAGATAGCATCTGCCAAAGCATCGTTAAACGCCTATCATGGCTATGTCTCATCGATATTGCAGTACGGACTTCTGATATGGGGCAACTGTTCTGAAATAGAACGCGTATTTAGAATCCAAAAAAAAAAATGCATTCGAGCAATCTGTGGAGCACATTCCATGGCATCGTGCAAGCCATTATTTAAAGAAATAAAAGTGTTACCACTCGCATGTATGTATATAAAACAAGCTGCGACTTTTGTCAAGCAATTCCCTGAATACTTCCCAAGTAATATTATTTTATGAGATAGAAGTTTAAGAGTAAAATCTAATAACAGAATATATCTTCCGAAATGTAAATTGATGTTTTTTCAAAAAAATTCGTACATAATGGCGATTAAAATCTTTAATTCTTTACCCGACGAGTTTAAAAATTTCCCAATGACAAAGTTAAAAAACAAACTTCACGAATGGCTCTTACTTAATTGTTTTTATACCGTTAATGAGTATCTTGATCATAAAAATCAAAACAAATTACGTATTTAATATCCGTATCTAAATTGTTTGAATTTTTTGCTGTGAGTTAATAAAATAAGACTTCGATAGAATAATTATTGGTTGGTTGATTTTACTGTTTTTACATGTTAACATTTGTATTTTGACATTTTTGTAAATGATTGTGTGATATTGTACTTCGTAATTATTCTTTTGACATTTATTTTATTATTAATTGGACATTTTTTACATGGACCTAGAAATTTTCTAGGTCCATGATTTTTTATTTGTACTACTAGGACATAATTATATTAGATTTAAATTCATCAATAATTATTGTAAAGAAAATGTATTGCAACTTATAAGTATACAGTTAAAATTTGCACGCCTTGATAAGGCAGAATATATCGGAACTTTATGCTTTAATAATACTTTTGTAACATCTACCTACATTCTAAGCAAATAAATAATTAATTATAATAATAGATTATTAAATAAAACTTATATCATTATATATTTAACAGTGGTAGAGCCAAGCGGCAGCTTTTGCTGTGCACGGATGGGCCGGCTCGAACCGGGGTGGTACCACGACCTCACAGAATACCAGCGTGAAGTAGAGGTTTACCTTTGCATTTCGCTTGGTGAGTGCAGATGGCCGGAGGCCCTTTTTACTGGAAATGAGGCATTCCACCTTAGTCCTCACGGGTGACAACGCATCTGCATTTGGATTCGCAAACGAGGATAGATGTAGATGTCTATGGGCCGCAGCAACCACTTACCATCAGGTGGACTGTGTGCTCGTTTGTCACCCTTACCCTATAAAAAAATTATTAATTTATCTTTTATTGCAACACACCTTCAACTTACGAATACGAAGGGCGGGCTTAATGCCCTATGGCATTATCTACCAGTCCAATCTCTACCAGTAATTATATATATAATACTACTGATTCGAAAATTCTGACTTATCATCATCATCATTCATCATTACAGACCTTCACAAGTCCACTGCTGAACATAAGCCTCTCCAAGTAATGCCACAAATCACGGTCCTGAGTTACCTGCATCCATCGACTTCCTGCATATCTTACCAGGTCGTCACTACATCTAGTGGGGGGACGCCTTACACTTCGTCCGCCGTTACGAGGCCGCCACCTGAGGACCTTTTTTCCCTTTAAATTAAATTGATTTCTGACTTAAGGCCACCGGAAATACACCATTTGTTTAGACGGGCGAGTTTACGAGTACCAAAATATGACACTACCAAGGCTGATCTTTCCATATTTTTTTATAGGATAAGGGTGACAAACTAGCACACAGTTCACCTGATGGTAAGTGGTTGCTGTGGCCAATAGACATCTACATATATCTTCGTTTGCGAATTCAAATGCAGCTGCGTTATCATCTGTGAGGACTAAGAATGCCTCTTTTCCAGTAAAAAGGGTCTCCGGTTCTAGCTATACCATGCTTTTTCGAAATAGCTTTAATTACTTACACGTTCCAGTGATCCCAGATATAGTATTTTATATAAATTACAATTTGATATCTCTAACAATTCTTGAGAAAAAATTATTGCCAAAACCACCACCAGGATTTTATAAGGTAATCCTAAAACTAATTGATTCTAATTATGGTCAAATCTGTTAGGAATAAAATAATAGGACCATTTTGAAAAAAATAAAAACTAAAAATTGGTAAACTATTTTTGAACATATAAAATATAAACAAAAGAACAGACGTTAAAATTTATTACTTTCTCATATTTCAATTTGGTCCATCATTATCACCATCATAATCATCATTACAGCCCTTCATAAGTCCACTGCTGAACATAGGCCTTGAGTTTGTTTAAATTGTTAATTTAATAACGCACATGAAGAAGGTTCGAACGGGGAAGGACCACGCTCTTACAGAATACCAGCATTAAATAGCAGTTTAACACTGCTGTGTTTCGTGTGGTGAGTGCAGAGAACCGGAGACCCTTTTTACTGGAATAGAGGCATTTCATCTTAGTCATCACGGGTGACAACGCATCTGCATTTTGATTCGCAAACGAGGATAGATGTAGATGTCTATGGGCCACAGCAACCACTTACCATCAGGTGGACTGTGTGCTCGTTTGTCACCCTATCCCAGGGGTAGGCAAACTTTTAAGTCGGAAGATTAAAAAATTACAATTAATAAAATTTCAAAGTTTCTAAAGAGCCACATTTTATTCCTACCAACCATTAATAGTACTTGCATAAAAAAAGTTTTTTGATAAAAAAAACTGAAACGAATCTATTTATTCATAAAAAAAATATATATTTATTCATATATAAATAGTGTTTTTCACAATAAATTAGAATCTTATTTCTATTTCTATCTAATTATTAGATAATATACATATATGATATTATAAGATAATCACTAATTATTTAAGTAAAAAATTAACACAATTAAACATTTATTTACATTGTATGTCTTACAACACTAACTTGTACTTCAATAACAACTAACTGAGCCAACAAATTCAATATGAGCTTTGGCTTTGTATGGTTATTCAAATAGAAAATTTAAACTTTACTAAACAATGTAACTTACTTAAAAATAAAAAACAACAGCATACATTTATGCAAACAAATTCAATGGGAGCGTTGGCTTTGCATGGTTTAGAAAGTGTGGCTAAATTTGGCTCATAACTTGTTGTTTTAAGTTTAATTTTTAAACACAACTCTGAATTTTCATTTGTTAGTTGGCTTCTTACTTTACTTTATAATTATATCCATGCAAGAGAACGCTTACTCGCACAAATATGTCGATCCGAAGATACACAGCACTCCAAATACCAACTTCTTCATCTCACTGTAGCAATCTGGAATACTATTCCATGCATCGAATATAAGTGCCTCACGGCATTTCCTTTAAAGCTATTCATTTTTGTTGCGTTACGTACCTACATCCATTTCTGAACCTCCTAATCTTTCAACTTGCTTTTCAACTCTGTAAATTTTCTACTCTACAAAAGTTTACTTTTTAAATCGATCACTTGCATTTCTAGAGATCCAGTATCAACTCCAAATGGCTCAGTGTGGATTGATTTTTAAATGTTTATTTTTATAAGATAAATAATATTTGTGTATGAAACTAAAGAGCCGCAGCTTCACATCCAAAGAGCTGCAGGTTGCCGACCCCTGCCCTATCCTATAAAAAAGAATATTAATTTTTTTATACTTTTATTCACGAAACACTTATTTTCAAACACGTTTAAATTTGTAAGCGTTACGAATAGTTATTTTATGTCACAAACCTATTTTTAAAGATTTTTTTGAACAAGATATTCATGTTGGGCCATACGACCGATATTCAACGTACGTGACTTGCTTCACTAACTAACAAATCTATCACCACACTTCGTTCCGGGTGTTTCATTAATGTAGATTGTATTACAATATAAAGAAATATTATTTTATGACTAGCGACTTTCCCTGGCTTAGCCTAAATAGAATCCACGAATTATAATGCAGTGTTAGTATTAATATAAATTCGACCATGATTATAATTTTTTTTTCAAATAATCTTAGTTTTTCGGATGACATATAAGCTAGGTCTGTCCTGGCATTGTTGTATATCTGTTCATAAACTTTCATTACAATTGGTTCATCCATTGCGAAAATTAGCCTGGACAGGCAGACATCATTTTTTTAATGTTTTATTAGCATGCAAATGGGGATATTTGCTAAGTTTAATATAAGCCTATTGTTTCAATATTACAAACAGTTACTGCAATTTTATTTATAATACATACATATTTATATTGATTAAGAATTAACGATATATTTTCAAAACACTGCACTTTTTGTTCAACAACGTTTCCTCCACAATTCAGAACCGGAAAAATTATTTGTAGGCCACACAAAAACCGTAAAAATATGTTCCGTGCAAATTTCGAACACTCGGCCCTCGAGGCTGCGAATCTATTCTAAGCCACAGAGCCGATAAAAGATATACTATATATACTGACAAAAAGGTCCATCCATCCATCTATTATAGCCTCTACCGCTGAATAAGGGTCTCTTTGCCATAGTTGCCACGCTTGGCAGGCGGGTAGGCAACCGAAGTGTTTTTTATAATTTTGATTTGTTATTAGAAAGATGATGCAACCTATCTCCTGTTTTATTTTACCTCCATCCCCTCTTACATCACCAAGGGGACAACATGGGCTAGTAGAAATTCTTACACCGCCACTTTACGGCGGTATTACGATAATAATATTTCATTTATTGTCAGATAACAAGGATCCGTTTTTTTTATAACTGGCTTTACGGCTCTGGGTTTTAGCCCTTCTGATCCTGAAGTTACAATGTTTATTTATCATTCACGGTACACTGCTTCACAATATGTATCTCAAGGCGCCTAAGCAGACAGACACCTTATCTTGAGAGTCTCATAACCGTCAGAGCACTTGTTTCACCGTTTCCACTAAAAGTTCGCATGAGCAGACACTTAGTACACAAAATCGCACCACTTTTTTATATCAAAATCCACTTTAAATCATATTATTTAAACAATAATACAGGAGCAGCAAACGGTCAAGTTCCCGTCAAGACTCAGGATCCGTTATTATTTTGCACACATTACAGATTAAATTAAATTAAAATAACAAAGCATAAAATAGTTATTAATAAAATTAATATAAACTAATAATGTTACAAATTAAGTCAAATTAAATCAAATAATAATCAATAACCAATGGTTGAGAAAGGTTCTCGAGTGGCAGCCTCGTACCAGTAAGCAAAGTGTAAGGCGGCCGCTCACTAGATGGAGTGACGCATCATGTTTTTTGGCATTCCTTGGAGGAGGCCTGTGTTCAGAAATGGATTTGTGAGTTGCTGTGATGATGGTCGATGATAACGGTGAAATGAAATTAAATACAATAAGTTTTATTACATTATGTGAAATCATCTTAATTTATATTGGGTATAAAACTTTCACCGTTATTAATATGTATTAAATATTTTTAAAGATTGTTTATACATTTTTGTTTTCAAGTTTAGTTTCACTCATATTATTTGAATATTTGTTAAGCAAAAAATCTCAGGCTAAATTAATAGTTATTTAATTGCATTTAAACTCAATATTTATAATTTATGACGGCTAGAGCCAGACCATTCTTTACTTAGCAATGACGTTACATTACTTGTGATTCGGTAAAAAATCATATAATATACTAATGATCCACCCCCGCCCCTTTTCGTGTAGGTAATTTCTGGATATCTACAACAGCGCTGCCTATTGGGTCAAATTGTAAATCTAAACTATCCAGGAACCAACTTAAACACTCTAGTCCAATCAAGCCATTTAGGAGTTCAGTTACCAACACCTACAATATGTATGAAGATCTTGCATGGTTTCCCAAACGGGTTCACTATGCTTATTTCACCAGATCTGACAGAACACATAAGTTGCTTTCAACATCTCGAAAGATAAGAGCAATCGCAAATAAAACTATGTAAATATATTAATATTCGTAATCAAAACCTTCGGAAGTCTTGAAAACGATGAAAAGGAAAAAATAATTAAAATTAAAAAAGTAAACCGATATTAAATGCAAAATAAACCTAGTAGGAAGTAATACTTCTTTAGCGTAACGAAACAAAAATAACAAAAGTAACTACCTGAAATATAGTTATGAACTCCCACTACGCTTTGAGAGACAATTAGCCAATGAAGTTGTCGCTTTGAGGTATCAGTGTGCACGCGCATCGTAACAACTTCATGGTATTGTTTTTAGCTGTCTTTATAATCATAATATTTCCCAAACGTCCCAAAAATTCTACATAATAGCTTCTGATATCAGTGCTCAGACATAGTGTATCAAATGATCAAACCTTTAATTTCAGAAGCTATAGCGTGGTAATATGGGTTTGGTTTTGAATTCGGTTTAATTATTTAAAAAAAGAAAGTGTACTTATTTTACGCCCCTCAAACTTAAAGGCTCATTGTCAAATAAACGAAAAAAATTACAATTGACGTCACAGATAATCTGACTGGTTGAAAATATTAATATTATAGAACTTCAGAAATCGTGCCTGTTATAATTCAATTCAATTCAATCTAGCGAATAAGCAGTATCAAGACTTTGAAATTTTCCTTATTTAGCATTAACTCTTCCAAATTTAAAATAATATTTCCACAATGATTTCTTCTGCGGTAGCAACGCGCCACGAACCAGATATTATTATATGATACACAAATATATGATTATCATCATCATTACAGCCCTTCACAAGTCCACTGTTGAACATAGGCCCTTCTCAAGGAACACCATACTGCATGGTCCTGATCCACCTGCATTTATCAACTACCTGCATCTCTTATCACTCCATTTATTGTGGGGCCGCCCTACACTTTTCTAACCAGTATGAGGCTGCCGCTCGAGAACCTTTCTTCTCCATTGGTTGTCGGTTCTTTGAGCTATATGGCCGGCCCATTGCCACTTCAACTTACTAATCCGCAGGACTATATTGATTAATCTGTTTCTACTGCAATATATATTATATTTTAATTAATAATTTTTTGTTGCGACAAGTAAAATCATCATCTCCAAATCAAAATTATGGCAACCAAGCTTAAAATCTAAATTATTTAATATGATAAGAATCATTAAAATCGGTTCCGCCGTTTTCGAAAAGTCTGCGATTAAACATAAAAAAACGCGTCCAACGAATAAATATCCACTTACCAGTACAATATCGGATTGCAAACTTGGATCAAATCTATGAAGATTTAGCCGACATTGACCAAAAAGGCGTATTTTAAGCACTATGCAGAAATTAAAAGATATATTCAGTCAAGCGATAAACATCATCATCATTATCATTACAGCCCTTCACAAGACCACTGCTGAACATAGGCCCAAAGAATGCCACAAAGCACGGTCCTGAGCCACCTGCATCCATCGACTTCCTGCATGTCTTACCAGGTCGTCACTCCATCTTGTGGGGGGACGCCCTACACTTCGCCTACCGGTACGAGGCTACCACTCGAGAACCTTTCTTCCCCATCGGTTGTCGGTTCTTCGAGCTATATGGCCAGCCCACTGCCACTTCAGCTTACTAATCCGTTGGGCTATGTCGGTTACTCTGGTTCTACTGCGGATATCCTCATTCCTAAGTTTATCACGCAGTGAAACTCCGAGCATAGCCCTCTCCATAGCTCGCTGAGCGACCTTGAGCTTCCTCATACGGCCAGCAGTGAGGGACCACGTCTCAGTTCCGTAAGTCATCACTGGCAACACGCACTGGTTGTACAATTTTGTTTTAAGGTTTTGAGGTATTTCTGACGAGAAGATGTGTCGTAGTTTCCCAAACGCTGCCCAGCCGAGTTGAATCCGTCGATTGACCTCTCGGTCGAAGTTGAACTTACCTAGTCGGACTATTTGTCCCAGGTAAACATACTCGTCAACAACTTCGAGCTTAGTGCTCCCAACAACTACCGGCATAGGTGTGACATGGACATTAAACATGATCTTTGTTTTGTCCATGTTCATCTTAAGACCTATCCGTTGGGAGACACTATTGAGGTCATTGAGCATAGTGCTTAGTTCCTCCAGCGATTCTGCCATGAGGACTATATCGTCGGCAAATCTAAGGTGAGTGATGTACTTGCCATTGATGTTAATTACGTATCCTTTCCAGTCCAGAAGCTTGAAAACGTCTTCCAATGCAGCGGTGAAGAGTTTCGGGGATATAACGTCACCCTGTCTTACACCTCTCTGCAATTGGATAGGTTTCGTACTCTGGTTCTGTATTCGGATAGCCATCGTAGCTGTACTGTACAAACACTTCAGCACTTCGATATACCGACAGTCAACTTGGCACCGCTGAAGGGACTGCAGCACCGCCCAAATTTCGACGGAATCAAAGGCTTTCTCATAGTCCACATACGCCAGACATAGTGGCAAATTGTACTCTTCGGACTTCTGTACAATTTGCCGTCGGTTATGTATGTGGTCTATGGTGCTAAAGCCCTTTCGGAAACTGGCTTGTTCGGGAGGCTGGAAGTCGTCAAGTCTGCGCGCGAGACGATTCGTAATGACTCTCGAAAACAGCACGTAGACGCGACTCAGAAGGGAAATCGGTCTGTAGTTCTTCAAGAGAGCGTTGTCACCTTTCTTGAAGAACAAGACCACCACACTTCTGCTCCACGCCTCCGGTGTAATGCCACTGTGGGGATTCCACCACATTATTACACACACCTCATATATACACACAGAAACACAGTAACACTTACACATAAACACATACAACACCTACAGTAAACTTAATTAATTATATATTATGTAACCATTATAGAACAAGCATTTAACACATTGGGACCATTGTGGATCGACCTTTTTCTAGACAGAGCGGCCGGGGATTGAATCGCGGCGCTCGCGCATATTCTGTTGTACTTGTATCAAGTTAGTTACCTGCTGATCGCCTCTGCGACTAGACCCTTGTAACACCTTTGCGCCCGCGGCTAACCACGTACAGTTTATTTGTTAATGCTATCTCTTACTTTCTTGCTTGTGCTATTCTTTATAACTATTATTGTGCTCGCTTCCCTTCTGACTCTTTATTGTAGTAGTGCTTTGTGTCGTGGACTATTAAAAGACTGTGAACGTTAATATAAACTGTTTTCTTCACTAAACCTACGACTCCTTACGCCATTTTGACCTACACCACCATGGAGGACGGAATTAAAGAGCTTCTGAAGGACTTCAAGTACCGGTCTTCCACACGCTTCCAGAAGCTCCGCTGTAATTCCATCCTCGCCTGGGGCCTTGCCGTAATAATATCTCACGATAAGTATATAATTAGCGATAATATCTCACGTCAATATCATTTTTATTTGCAGACGCCTGAAAACTTTAAATAGATCGAAGGGCTAGCGTATGGGAGCCGAGAGTTCGCCGTTTGCGAATCATTGGTAGAATTCACAATGTAAATTACTTTGTCCAACCGGATCTTTACCACTTGCGATAGTTACTATTTCTTGTAAAAGATGCAACAAGTTTTAAAGACCTTCGAACCGTAACAGACATCCAATGTCAGACGCATAAACAAGCCTGCTTAGCATGAGGCTTGACTGATGACGATAAACAAAGGACAGAAGGATTACGTGAATCTGCATTATCTAAAATGCTTTTACCAATGAAAAGCCTTTTTATTCAAATTTAAATTTACGGATCTCCTGAAATTCCAGAGCGTAAGTGAGAAACATTTAAAGAAAATTTGTCCGAAGATTTTACACATGCAGCTCGGCAAAATGGACAGTTTATAGAAAATGAAATTAATCGCGGTTACAGAATTATTGCTAAAAATTAAACACTGAAACAACAGAAGGCCGAAATTATTAATACTGGGAACAAACTTTTGGCTTTCAGGACATTGATAATTGCGATCTTCAAGATAAACAAGAAAATTTGAACACGGAAAAATCTGCAGGATTATAAGAGCAAATAAGCCAGTTACTAAAAGTAAAACGGTTAGAAATCGTTAATTCCATTGTTTAAGCTGTAAATAATACAGCTTCTGAAACGTAATGCTTCTTCATTGATGATCCGGGGGTACTGGGAATACAATAATATATAAAACTTTATACTATATGCTAACTGAAAAACGATACAGAGTAAATTGTATGGCTATTACCGGCATTGCTTACATATTATTGCCTAATGGACATACTTCTTATAAAACTTATGTACTAAAAGAACCACTGACATCAGATTCAGTCACAAATATAAAACCTCTTAAACTCTTCTAAAATTCTTCTTAAATTCACACATTTTTGTTTGTCTGTCCGTCCAATCTCCGGAACAGCTGAAACGATAATAAACTTTACGAACAGTTAGAGAGTAATACCAGGAGTGATTTTGAATGAACTTTATCGTTTATATTTATGTATATTATAGTGTTACGAGCTTGGGTTTCGAGACAATTAAAAACTGCCGATTGAATTACCAAAATTGACACTTAAATTACACAACACTAATTACAATCTAAAACCACACTAATAATAAAACACAATTGTACTACTGATCACTTAAGTTCGCATTTGTTTCGCTTCTAAGTAACCTCTTGTATCGCCAATTCAATAGTGACTCGGTCGTGATCTATACCGGCCTCATATAGCGCCTCAGATAGTTTTCAGAACCTTCTACTGTAGCTACATCTAGAATGTTCGAGTATATATCGGTCCCGAAATTTCTGGAAGGATCTTGACATTCCTAGTTCTGCTACTCGACACTAGAGGGCGCTAGTGTAACTAGTGTTGCCATGTACAAGACATTAATAGTGGCGCGCAACAATAGTTTAACAAAGTTTTGAGGTTTTATTACAATAGAAATGTAGGCAAGATAAAAAAAATAGTTGTCAAGGATTATCTTAAGCCTAAATAACGCCACATTAGCAGATCCCACCCAGGCAAAGTCAAAGAGAGTCGCTAGTTATATATGCTATTTTAAAATAATTAATGAACATAATTGTAATTAATTAATTAATAAATGTGATATATTAAAATTAATGTAAATATTTTCCTATTAATAGAAAATTTCTAATTAACCGAATAATGTAAGTTTATAATAATATACGGTTATTAGCTGGTTTTCGCTATTGGCACTGTGCATGTTGACGGAATAGATTCAATGAGCCGTAATTTCTAGTCGCATTGATTATCCATTAGGGCTATACACGGTTTGCGGTAAATATTAATAAGCTTTTATTTTTTTTAAATCAAGTTATCATTCGTACAGTGAATGTAGAGAACTGGAGACCTTTTTTACTAGAAACGAGGTATTTTATCTTAGTCCTCACGAAGGACAAAAGTGCGTAGATTTAGATCTCTATGTGTCACAGTAAGCACTTACAGTCAGGTAGAATGTGCGCTCGTTTGTTACCGTTATCCTATAAAAATATATATTTTCGACCACAAATTATCGCAAAAGGTAGAAATGATTATACATTTATCAGCGGTCGGCTTATTGTTCATAAGTTCTTGAACGTATCTCATCACAACAAATCGAGATCCGAAACATCAAATATTAAGTAGAACGCAACGTTCCAGATTGTTTATAGCTCCTGAATAAAGATTCAATGAACGATACGCCATTTTTATGTGACAAGTTTCATTTTATTTATTGAATTAATTGGAACGCGTTTATAGGTAAGTTTTTTTTATAGGAGAGTAGGCAAACACAAGCATGCGGCTCACCTGATAGTAAGTGACTACCGCTGCCTATGAACAACTGCAACACCATGGGAGTTACAGATGCGTTGCCAGCCTTAAAAAAATGAGTAAGCTCTTTTCTTGAAAGTCCAAAAGTATCGGTACTACACGAAAGTTGTGCGAGGAAGAAAACTTCTTGTAAATTGCCTAGTGGTGGATCGCCAATCAACCGGACAGTATGGATGGTATCACGAGTTTCTTTGCAAATTGTGATGGTGAAATTGAGTGACTGGAATTAGTTTGAACAATTAATCAGAGCACTCTTCGTGGTAGATATGATAAAATACGCAAAGAGATGTAACAACCAGTGCCATTGAGTCAAGTTGATCAGAAAGAGATCGGTCGCCGTCGATTCAAACCTCTCTGCGCTGGATGTGATCAAATCGAAGGATCTGGCACTGTTGAGCCCCAGCCCACAGACGGGAAAAGTATTCCATATGAGGCCAAAACTGAGCCTTGTAAAGTTGCAGGTGGTGTGCCAGCATGAAATACTGTCCCATTCGGCTGAGCACGCCAAACTTTTAGAGACCAATTTGGCTTTTAGGATGCCCATATGAATGAAACTTCGAATGCCTTCGCTATGTTCAAACAAACGGCTAACCCTTCCAGCTTGAACTCTACTGCCTCTGTCAATCTATGATTTAGGTAGTTTAGGTGGTTTATACATGGTAAAATCATGCTGCAGCTATATTAGTAGTATAGTTGTAGCACAATTGAATCAGATCAAACGGGGAAGGACCACGCTCTCACAGAATACCAGCGTTAAATAGCAGCTTAACACTGCTGCGTTTCGTTTTGGTGAGTGTAGAGAACCACAGGCCCTTTTTACTAGAAAAGAGGCATTCCATCTTAGTCGTAACGGATGACAATGCATCTGCATTTTGATTCTTTATTGAGGATAGATGTAGAAGTCTATGGATCACAGCAACCACTTACCATCAGGTGGACTGTAAGCTCTTATAAAAAAAGGTTACCTATAAAATTACCAGCTGAGTGATCCCGACGGAAACCTTACTGGCAGTCAATTGTTAGCTTGTGATCCTCAAGCTACCTTATGAGCTAGCAGTTATTTCCATTATTTTAGAGAACCAGAAGGTGATAGCGATAGGCCTGTAGTATGACTGATCTGGGCGATCGCCTTGTTTAGGTTTAAGATATTTATCTATCAAATATTTTTTTTAATTAAATAAGGTGACAAGCGAGCACATAGTTCACCTGATGATAGTTGGATGCTGCGGCCCATAAAAATCTACATATATTATTGATTAAGAATCAAAATGTTGTCACCCATAGTCACCCAATGTCAAAAACATTGTCACCCATGAGGAATAAGATGTTATGCCTCGTATCCAGTAAAAAAGGGTCTACGTTTTTCTGCACACACCATACGAAACACAGCAGCGTTAAGCTGCTATTTTATGCTGGTGTTCTATGAGAGCGTGGCCTATTCGTGCTGTAGTCATTATACAGCATCTGAATGGCTCTACCACGTTATATTTTTGGAATAAAACTTATTTTTTATTGTCGAGAACTAAAAAAAAATATAAAATAAAATACGTAACGTTACTTTTGTTCCATGTGTAGTATTCGTGTAAATACAAATATAATTACAGACCTTGGTCTTACCCTCTACTTCTGCGGCACATTGGTACGTGTAATCAACTCCAAACAGTAAAGGCTACAGTTGCGTTATCACCTCTGTAGGCAAAAGAATATAAATCAAAAAGCTCTCGAGGGCATTAAAATAAAGGACATTTTTCCATATCACTAAGCGCAAGCCACCATTTTGTCATTTGGTTCGCACTCATTAATTTTCCATCTTGTTAGTGAGGCAGCAAAAATAAAGTGAGCTTAAATTGACAACGCTCTGCAACTGATTGTAAGCGATTGTAAATTCAATTTACATGTTATTTTACCGAGCATTAATTTTGCAGAGAAAATATTTTTTTACTAATTTACATACCTTTTTCCTATAACCTCTGAAAAAACACAAATATATTATATTTAAATCTCACTGACTTTGAATTAGAATCTAAGTCATTGTTTCAGAACTGGAAGAAACACACTTGAATATGCCAGATTTCGCTGGAGAGATAAAGAGAAAAGGAGCTCTACTGAGAAAAGCCGTGACGGAAACTGCTTGTCAAGTATATTACGAAATAAGAGGCAGGGCAGCAAAGTCTTCCTGAAGTGTAACTACGTCTTTATACCTACTATAACTACACTATAGAGTCAGTTACATATATACATATAAGTTACAGTCAGCAATATAGGTGTCACACACATGAAGCAAATAAAAAGAGCAGGTGGTGTAGTTAGATTTCACTATGTAACAACGCGTGACAATTTGCGGGGTGAGAGGATGTTAAGCCCCGCCCACTTTACACTATCTACATCTACCGATGAATAGTAAAACTACTCGAATCGTTCCATATCGATGTTTCAATGTAGTTAAGCTACCTTGACGATAGATGGTCTGTTCACAAAATGATTTATAAACTATAAATTAATATTTTAGCCATTAAAGGTTCTTCATGACTGAATGCAAAACAAATTTCAACACCTTCGTATGATTGATTATTTTACCAATATTGAGCTCTACGTACCTTTGTATGTTTAGTTCACATAATACAAAGTGTCGCCATTAGTGTCGAATATATTTAATTATATTTGAAAGCAGAGATTTTTCTAGAACCTTTTTGATAAATTAGGTATAAAATTATTTACAAATGAAACGTGATGCCATCGATAGCATCAAAGTGTCTAACTGAGTAGTTTTTATACGATAAAACACAACACTTCATCCTTTTCTTATTAATACTACGAAAAATACACTGATTTGCCATTTTCAACACATAAGCGCACAGGACGAATGCTGACAGTAAACTAAGTAAAGCCAAGCACACTGTGGTGACATCTGGACCTACTTAGAATAAGAGTGCACAGTTGCTTATGCCGTCTTCTCTTTGTATTTGCTTCATGGTCACACAGGTACAGGTTTTTAAAACGTAGTAGAGTCATGCTGAAGCTATATTGTTTATATTTTTGTAGCACGAGTGGGTTCGCTCGACCGAGATTGGACCACGCTCTCACAGAATACCAGTGTTAAATTGCAGCTTAATACTGGTGTGCTTCGTATGGTAAGTGTCGAGAACCGGAGACCATTTTTACTTACTGCAAAAGAGGCATTCCATCGTAGTCCTCGCGTCTGACTACGCATCTGCATTTTGATTCGCAAACAAAGATAGATGCGTGTGTGCGTGCGTTCGCGCTTGCGTGCTAGTGCGCGGACGCGTGCGCGTGCGTGCGTGCGCGCGTGCGCGCGTGTGTGTGTGTGTGTGTGTGTGTGTATGTGTGTGTGTGTGTGTGTGTGTGTGTGTGTGTGTGTGTGTGTGTGTGTGTGTGTGTGTAAATAAAATTTTATCCTACGGTATCTTTAGAACGAACCAACCGATCAAGATGGTGATGAATGTGTTCATTGAGACTTCGAGCAGATTATTTTTTATAGTCAATCGGTCGAGCCGTTTCAAAGGTTTTCAAAAAATAAAAAGCAAACATTAAATGGATTTTCATTATTGGATGACCTGCAGGGTCAACCGTATTTTTTTACTAAATTGTTTATTACAGCCATTGAAAAGTGCCCTGCTGAATATAGGCCTCCTCCATAGTTTGTCTAATATTTGCCTTAGTTGCCTCGCTTTGCATGTAGGTTAGTAACCGTAGTTATTATTATGTGTTGAAGACGCTGCTGCCCGATTCCTGTTTCATTCCGTTCTGTCGCCTATTCAGACATTCATGAGATGATAAGGAGTAGATTCTTTTTCCCACCAATATACGCCTATTTATTATTTATTAGTTATATACTAAAAATTAATTTCGGTTCTTTTGAAAGAAATATTATTTCGTCTTCTTTTTTAACTCTGCTTACGGGCATTTTTTTAATCCACTGCTAGATATATTATCAATTTGAAAGAACCTGTTGGTCACAAAATTCACTCTGATCTTCTTGATCTGAATTTCAAAGTTTTTACGCACATAAAATTAAAAGTTAGAAAAATTCCCAGAAGATCTTCCTACAATATACTAACGAAGCGTTATAATTTTTTGTTGAGAAAAAATCTAAAACTTGCCCTTTTTATCATAAAATATCTTGTTAAAACTTACATTAAGTAGTAGTAACATCAAGTGTCTTCTTCACTTCATCACTTCTTGCTTAACTAGGAATATAATATGATGATAATAAAAATGAGGCTGCGGTAATATACTGTGTTCATTGATCAGTACCAACCACCAATTATTAACTTAGTTTCTCATCGAAAATGTATTTTTTTATAAGAGAGAAGGCAAATAAGCTGCGCCTAACCTGATGGATAGTGATCACCGTCGTCAATGATAATCTGCAATATCAGCGGCATTGAAGGTGCATGCGAGAAATGATCATTATTAATATAAGGCAACGCATTATATTAGTAATAGTATAAGGCATTTCAATTGGTAATTTTAATGCTTCTATCAGTTAAATAAATAGGAACGAGAAGCGAAAAAATTAAAACTTATATGAGGGTGACACTGAAAGTACTTAGAAAATCAAAAACTAAACAAATTGCAAGTTATTAGTTTTATTATATCTTTTCAAAATTGTGTCCATTTACATCCAGTGCATTGCTGCATCTGATGTAAACACTAAGAAAAGCATTTTGCCCACTGTTCCATCAAGGTCTCTTCGACGGCATTTTGAAACGCAGCCACTGCTTCCACGGCGTCCATAAAACGTTTTCCTCGAAGTTTTTCTTTTATTTTCAGGAATAAATAAAACTCGCAAAGGACTAGGACGAGTGACCCAGTAATTCTACGTCTGACATCGGCAAGTAGACGATTGTTTGCTTGGAGATGTGCGACGGCGCGTTGTCGTAGTGAAGGAGGATCATACTGCGAGATCGAATGATGATATGATGACGAATGAGATAGCGTCGAATTTAGAGAATATGTAAAAAAATATTCAAAAATATTTAAAAGAGTGTGCTCCACAGCCAAGTCTTTGCATTTGAGCAACAAAATTAAGACGGCTCCTAATAAAATTAAAATGACATGTTGTATAATTAATAGCGAAACTGGTAAGATCAACTCTCGCAATTCAAACTACCAGTTAAGTGTTAATAACAAATTAACCGAATCAGATCAGGACGTTGCAGTGGTTTTTGAGAAATATTTTACTGATATTCCAATATTAACCACTAAGTCACTGAATTCTTCTCCTGCGGTCGCCGAATCATTACCTAAACAAAATGTAAATACGTGTACAAAGAATTTTACATTTCACAAAGTATCATCAAAAGATATTGTAAAATATTTTAAAACTATTGATGTTAAGAAAACTGCGGATCTGTGGGGGATTTCTGTTAAAATTATTGCGTCTATAATAGATACAATCGCGCCTCATTTAGCTGTTATTTTTAATACTAGTATCGAATCTGGTGTGTTTCCTGATTTAATGAAGTATAGTAAAGTAATACCTTTATTTAAATGTGGTAGTACATTAGACCCCGCCAAGTTTAAACCTATTTCTGTACTACCAACACTTAGTAAGATTTTTGAAAAAATTATTCTTGATCAAATGTTAAATTTCTTTAATATAAATAATTTACTTCATAAAAATCAATTTGTTTTTACAAGGGGTCGCTCGACAACTGATGCCGGTGTTGAGCTGATTAAATATATATTTAATGCATGGTAAAATTCACAGGATGCTTTGGGTATATTTTGTGACCTATCCAAAGCCTTCAATTGTGTTCACCATGAAACATTAATCAGGGAACTTCAACACTACGGTGTAAGAAGTGATGCTCTTAAATTAATTATTTCATATTAAAGTAAGAGAACGCAAAAAGTTGTCATTAACAATATGAGTTCTTCCGGGTCGATGGTACAGATGGGCGTGCCTCAAGGCTCAATTCTCGGCCCCTTTTTCTTGTATACATTAATGACTTACCTTACATAGTAGGAGCTAACCATGATATAGTATTATTTGCAGATGACACTTCTTTAATTTTCAAATTAAGTCGACAATTGCTGAAATATGACGAAGTAAATAATGCTATATCTAAATTAGTAAATTGGTTCAATGTTAATAATTTGCATTGAAATGGCACTAAAACGAAATGTATGAAATTTATGACTCCAAATGTCAAACAATTAGATACTAATGTAATTTTAAATGAAGAGAAACTGAGTCTTGTAGATACCACCATTTTTCTTGGAATTACACTAGACGCAAAGCTTCAATGGAGCCCCATATATCAAAACTAGCAAGCAGAATTAGTTCTGCAGCATATGCCGTAAAAAAGATTAGAAGTCTAACTAGTGTTGAAACAGCTAGACTAATTTACTTTAGCTATTTCCATAGCATAATGTCGTATGGTATTTTGCTATGGGGACACGCAGCTGACACTGAAATTATATTTGTTTTACAGAAGAGGGCCATAAGAGCAATTTATGATTTAAAGCCTAAAGAGTCGCTGCGACAAAAATTTAAGGAAATTAATATATTAACTTTGGCCTCTCAATACATTTATGAAAATGTAATGTACGTACACAAAAATAAAAGTAGTTTTACAAAAATAAGTGATATTCATTCTGTAAATACTAGGAACAGACACAAGCTAGTAGTACCAGTTACTCGACTCAATCGAGTCGGTAATTCATTCTTGGGGCGATGTATACGCTTTTACAACAAAATTTCAGAAAATATACAAAATTTGACCTGCTCAAAGTTCAAAAACTTTATTAAACTAAGTTTGTATAAAAAGGGTTATTATAATATTAAAGAATTTATAGATGATAATAACCCCTGGAAGTGAGGTGATTGCTCCCAAGCTATTTCTAATTTGTTGTGTTGTTAATTTGTGTTACACATGATTGTAAGCTGTTACTTAAAAAAAGTCCCGCTGGGTTTCTTGCTGGTTCTTCCCAGGACAGAATTTTTTTTCGAACCAGTGGTAATTATACAAAATAGTGACTTTCAATAAGTATTATTTATAATCTATATTGAATATAAAAGTTTCTGTTTCTGTTTCTGTTTCTGATTGTTTCTCCCGAACTTTTTCCAAGACAAGTGGCAAACAATTGTTAGTGAACCACACTTTAGAAAAAAATTATATAAGAAACCTCAATATCATTTTTGAAGATCAATTCATAGATACCCCACATGTATAGGTTTGATGCAAAAAAAAAGTTTTACTTTTTCAGTTCTAAGTATGGGAAACCCCCAAAATTTATTGTTTTTTATCTATTTTTGTGTGAAAATCTTAATGCGGTACACAGAATAAATCTACTTACCAAGTTTCAACAGCATAGTTCTTATAGTTTTGGAAAAAAGTGGCTGTGACATACGGACGGACAGACAGACAGACATGACGAATCCACCGTAATCCGTTTTTTGCTATTTGGCTACGGAACTCTAAAAACCATATTTCTTAAATACTTGATGAGAGATTTTTTGTATTACAATATTTTAAAAGCACAGAATAAATATTAGTAGTACATACTAAAAGTAAGTAGTATCAATTTTATCATCATGGGTGTCATTTTCATGGTTTTCGCGGGTGTTGAAGCCGATAGGGTTGTCGAAATGTAAATCCAAGATGGCGGCTGCAAAAGGTATGATTTTTTTCATCATGGGTATCATTTTTATGGTTTTTGAGGGTGTAGAAGCCGATAGTGCTGTCGAAATGTAAATCCAAGATGGCGGCTGCAGTAGGTATCAAATTTATCATCATGGGTGTCATTTTCATGGTTTTCCAGAGAGTTGAAGCCGATAGGGTTGTCGAAATGTAAATCCAAGGTGGCGGCTGCAATAGGTATCAATTTTTTCATCATGGTTGTCATTCTCATGGCTTTCGCAGGTGTTGAAGCTGATAGTGCTGTCGAAATGTAAATCCAAGGTGGCGGCTGCAATATGTATCAATTTTTTCATCATGGGTGTCATTTTCATAGTTTTCAAAGGCGTTGAAGCCGATAGTGCTGTCAAAATGTATTTAAACTACTTTTAAAAATTCCGTATAATCATGTTATACGTAGGTAATTTTTAATGCGCTTAGGGCATGCCCAATTGGATTTACCAATATAATTTCTCAGTCTATTTTTTCATCTCTTCATCTATCATGTGGGAAGCTATGGAATGTAAATAGAAGTTTAATTTTGTTTTGTTTAGTTATAATTAATTTTTTTCAGCTACGTTATATCAAAATTTTCGGTATTTTAGCAGTCTTGTATTAATTTATTTTTTGTAAATAGACTGTGCCAGTCTGATTGCCTCACTCAGATTGGCATCTAACGCCGTCGTGAGTGGATAGTTTATTGGTTGTTTGCAGCGGCTCAAATAGATATCTGTACAAATACAAAATATTCGAAAATCCAAATTCCATACATACTTCATTATTATATTATACTCGTAAGGAGGGATATTTGTTACAATATTTTAACAGTATAGAATAAATAATAGTAGTACGTATTAAAAGTGAGTAGGATGTATATATTTAAGTATATTTATATTTAAATACGTCTTGTACTTTATGGAGTTACCTGAATGATGATATGATGAATATATGAGCATTATGAGTCATTCACTTTTGGATTTTCCAAACTTTTTTTAAATTGAAGTTTGACATAAAATTATTGGAAAATTGGAAGGATAATATTAACTTTGTCAGTGAAAACTTGTGTGTATTTAAACTACTTAAAAATCCCATAATCATGCTATAAGTAATTTTTAATGCGTTTAGCGCATACACAATTGGATTTATCAATAGTTTTTTTTTGTCATCATTGGAAACTTCATCACCTCGGTAAATATGTTGTAAAACGTAAACAGAACATAATTACCATTTCGTATTTATGCCAGATTTAAAATACGAAGATATTCAACGACAAGCTGTCTCAAATGCGTAGGGTTTCTGATACGGCTGTCGCTAATCTTTCTACTAAACGTGGACATAACGATAAGCCCAGCACAATATATTGATACTTATGAGAAGGTGGTTCTTGTGTGGTGTTCTGGTACGCTATGCACTCGCAATTGTTCACTTCATTTTTGCGTGTGTTATGAAACATGATTCAGTTACCGATTGGTCTGTGGCAGAGATATCGTTGCGCCACAAGAGAAACACACGGAACACACTGAGCTATAAATAGTTGGCCGCTCCCTGGGCTGAACACATCGTACGGTGGGAGGTCTCCTCTTTTTCTACCATGGCCAAAAATGGTGACCCCGACGCGAGTTTGGTCGTGGAAGGAAAAGTGAGATCTCCTACCACATCTCCGGTTTTCTCTAAATCACAGCAGCATAGAGCTGTTATTTTACGCGGGTATTCTTTCTAAGAGTTTTTTCATTAAACAACCATAACACAGCTGCAGTATAACTCTACTTTGTATAAAACCTTAATATTTAATATATTAAACATATAGCCGTTCCTGTACTGGAACCTGTACTGTTAAACTTCTCACACAATTCTATTGTAAAATAGCAGCTTAACGCTGCTGTGTTTCGTATTGTGAGTGCAGAAAACCGGAAACCCTTTTTACTGGAAACGAGGCATTACATATTAGTCCTCTCGGGTGACAACGCATCTGCATTTTGATTCATAATCGAGAATAGATGTGGATGTCTATGGGCTGCAGCAACCAGTTACTATCAGGTGGACTGTGTGCTCGTTTGTCACTATTTTATTTAAAAAAAATTGAAATAAGGGTGGTATATAAGCACAGTTTTCTGATTGTAAGTGGATTCGTGGCCCATAGATGCCAGAATTTAACTTCGATTTAGAATCAAAAATGTAGATATGTTAATGCCTCATTATCAGTAAAAAGGGTCTGGTACCTTCCTAGATAGAGCTATCTTCCGAGGAGGAGGAGGAAAAGGAGTTCTACCACCCAAGAAAAACCAAAAGTATCCTAAATTAGTTCCTTTTGATATTTTAATATTAAATAAAAGATTCAGTTTAAAAGAGGAATAAAGTGCATTTTAATATAAAGTTATTGCATAGCGAAGCGCAATATTTCAAAGGTCAGCTGCGGCGTACATCTGTTACGACTTTTCTGTAGCGGTCATACTTAGTGCTGAAAATTCGAAGTTATGTTTAAGATAAAACTTAAAGTGAAATATTTTTGTAAAAGATGTGGGATATAAAGAAGAAAGGACTAAAGGAACTTAAAGAGGAAACAGTAAAAGAAACTTTACTGATTTGTTTTTTGTTTTAAGAGCATTAAAATATACACATTACACACGGATTTAAATCTGCAAAAAAAACTATTTTACAACTCCGCTCTGGATTTATTAAGGGCAAAGAATCTTAGCTTCGTACGTATATATGCTTCTTACATTGAACTTGCGTTCACTTAAAAGCAATTTGTTCATATTTTTAGCGAACCACAATAACAAAGACGTTGACTATAGATTGTTTGTTTTTGTATTTTTTATAGAATAAGTGTGACAAACGAGCACACAGTCCACTTTATTATTTATTATATATATATATATATATATATATATATATTTATAGAATAAAATAAAAACAAGTACTGAACCAATTGTGGTCATTCTCAAAAAATATATTCAATTTATCAGGACAATGGCCCTGCTAAATTGAATATATTACATTTATAGTCAACTTATTAAAAACTATATTTTTGATAAAAATGACTCATATTTACAATATATTATGTTGTTTAGTGCCTTCATGGCACAAAATCTGAACCCAATAAGTTGTCGACTTAGTTATAAACTTTTTATATCCAAATACATAATACTAATTGCGCCATCAATCGAAGAAGACAGAAAACTTCTACCAAGCCAGGTAGTATTATCATTAAATCCTGTCACACTATAGATGAAAGGAATTTATTCTTATTCGGCTATATTGCGCGCAGTATCACGTTCAACGTTAGGCAGAACATTCATTTCCCGGATAACATCTTAAACCGTTCGAACCCTAACAAAGGACCTTCAGATACAAATCGATTACTCTCAGTGAGTGCGAGGAAGCAACACCGCTAAATAACTTTATATTTTATCGAAGTATCGATCATGCTCACAGAATACCAGCTTAAAGTAGCAGCTTAACGCTGTTGTGTTTCGTATGGTGAGTGTAGAGATTCGGAGAGCCTTCCTACTGGAAAAGAGGCTATCCATCTAAGTCCTTACGGGTGACAACGCATCTGCATTTTTATTCTCAAACGAAGATAGATGTAGATATCTATGGCCACAGCAACCACTTATTATCAGGTGAACTGTGTGCTCGTTTGTCACCCTATCCTATAAAAAAAATGCTGCGATACAGGTGACGACGCCGCAAGTTTATATGCTATATATATATATATATATATATATATATATATATATATATCGTGATAGGCTTGCACAATCATTAAGGTAATTGTGAAGCAATTCATCAAAATCCATTGCTGAACCTATCATATATCATACATACCATCTGGATGATTGGCGGTCCATCATTGTGTGATTTAGAAGAAGTTTTCTTCTTCGCACAACTTCTTTGTGGAAACAAATACCACCAGCGATTTTCCGGACCAAAACGACTTAGTGAGCTTCAAGAAAAGGGTCTACTCCTTTCTAAAAGGCCGGCAACGCATCTGCAATTTCCCTGGTGTTGCAGTTGTTCATGGGCGCCGTTAGTCACTTACTATCAGATGACCCGCATGCTCGATTGCCCCTCTCCTATGAAAAAATTGGCCCCACTATTGATTGTCTCATAGAACAGATATTTACTATAATTTTTAAAGGTGACAGACGACCTTGCAACCGCAGCTTTTTATTACTTTGAGGAGTTATTGCTGCTATTATCTATTTATTGTTCATTTACCTCACTGCTTACAACACCAGTGTGAGGATATGGGGTAGTGGACCACTTATGATATAAGACAATTTTTATCGTCTTACTACTTACTTATCTGACAAAGGTTAGTCAGAAATTACTTCTTATCCTCGTTGGAAACGTTAGATCCGATCGAAGACCAAGGGAATCTAAAACAGGAAATGGTCAGATTTATCTTACTGTTAAGAGCTCAAAAAATAAAAAATGCAGGTACCAACCAGCCTACAAGCGTGGCAACTATGACAAAATCCAACTTTGAACTAATATTATATTGGGGAGTTCTTTGATCAAGTTTGTCTTTAATCAACATCTGATATATGTTTATTCTGCCTGTTTTTCTTTTTTTTTTCAAATATTTAAAGTTGCTTTGTGTAAACGGTTTCGAAAAGCATCTTTGTCACTAAAGTTATTGAGAAAATACATTTTAGGCTAAACCTTTCACCATAAATTCTCGCTATCTGATCCGATTCACGCACCGCTAGAAAAATATACATTCAATTTAACGGGCCGTTCACAGACATTTCTTTGTGTTAGTTATCCCTGCAATCAAAGTATCCTGTGCAATGATTTTCAAGTTTTATTTGAGATATGGTATATATAACATTGTTTACATTTTGATCTTGTTAGTTTGTTTGTGTTTTAATCGTGAAATCTTTTGGCGCACCCAGTAAAACCGACTCGTATTCCGTGACGGCAAACGACATGACATTCCGTTGTGTGTCTACCGTGCACGAATACATTTAATTTGGCTTTTATTCTTATTAAAATTTATTTTTACGACCCTTTTGGTGTATACTAGGAAACATAAGAAGCTCTAAGTAAATTCGTCTAAATATTCACATTAAAAACTTCATCTTCTATTTACTCAACCATCATAAAGATTTTTTTCTGTCGTAGCCTATTTATTAAAAATAAATCTTAAAACTTAGCTTACTGTTGACGAAAATATCGAGTAACATACGTTTACATACATATAAAACGGTACAAACAAATTAAAAACTACGTTCTATTTTGATTCTTCTTAAAAAATAATTATTAGCAAAGCATCCGCCTACATTTATAACAATAATATTTAATACCACCCTAACATGGCGAAAGAAATTAAATTCTTCTGATTGTGTATCACCCGTTAAAGTTGCCTACTCCTGTTTTAAAGGATCTGCCCTAATCGCGAAGATTGATATTTAAGTGACGGAGTGAGTCGTTTCATTATCGCTTTTGACTGTTTCGTCATAGGACTTGTATTACGATAGGCTGATACAAGATCTATCAAAACTAAGCATATGATGCCATGACGTCCTTCTGGCAATTTTCATAGTCATTTTTTCAACAAAATTCGGAAGAATTGTCACCAAGAATAAGTCTGGTACTGATTGTTAAGTAAATTAATGAAATGTGCAATTCAATTTAAACGAGGAACTATGAATTTTTTTTATTTACAAAGTGTTTACATACTATATTTTTTTATAAAACTGGAATGATAAACGAACTAAAAGACAACCTGATGGTAAGTTAACATTGCAGTATATGGAAATCTGAAGGTAACATTAAACAAATGATATAGATAAGTTATCACCTCGGCATTTATCACTGCCTATAATTATATATTAAGATATGGTATTAGATTTTGGAGAAGCTCCCCAGAACGCGAACAAGTTTTTAAAATACAAAAGAAATTTTTACGAGCATTATGCCAGTTGCATTTTACCGATAGTTGCAAACTGCATTTCATTGATATTAACATACTAACCCTACCATCTTTATATATATTCGAAGTAGCTATATTTGTTATGGAACATTATAGGAACACACACATTTTAACAGTGGTAGAGCCACGCGGCAGCTTTTGCTGTCCCACGGATGGGCCGGCTCGAACCGGGGTGGTACCACGACCTCACAGAAAACCAGCGTGAAGTAGAGGTTTACCTCTGCGTTTCGCTTGGTGAGTGCAGGTGGCCGGAGGCCCTTTTTACTGGAAATGAGGCATTCCATCTTAGTCCTCACGGGTGACAACACATCTACATTTTGATTTGTAATAGATGTAGATGTCTATGGGCCGCAGCAACCACTTACCATCAGGTGGACTGTGTGCTCGTTTGTCACCCTTATCCTATAAAAAAAAACACACTACGTATAAAATTTAATAAAACAGGCCTATATTCAAACAGGTTCTTGGTATGGTTCCTGAAATTTTTAATAAACTCCCAAAAAATATCAAAGAGTCAAATAATGTAGACAAATTTAAGAAATTGCTTTCGGTTTTTAATAATAAAAAAAAACATATTACTCTATCAACGAATATTTATATGATAAAGTGAATGTTTTTATTACTTAATAGAAGAATTTCTGATTTATTTATTTATTTAATTTCAATCATGTTTCTCCAGGAATAAAATCTGTCAGTACGGAATCACTATTCCTGCTAGGTGCCCAGTTGTTTTTCGATAATATTAAACCTGTTTTTAAAACAAAATTTGATCAGTTTTAAAACCACGTTGATAAATTGTATAAATTAAACCCTCGCATAGCTCTTATTATTTTAAAATATTGTCTCCTTGTACCTAGATTTACATACTTACTCCGCTCGAGTCCAGTCTGGAAATGTTCGGATATTTTAAAAGATATGGATAATAATCTTAAAATCGCTATAGAAAAAATTCTAAACTTAACTTTAAATACAACAACCTGGACTCAAGCTACTTTACCTATAAAATTTGGTGGCATTGGTGTGAGAAATCTTTCTAGTGTTGCATTGCCTGCTTTCCTTGCTTCCGTGCATAGTGTCAGTGATTTATGTAACATAATTTTAAATAATAGAGTAGACCCATGCTTTGCTACGTAGGCAGGGCAGACATGGCAAACGCTCTGTACCGGTAAAAATGATCCACTGAAAGTTAACCAACAAAAACAGTGGGATATTCCATTGGTACGGGGCGTGCAGAAAGATTTGTTTCATAATTTACATAGTGACCAAGATAAGGCACGCCTTCTAGCTGTTTCGACTAAGGAATCAAGTCACTGGTTACCCGTTTTACCATCAAGTAATCTTAGCACATTACTTGATAGAAAAAGCTTGCATATTGCCGTAGGAATCCGACTAGGAGCGGCGCTTTGTCAACCCCATGAGTGCCCCTGTGGTAGCAGCGTCGACAAGTTTAGGCTCCACAAACTTTCATGTAAGAAAAGCGCTGGTAGGTTTTCACGACACAGTTCTTTGAACGATGTCATCCGAAGGACTCTTGTCTCTATAAATGTTCCCTCGGTTTTAGAACCTTGTGGAATATTTAGAGATGATGGCAGGAGACCAGACGGTATGACATTGGTCCTTTGGGAGAGAGGTAAAGCCCTAGTGTGGGATGCTACTTGCGTAGACCCTCTGGCGGCCTCTCATCTCAGGGGTACCTCGTTTAGAGCAGGGGCGGCATCAGAGGTAGCTGAACTAAGTAAGTGGCGCAAGTATGGATCTCTGAGAGATGACTACATATTTGTGCCATTTGCTGTAGAGGCTATCGGTCCGTGGGGTCCACGTGCGGTAAAGTTCTTAAAGGAACTCCATCCGCGGCTGGTCGTTGCTGCTGGTGATAAGAGGGCTGGTTCCTTTCTCGCTCAAAGGCTAAGTATAGCCATTCAGCGGGGAAACGGGGTAGGACTACATGCTAATTAAGTTTCTAGTTTTAGTTTTTTTTAAATTATTATAGCATTTAATATTGTATATAATAAAAATATTTATTTATTATATTTTTATCTAAATGTTATTATTAATTATGTAAGGGATAATAAAACAATACGATTTGTAATTTTTTACAGAATACCAGCTTAAAATGGCAGTATGACGCTGATGTGTTTCGTGTTGTGAGTTTAGAGAACCGGAGACCCATTTTACTGGAAAAGAGGCATTC
Source organism: Parnassius glacialis (assembly GCA_033319125.1). NCBI lineage: Eukaryota > Metazoa > Arthropoda > Insecta > Lepidoptera > Papilionidae > Parnassius > Parnassius glacialis. The sequence goes on along the minus strand of JAVANC010000028.1, from coordinate 1,321,047 downwards.
TATCTTAGTCCTCACGATTGACGACGTATCTGCATTTTGATTCTTTATTGAGGATAAATGTAGATGTCTATGGGTCACAGTAACCACTTAAAATCGGATGGACTGTGTGCTCGTTTGTCACCTTATCCTATAAAATAATTAAATATTAATATTAGTAATGGCAGGTGATGATGTAAACCAAACATTTGTAGGTGTTTTAAAGTGAAATATACTGTAATGTATCATACCTTTTCCACAAACTTTGAAACTTTTACCCATGTTTTTTAAACTTTACTCCCACACGAATTTTCTTCAATATCAGGTAGGCAATTTACAAACATAAATTGCACATCGACAAACATCTATACCCGGAACAATTATTTGTAGGCCATACAAATACGATTACGAATACGGATTCGAACCCGCGGCCCACAGCGCTGCAACTCTTTGCTAAGCCGTTGAACGTTTTACAAATAAATTATTTTGATTTGATTTGATTACCATCAGGTGGATTGCGTGCTCATTTGTCACCCTTATTCTATAAAAAATATTATACTCCTAAGACAGTAAAATTTTTGAAAAAAATATTTTTTACCAAATATTAATTTACTTCATGTAAACAATTTACTTCATAAAATTTAAATTCGGTCTTACAGGGGGTCACTTGACAACTGATGCTGGTGTTCAGCTGATTAAATATATCTTCAATGCATGAGTGAATTCACAGGATACTTTAGGTATAATATGTACTCTATGCAAAGCCTTCGATTGTGTTCACCATGAAACATTAATCAGAAAACTTCAACACCTTAGTGTTAGAAGTAATTATCTTAAATTAATTATTTCATATTTAAGTAGCAAAACGTAAAAAGTTTTCATTAATAGTATGAGCTCCTCCGGGTTGATAGTACAAATAGGTATGCCTCAGGGCTCAATTCTCGACCCCTTTCTGTTTCTTGTATATATTAGTGGCTTACCTTACATAGATAGATAGATAACTCTTCATTGCATTTATACAAAGTGGTTACAATTAAGGAAAACTTAAGAACTACAAACGGTGGTCATATCGCTTTAAGCGATTTCTTTTCACGTGGTAGAGCCATGCTGCAGCTATATTAGTAGTATAGTTGTAGCACGAATGGGTCGGCTCGACCGGGGAAGGACCACGCTCTCACAGAATACCAACGTGAAATAGCAGGTTAACACTGCTGTGTTTCGTATGGTGTGTGTAGAGAACCTTAGACCCTTTTTACTAGAAAAGAGGCATTCCATCTTAGTCCTCACGACTAACAACGCATCTGCATTTTGATTCACAAACGAAGATAGATGTAGATGTCTATGGGCCATAGCAACCATGGCGGATATGTGGAATGTGCAATATAAAATAAAAATGAGGACAAAAACTTATAATTAAATGAGATTTATATAAATTATATAATATTGAATAAACACATATAACAAAATTAAACAAAAAACAAGTATTAATAAAAAGAGGAAATATATATAATTTATTATTATGACGGGAAAATTCCAGAATACATAGTAGGGGATAACAATAATATAGTATTATTTACTGAGGACACTTCATTAATTTTCATATTAAAACAAAAATTACTAAAATGTGACAATGTAACTAATATTATATCGAAATTAGTAAGTTGGTTTAATGTTAATAATATGTATTTAAATGGCACTAAAACGAAATGTATGAAATTCATGACTCCAAATGTCAAACATTTAAATACTTATGTAATTTTATATGTGGAGGAACTGAGTCTTGTCGATAGAACTCTTTTTATGTAATAACACTAGATTCAAAGCTTCCATTGATCCCCCATATATCAAAATCAGCAAGCAGACTTAGTTCTGCAGCATATGCTGTGAAAAATATGAGATATGTTACCAGTGATGCAACAGCTAAACTTGTTTACTTCAGCTACTTCAATAGCATAATAGTGTTTACTATTATAGCGTGACTGACACTGAAATTATATTTGATTTACAGAGGAGCTCCGTCATAAATGTAAGTGATTTAATATATGTATCACCTATGGTCTCGCAATATACATTTATTAAAGTGTTATGTACGTACACAAAATTAAAAGTAGTTTAAAAAAGTTATATGAATAATATAAATACTAGGAACAGAAACAAGTTTTTAGTACCAGTTACTCGACTCCACTGAGTCAGTTATTCATTCTTGGGGCGATTTTACAACAAAATCCCAAAAAAGCATACAAAATTTCACCTGCTCAAAGTTAAAAACAAATTAAACTAAGTTTGTTTTAAAATAGTTATTATAATATTAAGGAATTTATGGATGATAATATAAATTGATGATAATGGGATTGACGTGATTGCTACCAGACTATTTTTATTTGATTTGTGTTGTTTACATTATACCATACATGATTGAGAGCTGTTGTTTTTTTTTAGAAAAGTCCCGCTGGTTTTCTTGCTGGTTCTAGCCAGGGTAGAGGTTCTTGTTTCCAAACTAGTGGTAATTAAACATAAGAGTGACTTTCAATAAATATTATTATAATCTACATTGAATTAAAAAGATTTCTTGTTCTGTTTCAAGGAAAGGACTCCTACTATTTAGTAAAATCCATCGATAGCAATTGATCTGTTTAAAATTTCATCTTTAATCACATTACTTTCTATTAACGACGTAATTCAATAAACTCGTTGAGCGATAAATCCACCAACTTCAACAATTTCAGCTTGTAAACACTGAAATTACTCTAAAATTATAATAAATCTTTCCTTTGATCGGATTTTCTGTTTTAATTACTAAAATAATGAGCATTGGAGAATATGATACCTTAGTATAAAGCTTTGATGTTAAAAAAAAGAACTATTAGACAATTAAAAAGAAAAGAGCTCGTTCTAAACTCATCGATTTTAACAAAGTTTTACAGTCGACTCTTTTGTCGGCATTATACTTTATTTACAGAAAGTATCGAAATCAAGAACTTCTTAATTTGTCTTGTTGTTTTAGGAACGTAAAATGCACCAGACCATTCCTAATTGTTGCATGAAAATCCCAATTTTTTTATCGGATAAATTTAAGCGTTGTTCACTCTAGTCGGACCAGTTTGAAGTTAATTTTCGTACTCTCTAGTAGGCTATTAACAAAAAAATTGATATTGCTCTAAGGTTGAAAGATGAGGTAAGATTGGAAGAAAAACTGTTATTAGTGAATTTTCAGACCATTAAAATAATAGCGTGGCTATTAAGCGACTTCTAAAATATTTTATTTATAGAGGTAATGTAAGCAAATTGTAATGAATTTTTATATTTATGCGAATACAACAGATTAATTGAAATTAATTTTACGGATTTTATTGCGTTTTATTTAACTTAACTTAACTTAACTTATCTTCACGCACAATCCCTGACGGGGTAGCCAGAGAGAAAAGATCGCCAATTGTCACGATCCTTACATACCTCTTTCGCTTCTTTCAGATTCATTGTCTTCTTCATACATGCACGTCTAGGTATCCGAGTACTCTTGACCCTCCCCTCTTCGAGCAGTTTGCTCACATGGTCTTCGAAAGTTAGTCTCGGTCTACCTCGACACCTTTTAATATTGAAAGTTAATATATTTAGCGCTATATATTTTCTTCACCATTCGGTCTTCACTCATGCGCTCAACGTGCCCAAACCATCGAAGCACGCCCTTATCAATTTTTGTGATAAGGTCATCTTTCAAACCTGCCTTATTGCGAATCTCTTCGTTTCGCTTTCGGTCGGCCATGGTAACGCCGCACATTTTACGAAGAGATCGCATCTCCACTGCATTCAACTTGCTTTTATGCTTCTTCTGGCACACCCAGGTTTCGCTGCCATATTACAAAGTCGGTACCAACACTGCGTTATGTATTGCAAGGCGTGCACTCTTCACTACGCCTTGCCTTTTGACTAACGCAGTCAGAGCACCATTGACTTTGTTCCCAGCAGCGACACGCCTGTCCACATCTAAATCACATCTTCCATCCCGGCTAAAAGCACTCCCCAAGTATACGATTTCATTTACCTGTTCTAGATATTCCTGATTTACCCATATTTCGCACTTCATACTCTCTTCGTCCCTTTCAAATTTTTTTCAAAGCGTTTTATTTGACTTTTTAATTCCCAACGTTGCGAGTGCTTTACATCCCCCATGGCCACGAGGAGGACTTAGGTGTTTGACGTCAACGTGTCATAGTTAGTTCGGATACCTTCAGTATTTTAATGTTAACTTTTTTTCCGATACACGTGGAATGAGCTTACATTATCCCGAAGTCTTGCAGTGGTATGCTTGGGTTTGGATATAATTTTATTAATTATAGAATCCCAAGATTAAACATGTTAAAATTATTACTAGCTACGATCCGCGTATAAAGCGCATTTTTACGCAAACTTTAGCTAATAATAATTTTTATATCTTTAATAATATTTGTTTTAAAAACTATCTCCTCTGTTTTGTGAATCGTCGACATTATGCGCTTTGGCGAACTTCACATATATTCGATTTTTTTCTAGTTTCTCAGACATGCAGGTTTCCTCACGATGTTTTCCTTCACCGCCGGGCACGTTTTAAATCAGCACTACCAATTGCAATTAACAATTTCATTCGGATCGGATTCAGGGGATCGAATCCGGGTTGCTCGCGTACTGTGTAATTTAGAGCGAGCGCTAAACATCTGAGCTGCCATAGTTCTATTCGGAAACCAGTATTCGTTTACCGTTACGTAGTACCAAACCAATATTCGTGTACAATTACAATTTCGAAAGCGATACGACTAGGGAAAATGTAAAAAAAATAATTCTGCAATATTGGAAAGAGAGTGATTTACAGGGAGGTCTTTACACTTTAACACAAAATTAAGACCACTCTCTAATAATATTAAAATTACGTGGAGTACAATCAATAGCAAAACTAAAAAGATGCTTGATGACATTTTCGCATTTACCAAGGGGAGTGCTCTGAGGAATTGTTCGGATTAATCCCAGCCGCCAAATTTCACGAACGCATATCGCGGCAGAACTCTCGATACCATCCACACCATCTGGATGATTGGCGGTCCACCACTGTGCGATTTGGAAGATGTTTTTTACCTTGAGGGACCTTCAAGAAAAGAGCCTACTCCTTTTTAAAAGGCCGGCAACGCATCTGCAATTCCCCTGGTGTTGCGGTTGTACATGGGCGGTGGTAGTCACTTACCATCAGGTGAGCCGCATGCTCGTTAGCCCTCTCACCTTTAAAAAAAATGAAATTGAATTTGTATTTAAAATTTCAGCTATTTTTAACAATATTTAATGATGTTCGCTTGTTGTCGATGAGTTGCTTAACTGTGGAAACTTTATTGTTTAATGTTAGATTAATATATGTTATGTATTAGACTAAAATTATGTATGTTTTATAGTTGAAAATAAAATAAATAAATAAATAAATATTTTAACAAAATTTTACTAAGGTGTAGATACGGTGTAAGAATATCCACTAACCTATATCATGTTATGAGTGCCGTAAGAGGCGTCAGAGGGGAGCTGAACCAGGACATGGGCAGCAGAATCTTCCTGATTAAAGGTGAATACAACCGACTTCAATATGAATTATCAAAGCTAACTGAAAAACCACTGGTTAGACCTTGAACAAATTTATATGGGCAACATCAGAAGCACCAGATTATAAATAAAGAATCATTGAAATTGGTTCACCTAGAAAAAAGTTATTAGGGAACACATATAAAAAAATATATACAGTCGAATTGAGAGTAAAGTATTTTCGGGAGATATTAAAAATTTAAAAAAAATTAAGAATACCGCTGATCGAAGGGGGATTTCCGGTGAAGTTATTACACCAGTTCGCTTTCAAATGGGGAGGAACCGAGTCATGTTGAATCCGATGTTCTTATTTTTAATATTTTTGGACAGTTAACGCAAAGCTTTAGTTGGGCTCCAATATATGTAATATCAGTATGCGAAATCACTATCAACTATCACGCTGAGCCCCAAAAAGTTATTAACTAAAATATTCAGTTCTAATTAACCATATTTTCGGCGGTGATGGCAAAATATCGTGAGATATTTTACTCGTAATCTTTTGTGTGGGTAACAATATCTTTATTTTTATAGGAGAGGGGGTAAACGAACCTATAGCTCACCTGATGGTAAGTGACTACCGCCGCCCATGAATAACACCAGGGGAATTGCAGATGCGTTGCTGGCCTTTTAAAAAGGAGTACGTTCTTTTCTTGGAGATCCCTAATTCTAAACTAACTGCACAAATAACAACGCAAATTCTTTGAATTGAAATTGCATCCTATAGAATATCGATTGGCTGGCTAATCTGCGCCCGTGTTTGGGGCTGTCAACCAAAATCTTGGTTACAATATTATTTAAAAAAAAACAATTTTAATATTGTTTTTTTCTTCTTCTCAATATACATAGACGCAAAGGTGCCATTAAGGAATACATTTAAAATGTCTTGGGTGTCATTGCTCAATGTTTTTTCTTAAAATATAGGTACCTGGAATTTTGTGAATATTTTCTAACACCTCCACTGAAGATTATTTTATGTTTTATACGTTTAAACTGTACCTGTCACCTGACTCTCTGTATTCACAAATAAATAAATGAATTTTATTTTGGAATAAACCAAATTAGGTTTACGAATAAGCCCGTTATCACGTCTATCTACAGAGTCCAACGCTGCTAGGTGGCATATATTGCAATGCCAGCCCATATGTGACAGCAGCACTCCATGCGAAATTGCACTTTGTGTATCAGAAGCTGTCCTGGCGTGAAATACCGCCGCCGGTTATCAACTATAGGATAAGAGTAATATACTCATTTTACCTTGATGAATAGTTCAGCAGTGAACATAGAATTGAAAATAATATAATAATTTTTATTCAACACAAATTAAAAATAGATCCTATTAGAAGAAAATATATTTTTACGTAAACCATTGCATTGGTTCGAAAATTAGTTTTGTCCTGGAAATAACCAGTAAGGAACCCAGCGTGGCTTTATTCCCAAATTTTTAAATGAATAACAGAGGTTTTACAATTAAATACAAAAACAATAAAGAAGCAACTTTTATTTACATTACTGAAGTAACAAATATAGCATATTGATCAAAACATGGTCAAACAATTCCAAATAGTTTTTAAGCAAAATACAAATTCCATAGTAAACTATTTATAGGTTTGGTAAACATTATAAACAATCGTTAATAATATTAACAATCTACTGCAGTTTATCATTTGTTTAATTATTGTTTTTATTATAAAATTATTATTAAAAAAATATTACACTCTTAAAATTAATATTTTACTTCCAAAACTAATAAATCTTTTAGCAAAATCGAATATTGAAAAATTAAAACACAACATCATTCGCTCTTTTCATTTTTGTCAGCTGGACGACGTCAATTTCGTTCGTAATTTACGTAAAAATTAATTATAAGTTTCCTTCAGACCGGATCGCATGTCTCATTATGTATAATTAGTGATGGTACAAAGAGCCAAAAGCGATCAAAGAGCGACGGATGTAAGGTTTTATTCCACGGCCTTTGATGTTAGAAAATAAATAAATTACGAAATTTTATTTTTAATGTTCATTATGATGTAACAATACATTTAAAAATCTACAGCGTGGCCTAGTGGTTGGACTAGTCAGTAATCAGGGTCTGAGTGCGAATTAAAATGAAATTGTGCATACGGCTCACCTGATGATAAGTGACTACCGCCGCCCATGAAAAATTGCAATACCGTTGCCGGCCTTTTAAAAAGGAGTACGCTCTTTCCTTGAAGTTTGCTAAGTCGTATCGGTCCAGAAAAATATCTGGCGGTAGTCAATTCCACAAGGAAGTTGTGCGAGGAAGAAAACTTCTTTTAAATCGCACAGTGGTAGACCGCCAGTCATCTAGATCATATAGATGGTATAGCGAGTATTGTCGCGATGTGCGATGGTTCAATTGTGCGGCTGGAATTAATCCGAACAATACCTCAAAGCACTCCCCGTGGTAAATACGATAAAATACGCAAAGAGATGCAACATCCCTTTGCAGTGCTAGTGAGTCAAGACGATCGGAAAGAGTTTGGTGGCTGAATATTCGAACAGCTGTGATTTTTATTATATATTTGAATTTCATGGAATATTTTGTCATTAAATATTCGTGTAATATTTAAAATATCGTGGAAATCAAAAAAAAATATCAATTTTATACATTATAAATCAAATTTCGATAAGCTAGCAATTTATGTGTTCGATCACGCGTCAGGAAGACAAACAAGGCGTCACACGCCGCGCGGCGGTAATAGCGGTTGTCGTGTTAGTATGTAAACACAGCTATAGCACTTCCGTTTAGGCTATGGTAAAAGGTAGAACGCTATGTCATGATGTTTAATGTTTGCAAAGTTTGCCACCGTCGCTTATTTCTTTTGATACCCGACATGTAAGTTTTATTTACACTGTAAAACTTCTAAAATCATCCAATACACTAGTTTATTAAGAAGTCAAACTTAGTGCGCCACCTTTTTGAAGATTGTCTTTCAACCTAGTAATAGATACAAAAGGCACAAGAGCGCAAAGCTCTCAAGACGGTGACAATAGTTAATGTTTTGTATATTGTCAAATAGCATAGACAAGAGAAAGAATCGCAATGACACGACGCTTGTAACGTACCTATTACCAAACAAAAAACATCATTCTTTATAATAAGTAATTGCAAAATCAATAATAATCTAACTTTATTAAATCTATGCTTAAAATAGTAAAAATGGAACAAGTAATAGAAGTACAAGACGAATATTTTGCAATAATAAAGATAAATAACATGTTTAATAAAATTGAAAAATGGGTCAAAAATTTAAATGAGAGTGTTCTTGTATTACTGGAGGGTGTTCATGTAATGATTGCTTATATGAAGGCGTTGTCGGAGACAGATACCCATGGTTGTACATATAAGTATATATGGGGTAGTCGGCTGACCGACTGCTACTAGTACTGTAGCAGAAGAACGATGTATAATCCTATATTTGGGACTTATGACTTATAAGGTCTATGGAACTAAAGCATTAATATAGAAGGTATCTATGATGAATAAGCATTATGATAGCAGATTTATAACTTAACCCTTCCGCTGTCCCGTGCACTACATATAGGTCATTGCTGTTATCTTACAATTGTGTTTTAAAACCGGACAGTGAACGTGTTAAAGTCCCATATGTATAAGACATGTAATAGTATGGTCTACAAAATAAGCAAGTATGTGGAAGGTCTCAAATATGTAAAAGCATTATATTGAAAGAAATGGGACTTGAAAAGGATTATTATAGTGACGTGCAGATTGATTCACAGCGTCCGAGACCGAGGTAAACTTGGACTCGCTAACCAATGTATGCTAGACATATAATTTTAGTACTGGTTGTAAGCGGGTTTGTTGTAGCAAATACGACTTCACCGTGGACATCGCACACCTCTACCGTTTTTGGGCGGCGTCTTAGCACATAGCGTTATTATACGTCGGCTATCTTTCGGATCAGGATGAGTGTGTGTTTAGCGGTTCTTTTAAATGCAGCAAGCTTACTCAACTCCATGTCTTAGTGCAATGGCTTTATGATTAATACTCGTAGCATTTTATACGCGGTAGAATCATACTGCAGCTATAAGTGGTATAGTTGTAGCGCGAATGGGCCAGATCAACCGGGGAAGGACCACGCTCTCACAGAATATCAGCGTAAAATAGCAGCTTAACACTGCTGTGTTTCGTAAGGTGAGTGTAGAGAACCGGAGACCCTTTTTACTGGAAACGAGACATTCCATCTTAGTCCTCACGTGTGACAACGCATCTGCATTTTGAGTCTTTATTGAAGATAGACGTAGATGTCTATGGGTTACAGCAACCACTTACCGTCAGGTGGACTGTGTGCTCGTTTTTCACCCATTCCTTTAAAAAAATACGTGGAGTTTTGGCTACTGACATCTTAGTAGCGTGCTACTTTGATACGTTGTTGGTATTTTTAGTTAACAACAGTACCAATTTAGTTACCAAAGGCGACAGGGATCGTGTGGGTGTGTTATAAGGTGGCGCCATCTGTATGATAGTTCCATTGATGCTTATTGCTACTTGCGGTATTGCGTCTTGTGATGGATCTGCGGGTGTGCTGCGCCTGATTTGACGCATTTTGTTGTTTGTTGTTCTGGTCGATGGAGGTATGCGAGTGGTGATGTCTGCTAGGATTGTATGGGGACATTGGGATAGTGTAAGCTCGACGATAGTCCTAGTGATGCTTCTTGTGTTCTGCAGCATTGCGTCTTTGCGTTGGTTTTTTTGCAGGACTCTAAGTAGTTTTGCCCAAGTCGGGTCCCTTGTTTACGGGACTGCAGACTGTCTGACCTCCATGATATTTAATACAACAACATAATTATATATCTGAGTAAAACTGCCACCTTTGAATGATTGAAGGCAACTTGTTGGTCGGGAAAAATGCATATACTCAACGTCAGTGACACAAACCCTTACTGATAGCAAATTATTTCTATTATTTTATTACTGCCTATTGGTTATATCTTCCATTATATTGGTTGGTGGAGCAGATGTGTTACGGACGGCGAGGGGAGCCGCCGCCCCGTCGCCCCTTCATACCCCGTTGCGCCCCGCGCACCCCGCATACCGGCAGCAGATCACGCAATGTCGCCGACCAATAAGCGCGCGGCATGGCCTCACGATGCTACTCACAAACTGAGACGCCCTCTTGCGAGATATAAGAAGGGCGTTTTGATCTGTGAGTTGTTCATTTCGGAAGCGGCACTCGAAGACAACAGCAAGCGAAGAAATCAAGAGAAATCAAGAGAAGATTACAGAGTGAAGACTCCCCTCTCTGTATATAGTTTATTAGTGCAGCATTTGTAAATAATTGAATACAGTATAGTCTACAGTACCATATTTCCTTTGAGCAGTCCCCTAGCGTAGTATACCTCAGTTAATTAGTCAGTCATACAGTCCACTTGCATAGTAAATTCATACAGTCCACTACAGTCCATAATATTCTTGGTCCTTCGAGCCGGATAAGGAGCCAGAAGAAAGAAGGTAATTACAGAAGAAAGAAGGACATAGGCCCGCGCCCCGTGCCCCGTCGGTCCGTTCAGTCTGTTCAGCCCGGTCGACAGCTAGCGCGATAGCAAAGTTAAAACAAATCGAGTATAATACCGCGGAGGAACTAGCTGCAATTAGAAGGAAGCAATTGCAAATCGCAGAAGACCTTATCAAGAAGAAATATGCTACGGACGTCGCTCAACCGCAAGAAAAAACGGATAGGGAAAGTTTGTACGAAGATGATTTAATGGAAAATAGGGTACGCGTTGATAGGTGGTTAGAGGACGTGGAAACTGTGCGGGGCGAGCCGCCCTACCGCCCGTCTCAGCCCGCGCACCACATTGAGATAGAGCAGGCCCCGCCGCGTAGGGGAACTGGTTACGACCACCCTGAAGATGCCCAGGGGAGGTCGGTTGCGAATGATGTTCAACCGCGTCGCGTAGATACGATACAGAGGGACAATGGAGTCGCCGTAGAAATGAACCAGGTGGATCGCCGTGTACGGGTTACGTCGCCGTCGCGCGTCCAACGCCGCACTCTATCGCCTATACATAGATCGCCATTGCCACATCGCCACGCGGATCGTAGATTACCGTCGCCGTGTTGTAAGGATGTAGGTGTACGTAGGTGGCCAGCGCCACAGCGTAGGCTAGAGGGAAATAGGGATAGAGATGGTCGCTCACCCCGCGTGGGAAAGATAGGGGTATAGAACGATTAGCAGAAGCTTCAGAAAGCATAATTAGAGTTAGGCCCGCCGCCGCAAAGCAGACGCAGGACTTCCCTTTTTTTTAACGGTTCAGCCGCGGAATGGTTAGCGGTTAAAGCCAGAAGGATCCAGTAGACATTATGCGGACACTGGAGCAGTGTTTCGGCCGCCCAAAAGTAATTATAGATCGTGCGTTAGAGGAATTAAAATGCCTTACGCGCCCGGATCAAACCGCCCAGAAATTAAATTAGTTCGCTATTAAGTTGCAAAATATAGTGTGTATTATGCGGAACGTCGACGGCAAGAGATATTTACAAAATCCGATGCTAACTAGGGAGGTCACTAGCAAACTTAGCCGTCACTTACGGTCGCGTTGGTGCGATTATTTGGAGCACTACGGAAGTGCGGACGAACTGGACATTGCCACGCTATCCCGGTTCATGATGAGAGAGGCTTACGGTGTGTTAAGTCATGCCTATACGTCCGTAACGCCGACTAAGGAATCGCCCGTAAGACGAGAGGCGCCGCCGTCGAAAAGAGTAGTATTGACACGCCGCGTAGAGGATAGGGCCCGCGACGTAAAGACGTTTACCGCCCAGGAGGACACCGGTAGTGCCTCGTGTATGGGTTGTGGGGGTGAGCACCCAATCGCAAAATGTAGGAAGCTAGCGCAAATGGGTTTGGACGACCGGTGGAAGTGGGTTAGGGAATATGAGGTGTGTTTTAGGTGCTTAAGCAGCAAACACCGACGCCTACGTTGTAAAGCTAGGAAGTGCGGCGTCGACGGCTGCAACGCTCTCCACCACGCCCTCCTTCACGCCCGCAAGGCCCGTACGCCTGAAGCGTTGGTAAAACCGGACGAAACCGTGCTCGTCGCGTCGAATGTTAATAGTAGTGCGTCCGTGTTATTGAAAGTGTGCCCCATTACCGTGCGCGGACCGCGCGGCAAGAAAGTTGATACGTATGCGCTACTTGACGAAGGCTCTACTATTTCGTTAATCGACGACGACTTAGCTCGCGAGTTAGGAGCGGAAGGACCGGTAAAGCCACTCAAAATTAGAGGCGTAAATAATAGTCAGCGCGAGGCCGATAGTAGATTAGTTAACATAGGCATACGTGGCAACGACGCGCAGTGAGGTGTATAATATAAATGCGCGAACAATTGCAAATTTAAAGATAGGTTCGCAGTCCGTGAGTAGGGAGTGCTTACGGTTAAAGCACTTAGGTACGCGACCTACCGAGTTCGGTTTGTTACGACGACGCAAAGCCGTGATTATTATTAGGCGCCGACAACTGGCATTTAATAATCACCCGTAATTTGAGAATAGGACGTCGAAGGCAGTCTATAGCTGCACGTACGTTACTAGGGTGGGTAATTCAGGAAACCGCGCCGCGGCTAACGTGTAGGGAAGACAGCGAGACCGTATTACACGTAGCAAGCACTAGCGGACGGCCAGATAGGGACATCCGAACCTTTGCCAGTCAGGACGAGGAGCTAACGGAACTCCTCAAATGGCAGTATGAGATAGATTCTATAGGTATCTCGCTAAAGAGTAGGCCGCGACGGGAAGAGGAGCGCGCTGTCGACATATTCCAGCGCACCGTCAAGAAGGTCGGCGAGCAATACCAAGTTGGACTGCCATGGAAGGACGACAACGTGCGGATGCCACCCAGCTATGAAATGGCAGCTCGAAGGCTACGGACGATTGAAAGGAAAATGGACCACTCGCCGGAGTTTCGGGATGCCTACACAGCCCAGATAGACAACCTCCTGGCGAAAGGATACACAAGGGAAGCCGAGGGGACGGAGAGAGAGGACCCCAAGAGCTGCTACCTGCAACACTTCGCAGTATCGAACACGAACAAGCCGGGGCAGACAAGAGTAGTGTTTGACGCGGCAGCGCGCGCATCCGGTAGATGTCTTAATGATTATTTACTCGACGGCCCCGACTTATTACGGAACTTACCGGGCATACTGTTTAGGTTTAGAGAGAATGAGACAGCCGTGTCTTTTTTTTTTTTTTTTTATAGGATAAGGGTGACAAACGAGCACACAGTCCACCTGATGGTAAGTGGTTGCTGCGGCCCATAGACATCTACATCTATCCTCGTTTGCGAATCAAAATGCAGATGCGTTGTCACCCGTGAGGACTAAGTTGGAATGCCTCATTTCCAGTAAAAAGGGCCTCCGGCCACCTGCACTCACCAAGCGAAAGGCAGAGGTAAACCTCTACTTCACGCTGGTATTCTGTGAGGTCGTGGTACCACCCCGGTTCGAGCCGGCCCATCCGTGCGTCAGCAAAAGCTACCGCGTGGCTCTACCACTGTTAAATCTCTGCTGCGGATATTAGGGAAATGTTCTTGTGTTTGAATATTGACCGTCGCGACCAACCCGCGAAATTGTTTCTCTGGCGAGGAAACGAGTGAACAGCCCACCACGGGAGTACGTTATGACGTCAATGATTTTCAGCGCGAGGAGCTCGCTGTTTCTCGCACATAGTGTTAGAGATTATAACGCGCGCGCACACGCAGGGACGTACCCATTGGCGCTTTACGCTATCGTACGTAGTCATTATATGGACGACTATTTATACAGTTATGCAACGGTAGAGGAAGTGTTATATACGGCGAGGCAGGTTACGGAAGTGCACCAGAAGGCCGGTTTCACCTTGGCAGGCTGAAATTCTAACCACGCAGCCCTATTAAAAGACAAGCCGGAGGAACTACTGGCGAGCAAGCCTAAGGAAGTAGGCTTAAGGCAAGACAACCCAGGCAGAACCCTAGGGTTGTTATGGATGGCCGACGAAGACGCCCTAACCTTTAACACGTCAATGAATAGGGCGCCGCACGAAGTGGAGACGCTACAGCGACCACCGACCAAGAGAGAGTCACTGAGCGTGGTCATGTCAGTATTTGACCCACTTGGACTACTCATTTACCTCACCATCACCGCCAAGATCCTGCTACAAGACCTATGGCGTATTGAGAAGGTCGGATGGGATGATGAACTACCCGAGGAGGCAGCGGATGAATTTCAAAGGTGGCTGCGAGTCTTCGAGGAAGTGTCACAAATACGACTGCCCAGATGCTATGCTCCTACGGGGGGAGTGGTAGAGCGTCAACTTCATGTTTTTAACGACGCAAGTGAACGCGCGTACGCATCCGCGGCATATTGGCATATACGATATCGCGACGAAACGGTTAGGGTACGATTAGTGTGCCAAGCCAATTGCCAAGTAAATTTATTTATTTCAAATATTAAAGATTTTATTATATATGTGGTCACTATAAGATGTTGTTAGGTTAGATAATTACGTAATAATTTAAGACAGAAGGACCCTTAAGTAGGGACTTAATAAATTAACCGACTTGGTATTACATGGATCTCACAACTTTTTACGGTAGAACTGAGTTGCGAGACTTGGCTTTTTTTACAAGTTATGTTTTTGATGGCATATTTATAACGGATTACAAAGTTATTTATGCAGTTGGTGTATCCCAAAAACCGGACCAAAATTGCAAAATATTGTAGTTTTTCCTTGATTTATACACCAAACAATAGTTTTATTCCAAAATTGAAACTTCTATGTCTGCTAGAAGTGCCTTAGAGTTTTAAGGCACAACCAACTGCTTTCGATTACTCTCGTGAATATTCATTCTTCCAAGAGACACCTTAAAGAACTAAGGTTCTATACAATCACAATGTAAAGAAGGGTCCTAACTAAGACGATAAATCCATAGATTTGTTAAACGGCCTTTATTTAAACCTTTAGAAAGATGAATATATGGTTAATATACTAATCACGGAAATTTGATATATTTTATATATGTTATAGATATAGATTTTAAAGAAATAAAAGAAAGATTAGGAAGGAGAGTATTACAAGGTCTTGGGATCATTCGTTGTGGGAATATTTATCCTCGATTAAGATTCAAAATGCAGATGCGTTATCATCCCTGAGGACAAAGATGGAATTCCTTGTTTCCAGTAAAATGGATGTCCAATTCTTTATAATTACATTTGATATATAGCATCGTTAATCTGCTATTTTACGCTAGTATTCTGTGAGAGCATGGTCTTACCCTGCTCAGGCTACCCTATATGTACTACAAACCTAATTAGCTGACACTTGGCTCCACTAACTATAAAATTGTATTTTGTTGCACTTCTTTTTCATATAAACTTTAACTATGCTAAATCTTACCCCCCTTTCTCGCAACATGTATAACTAGAGTCCACAGTTTTTCCTTCAAGTATTAATAAAAGGTCGGGGAAAATGTTTCTTCGCAGTTTATATACAAATTCAAGATATTTTTTTTTTTCAAAGTATAATAACATTTAATTATAATATATATATATATATATATATATATATATATATATATATATATATATTATTACAAACTATTCTCAAAATGATTTAAATAAAATAATGTTACTCGTATTAGAATAGAATTTACTCTCAAGCACAAACTAAAACTATATTAGAAACACTACGCGCTCTGAAGCAAACATCTCACCTTCTCACAATGGCCGCACCATCGACTCGGGCTGTGACAGCTTAGTTCTATTCTACGCCACTTGGCGCTACCATCAATATTTCTTATTTTTCTTTTATTATTTTACTCTTAATCCTAACACGGCCTTTCCTGACAGTTCACACGTCCCCGTGTGAAGCCTAGAGTGACGTTACCGGCTTTAATGTAAGTTTACCGTCTCGGCCTTTTCTGACCATGAAATACAAACTAAATTTTTGCAGAAATGAAGACATCGTCCAAATCAGATTTTAGTATACAACGCTTCCTACTAGAACTTAACACACGCACACTATACAAATCGCACTATACACAGAAGACACAGGGCACCCAGCTAAACGCACTCCAGCAAGCGGTTCCGGTACGTTCAGCACTCGCGGCAGCAAGCTGTCTCGGCGCACTCGCACTAGCAAGCTGTCTCGGCGCACTCGCACTAACGAACTGTCTCGGTGCACTCGCACTAGCGAGCTGTCTCGGCGCACTCGCACTAGCGAGCTGTCTCGGCGCACTCGCACTAGCGAGCTGTCTCGGCGCACTCGCACTAGCGAGCTGTCTGGGCGCCCTCGCACTAGGGAGCTGTCTCGGCGCACTCGCACTAGCGAGCTGTCTCGGCGCACTCGCACTAGCGAGCTATCTCGGCGCACTCGCACTAGCGAGCTGTCTCGGCGCACTGGCACTAGCGAGCTGTCTAGGCTTCAATACTGTAGGGATAGGCACCAAGTTTGCATACCCCTCAGTGGCTGTTAACATAGGCACACAGTTAGCGTGTCACGCAGACTTCAACACTGTAGGCATAGGCATAAAGTTTGAATACCTCTCAGTGGCTGTTGACATACAAAGTTAGCGTTAATTAGTACCTGAAACCTTTTCATATTGGATTTTACTCAAAGTAGTTTTAATGTAAAATTTTAAGTACACAACAGTCCAAGCAAAAGAATATGTTAGATGCACCAGCGTGCACTCAAGCGCATCCAACACTTGTTTCACAAAATAGATAACCAAAGTCATTTAACATTGGAATAGATGTAAAAAGTTCCAGGTGCATGAAACAAATAAATAATCTGCTTTGCAATATAAAAATTTAAAATTTGTAAAAGATAACAGTATTGCAAACCATAGAATTCCGGACTTCTAAATTTCACCACACATAGTCATAAGAAACGGCAGCTGCCACACGTAGAACGGTAAGGGCCACATGACATAGTGGAAACAGAGCACATGCCATAAATCGTAGGCATAAGCCAAACGCGCACGTGGCTATTAAAACAGAACAGCACACGCCATAGTTAGCTGCCATGAGGCAAGCGCACGTGGCTAAGAGAACACAGCACAGCGTGCCGCACTCGCACGGCGAGCTGTCGCGCCGCACCAGCGCCAGCAAGACGCTACGCCACGTCACGTACTCGAAGCGTTAACGGGAGCAGCACCAGAGATCTCACAGGCATCGTCGGGGTTGTAGTCATCGTAATCTGCGTGAAAAACAAGTTGTTAATTATCAAGACAACATACACCGTTGCCTATTCTCTCATCCATCACGCATACGAGGCCCTCAAACAGAAATACGCTCTCATACTGCAGACTACAATAAAGAACTTCGCTTTCACAAGTATGCATACATCTCCATACGAAGTATCGCATACATACTCGTACTTGAACTTGCAAGTTCCCACGTTAAAGACGTGAACCAGGACAGCGCCTGCCAGGACAGCGCCTGATTCATGTTCAGAAAACACGACTTCCGCGCACAAAGCGCCGCGCACACAGCGCATCGCACACAGCGACCCAGGACAACGCCTGCCAGGACAGCGCCTGATGCATGTTCAAAAAAACACGACTTCCGCGCACACTGCGCTCGCGCACACGGCGCCACGCTCACAGCGTCTCAGGTCAGCGCCTTATGCATGTTCACAGAACACGACTTCAGCGCACACAGCGCCCCAAGACAGCGCCTGTCAGGACAGCGCCTGATGCATGTTCAAAAAAAAAACGACTTCCGCGCACACTGCGCTCGCGCACACGGCGCCACGCTCACAGCGCCTCAGGTCAGCGCCTGATGCATGTTCACAGAACACGACTTCAGCGCATACAGCGCCCCAGGACAGCGCCTGCCAGGACAGCGCCTGATGAATGTTCACAAAACATGTCTTCCGCGTACACAGCGCCGCGCACACAGCACCACAGGACAGCGCCTGCCAGGACAGCACGATGTACAGCATACACGCGCTCCGCGACTGCGCCCGCCATGCGTACAGCAAACGCGCGCTCTGTGATGGCACCCGCCACGCGTGCAGCACACGCATCCGTCGAAACCAGGCCATGATACAACTGGACCCAGCAGTCCAGCTCCAACGAGCAAGGCACACACGCCTCACACTCTCACACATGTAATAACATCACACGTGCTACTGTAACACAAAAGAAAGCGTATTAAAAAGATTCAGTCTGAACACACTTTCAAAGAAAATGCAGCACCACTCTCGGAACACCATTTGTATTTCCAGGGAACCATATACTGAGCTGCGGCCTGTGTAGTCTTGCATGTAGCTCCAGATAATAACTTGAGCTCGTACTGATCAATTGATAACATTTAGTTATTCGGTGTGGACCCTTTTGCATCCCCTGTCGATTCAAAAGGATGCTCAGGTAAACGCATTCGATTTTCC
This sequence comes from Parnassius glacialis, assembly GCA_033319125.1. Classification (NCBI taxonomy): domain Eukaryota; kingdom Metazoa; phylum Arthropoda; class Insecta; order Lepidoptera; family Papilionidae; genus Parnassius; species Parnassius glacialis. The sequence goes on along the minus strand of JAVANC010000028.1, from coordinate 1,302,071 downwards.
AACAAAACACCTGATTCAATGCTTGACTTGCCTTTACATAAATTTAAAATACAGAAATTTTTAAATAAATGTTACTCATCCCAGGATCAAGTTTCCCAAGCACTTGGCGGCACCCGGCCATCCCGCCATAAGATCGGCCAAGAAACAGCAGTTTGCAGCAGTTAGTAGCGGTGTAGCCTCAACCTTACCGAAGCTCGGCCACGCACCTGACCATGTCCAATTAGCCTTCTCCCATTTGGAGTAAACAGTAACACTTATCAACACATTAGAATTCAAACAGGCTATTTATGTTTTCAATTCATAGCACGTTAAAGTTAATCCTTTATTTGATACATCGCTTAAACAATTTGAACTTTAAAATGTATGGGCTAAATTATTTCGTGGGCTACGTATTTTCTTTCATATCACTCCACATTACGTATATCGTATTTCGCATGAACTATCAATTATAATAAAACTCGAACTAGTTAAGTTTTCACTGGATGCAACTATAACTCACTTAGTTGATACCTCTTTCCAATATTTCTTTCAACATTTGTTAACATATTTGGGTACGCTAAGGAGTAACAAAAGTATTTTCGGGTACTTCTATATAAATCAAACAAAAAGATTTAACTTTTTGCTCAAAATATTCGTTTAAAGCTTTTACTTTACACTTTTGTGGTCCTACATCTATGCAGTAAATAAGACAGCAAATTTAATTACGACATTAAACATAAAAACAAAGTTATCAATGCGAAGCGCATTAAAGTTTTTCAAGAACGTAATAAGAATTAAAGAAAGGGATTTAACTTTTGGCTTAAAACATTTCACTTGTATACTTTCACTCTACACTTTAGCGATTCGTCAATGTCGTAAATGCGACTACAAACTTTATTTAATTCTGATTTCTCAAACATAAAAACAAGACGCGAGGCACGTCATATTCTTTCACCAACGTAATAACCCTCACAATATTCAAAGTTTATAAGTGGACAGTAACAAGGACTTTATCCCACTTCTGATATTAGAAACTATTCTCAAAATGATTTAAATAAAATAATGTTACTCGTATTAGAATAGAATTTACTCTCAAGCACAAACTAAAACTATATTAGAAACACTACGCACTCTGAAGCAAACATCTCACCTTCTCACAATGGCCGCACCATCGACTCGGGCTGTGACAGCTTAGTTCTATTCTACGCCACTTGGCGCTACCATCAATATTTCTTATTTTTCTTTTATTATTTTACTCATAATCCTAACAATATATATATATATATATATATATATATATATATATATATATATATATATATATATATATATATAAATATATATATATATATATGTGTCATTTTGTTCGATAACTTGTTGCCATCTTGTAAATAGTGATATAATCCCTTTGCTGTAAAAATCTTGGAATTACAGATCAAAAACATTAAGACAAGTAGTTTTGTCAGTCCTCTCTTTATATTAACCTAACACTATCCAAAGCATTCTAAAGATACCGAAACAAGTGAAAATCTGAGGGTGAAAGTCAGGTCTATATAGTGGATGCACATAACATTTCCCAACCAAGCTCTCACAAATTTTGCTGAGTGGCCAAAATGTGAGTGGTCTGGCGTTATCATGATGAAAGTCTCCTTTACTGTTGACATTTCCGGCCGTTACTTCTCAATTTCTTGCTTGATTCTCATTAGTTGTTGGCAGTAGAGATCCAAGCCGACTGTCTGTGGAGCTTGACTACCCTTTACCCATGATATTGATCGCACGTTCTTATCGTAGGTGATCCACTTTTCATCACCAGTGATCAATATTTTCAAAAATGGTTTGGTTGTTGCAAATGAGTACACGATTGATTAGTTTTCTTTCAGTGAGCTCGTTTGATACCCAAATATTATTGAGCGTTTTTGTATAGCTAGACTTTTTGAAATGGGTGAAAATTGTTTTGTGGCTAATACTCAATTCCTCGGCTATGTCGCAACTACTAATATGCTGATTTTGCTTCACTTTTCGAGGGCAACCGAGCGAGCTGCATCTTTGACATCGAAATTCCCGGACTGAAAATGCTTACTGATACTGAATTAGATCCATAAACTACACAAATTATTTTCGAGGCCTGATACCTATTTTTTGCTTAATTGTAATAAAACTTCAGAATGTGTCGTATTTCTTCGTTAAATTCACTTATTTTGGCGGACAGAAACAGTAACCCTTAAAAATTTTTGGGGAAAGTGTTTTTTTATAAATTTTTTTCGGTATATCCCATATGTTTGATATTAAAACTAACCAGTAGCAAACAATAAAACTAAAGAAAGTATTTCTTCATTTTTAAACAAAAAAAATACCAATAAACTTTTTTCCTGATCTATTATATATGATTATACGACACCACTACTAAAAACAGAACACTGTAAACTTTAATATTTTTGCAAATATTTCTCTAAAACTTTTGCGCTTAAAAGTATTTTCTACATTGCTAGGTACATTTACTCTTTTACTTTTAAAATCTTTACTGCACGCTAAAGTGAACTTCGCAAACTAAATAGAGAATTTTGAAACTTATGTCTCTAGAGCAATATTTGTACCATTTCATTTGAAGTTTACTTCATTTTTATTTAATTGAAGTGAAATAATTAAAAATAGTGAAAAGCATAATATGAGTTTATTTTGCGGAAATTTATAAGTGATCTACTTTCGCGCCACTCAAGAGTAAAATTCTTTAACACGATGGCTTTAATAATATTGATATTTGTGGGTGACATTCGATCTTTATTTAATGGGAAAATATCAAGGCAATATCGCCAGCTTTAATTAACATACTGTCACCGTCACATTTACAAATGACTGTATATTAAATAACCATTAATTCACAACGTAAATTAAAAGTAGTGGATTGGAACTTGCGAGGCGAGAAAAACTGAACCGGTTGCCCCGTGTAGCCGAGGGCTTCCGATGATTGCCGAACGATCGAAAAGGCCGGGCTGTGCTACAACATCCTTTATGCATAGACAAGTCCGTATTCTTAAAATATTTTTACACTTATTACGTGTTCTTGAGCACTTTTAACTTCCATTAACGTAGCAATAATTTTACTGTGGCGATATTCATAACTGTGGGCCTCTTTACCTCCATATTGTATGTAGCAGTTTATTCTTATTGCCATGTTCTGAACAAGAAATTACTAATATAGTTAAATCTTTAAATAACACGAAATCTGTGGGTATTGACTTACTACCTACATTATTGTTTAATTCATGTAGAACTTGCACCAAAACAGGTGCTTCTTCGTAAGCATTTCTTTTCTTCAAGGAGTATTCCGGGAAGCTCTTAAGCAGTCTATAGTAAAGCCTTTATATGAGATATAAGATATGGACAACTACCGTCCAATAACTGTCGTCCCTAAACTTTCTAAAATTTTTGAAAAAGTAATGATAAAAAGAATTATAGACTTTTTTAAAAAGCATAGTGTAATAGCTGAAGAGCAATTCGGCTTCCAGGCGAATAAATCGACAACTCTTGCAGCCTACTCTCTAATAAAAATAATAACAGAAAACATAGACAAGAACGTGACAGTTGTATCTATATTTTTCGATATAAGCAAGGCTTTTGATCATGTAGATCATGAGATACTTGACTAAATGTGATAGATGCGGTATAAGAGGGAATGCTCTGAACTGGATTAGCAGTTACCTTTCTAATCATCTGCAGTGCGTGGAAATCAGTAAGATAAATAAAAGTTATGAAATAGTTTCATTTAAATCACCTCTTCTATATAATAAATACGGTGTCCACAAGGGAGCGTCATGGGCCCATTGTTGTTTTTAATTTATATAAATGATTTACCTAAATTAATTGATTATCCATCAGTTTTATATGCAAATGATTTATCAGTAGTAATTCCAAACCGTGACAAAGCCGTAAGTTACAACCAAACCATATATGAAACACTTAAATATATAAATGAATGGCTACTCCAAAATAAACTGTGTGTCAATGTATTAAAATCAAAATTTATAAAGTTTTCGCATTATAATTCAAATCGAGTGAATCTCAAAATAGTTTGCCAATAACAAGAAATTCAAGAAGCAGAGGATACCAAATTTTTGGGTATTATTCTTGACCAAAATTGCAATTGGAAGGCGCACATACAAAGCATTTGCACAAAATTGAGCAGATTCGTATATGTCCTTAGGCGTTTAAGATGCACAGCTGGAGAAAAAACGGCATTAACTGCATATTACGGCTATGTTTTGCATTTTCTTTCGCATCTACCATGGGGAGTGCTCTGAGGAATTTTTCGGATTAATCCCAGCCGCCAAATTTCACGAACGCACATCGCGGCAGAACTCTCGATACCATCCACACCATCTGGATGATTGGCGGTGCACCACTGTGCGATTTAGAAGATGTTTTCTTCCTCGCACGACTTCCTTGTGGAATCGATTATCATCAGCGATTTTTCCGGACCGATACGACTAGGGACCTTCAAGAAAAGAGCGTACTCCTTTTTAAAAGGCTGGCAACGCATCTGCAATTCCCTCCCTGGTGTTGTAGTTGTTCATGGGCGGCGGTAATCACTTACCATCAGGTGATCCGCATGCTCGTTTGCCCCCTCTCCTATAAAAAATAAATAAAAAAATGTTGCATCAGTGCTGAGATATGGCCTTATATTATGGGGAAATTCTCCAGACATAAGTAAAGCATTTATCATACAAAAGAAATGTGTAAGGGTGCGTACAGATCAGGTAACATGTTGTATTACTTTTGTTTTATAACACGTCCACATTATGTTACATTGTTTTTCAACTTTGCAACAAATAACAATACTGTACCCATTAGAATAACAATACAATATAACAATGTTATATGACATTGTCGTATGACATTGTCGTTTGTCGTTGCCCCGCGCGACCTGATAAATGTTTATATAGTGTAACATAATATTAATATTATATTGAGATAACATAATACCTATGTGTATAATTAATTATAAATATGTCATATTTATTGTATTAATGTAAAATTTAGTTTTAATAAATTTAATGAATTTATTGAAATTTCTAAAAACAATAACTAATTCATATTGATTATTTATTTATTAAAATGTAAAATAATGTATTAAGTTAAATGGAACAATATTTCATAATAGCCAGAGATTTGTAAATTATAATTTTATTTCAATTGAAATTATAAATTAATTTACACCGTAATGTAATAATTAAAATAATAATAGCTTAACTAATATCATATGATATTAAATATTAATCATGTAAAAATAATTCAATTAATAATTTATGAAAAATTTATTGTATAAGAATTCAAGAATTCTTCATATTTGAATGAGTCTGTAAAAAAAAAAGTAAAGTTGCAGCCTATTTACGGCCCCCTTCTGGATACAGGCCTCCTCTCATTTCTGAGAGGTTTTTAGGGCAAAGAAATGTCCGCCACACTGCCCCAATGCGTGTTGGCGAACTTCACACGTTTTCGAAATATTTTTTTTCTTATTTCTTAGACATGCAGGTTTCCTCACGATGTTTTCCTTCACCGCCGAGCATGTGATAAATCAGCACTTAAAATTACAATTGACAATTTCATTAGTGCCGGCGGGGATCAAACCCGGGTTGAATGAGTCTGCATAAGCATTTAATTATACATAACATTTGAATTCAAAAATAATATTTGTTCATAATTTTTAAGTAATGATGAAGTAATTTTAAAATGTAAGATTGGCTTAGTGTAATTAGTTGTAAGTGATTTCATTAATTTTTGCATGCAAATTATGGCAAAACATAATGATGAAATGAACCATGTTTTAAGCAAATAAATGTTCTATTCTATTCTACTCTACTTGAAGTCCTTCAGAAGCTCTAAGTCCGTCCTCTATGGTGGCATTTCACCGGAGGCGTGGAGCAGAAGTGCGGTGGTCTTGTTTTTCAAGAAAGTTGACAACGTTCTCTTAAATAACTACAGACCGATTTCCCTTCTGAGCCGCGTCTACGTGCTGTTTTCGAGTCATTACGAATCGTCTCGCACGCAGACTTGACGACTTCCAGCCTCCCGACCAAGGTGGTTTTCGAAAAGGTTTTAGTACCATAGACCACATACATACCCTTCGGGAAATTGCACAGAAGACAGAGGAGTATAATCTGTCACTTTGCCTTGCGTATGTGGACTATGAGAAAGCCTTTGATTTCGTCGAAATTTGGGCGGTGCTACAGTCCCTTCAGCGATGCCAAGTTGACTGTCGGTGTATCGAAGTGCTGAAGTATTTGTACAGTAGGGCTACGATGGCTATCCGAGTACAGAACCCGAGTACGAAACCTATCCAACTGCAGAGAGGTGTAAGACAGGGCGACGTCATATCGCCAAAACTCTTGACCGCTGCATTGGAAGACGTTTTTAAGCTACTGGACTGGAAAGGAAGCGATATTAAGATCAATGGCGAGTACATCACGCACTTTCGATTTGACGACGATATAGTCCTTATGGCAGAATCGCTGGAGGATCTTAGCACTATGCTCAATGACCTCAATAGTGTCTCCCAACACATAAGTCTTAAGATGAACATGGACAAAACTAAGATCATGTTTAATGTCCATGTCACTCCTATGCCGGTAGTTGTTGGGAGCACTAAGCTCCAAGTTGTTGACGAGTATGTTTACCTGGGACAAATAGTCCGACTAGGTAAGTACGACTTCTACCGAGAGATCAATCGACGGATTCAACTCGGTTGGGCAGCGTTCGGAAAATTACGGCACATCTTCTCGTTAGGTATATCTCAAAACTTGAAAACGAGACTATACAACCAGTGCGTGTTGCCAGTGATGATCTATGGAACTGAGACGTGGTCCTTCACTGCTGGCCGGATGAGGAAGCTCAAGGTTGCTCAACAGGCTATGGAGAGGGCTATGCTCGGAGTTTCTCTGCGTGATAAACTTAGAAATGAGGATATCCGCAGTAGAACCAGAGTGACCGACATGGCCCAACGGATTAGTAAGACAAAGTGGCAATGAGCCGGCCATATAGCTCGAAGAATCGACAACTGATGGGGAATAAAGGTTCTCGAGTGGCGACCTCGTAACGTGGAGTGTAGGGCGTCCCCCTCCTAGATGGAGTGACGACCTGGTAAGACGTGCAGGATGTCGATGGATGCAGGTGGCTCAGGAACGTTTTTTTGTGGCTTTCGTTGGGGGAGGCCTATGTTCAGCAGTGGACTTGTGGAGGGCTGTAATGATGATGATGATGGTGATTATGTTCTAAATTTGCATTTTATTACTTAATAGATCTGTTGAAGCGGCATTGCCTTTTTTACGTCAGTATATAACGTTAATTTTAAACAGGTTTTTGTCCTTGCAATATTTTATCTTTACACAGGATCTTGCAACAGTTGAGAGGTAACTGTTGTAAGGTCAATACAGTCGTCCAAGACCACTTCAAGTTGCATTATTTTAAAATTCCCTTGTACTTCCGAACATGGTTCTTGAACGTCACTGGATATAAAATAAACCTAGCAAGCTAACAGCATAGCAAAGTGGCGAAGCAATCAGTTTTGTAGCGGTCTCTAACGGAAAAAATAAAAAAAAATAAAATTATGAGGTTCAGATGCCTGGGTGATCAGTAATCGATTGCTGAAAACAGAATTTGAAAATTCGAAACCGTTCTCGAGATAATCGTGGGACAGACGGACAGACGGACGGACAGATGGACAGATGAACAGAAGGACAGACGGACAAACGGACAGACGGCCAGACGGACAGACATCGTGAAATCAATAAGTGACTTCGCAAGCTTCGCCACTTAATAATAAGAAACAGAATTTATATTATAATCGTGTATGATAAATTTAGTGGAGTTTACGTTGGAATCAAATTTGGAGTTACGTCGCCGCTGAAGATAAAATTTAAGATGTATCACCACCCAATACTTGTCGTGAAGCCACAATTAAAAGAGAAGGAAAACCTAACCTACGATCAGCAAAACAACCAAATAGACCAAGACAATAATATATTTAAGTTTTTAAAAGAGTATTTACAATTTTATATATCAAAAATGGAGTATGAATGTGAGGATGGATGATGTGATTTACAAATTATTTTTTAAAAAAAAAAGGTAATAAAAAAAAGATTTATGTCGTAGCTGAGTCCGAAGTTCCCAAGCGTGCTCTCAGCGCCTGGAACGAGCACGCACGGCGTAGGTGGGTAGGCGTGGGCGTCTCTAGGGGACGACCTCAGGTGAATGCGGCGATTGCAGGATCGGCGACTTCAGCCCAGACAGGAGCTTGCAGGATCCTCAGCGACTTCAGACAGCGCAGTGGCCTGCAGGATCCGGTGACTGCAGGCGGGACAGAGGTTTGTAGGTTCCGGTGATTTCGGGCGGAACAGAAGTCTGTAGGTTCCGGCGACTCCAGGTAGAGTAGAGACTTGTGGGATCTCGGCGACTTCAGGCAGAGTAACGTTTTGTAGGATCCGGCGACTTCAGGCAGAGCAACGGATCGTAGAGTCCAGTGGCTTCAGGCAGGATAGAGGCTTGCAGGATCCCGGGGCTGAGCGGCCCCGGGATAAGGCCTTTAAAAGATGCTTCCGATACGAGAACTGAAGCAAGACTCCATTTCTTCACCGATTGTTCGGCTTTTATATCTTTCTAGAGAGAACGGAAAAATTATTTAAATTAAAAGGAAATTTATTGTAAATGACATAGAGCAAAAGAGTATTTATGTGAAAATATCGAGATAAAACATCATATCGGTAACGAATTTGAATAAAAATTGCCATGACAACGGTATAAATAGTAGTTGTCATAAAAACCAATTTTTGGTTTTTGGACTTTTATTAAGAAATTATTACATTTAAGTATGAATTGAGATATGATTCACATAGGAAAAACTTATGCACGGCTGCGTGCATGAAGCCTGAAATTGTAGAGTTACAGAGAATTCAATAAAAGACCATAAAAGGTAAGACTTCATTGACAGCTATTTTAAAAGTGATAAATAGTGTGAAAATACGAAGTAAAATGATATGTTATTGTGTAAAAACGTTACAGGATGCTATAGAAATAAAGGTGATGCAAAATATAAATGCAGAAAATCAAAAACAGAATGAAAAAAATAGTATAAAGTGATGCAAAACATGAATGCAGAATATCAAAACAGAATGAAGAATTAGTGTACAATGAAATGTAAGTAGTATAACACTACATACCATATTAAGGTAATTTAGTAGTATTTGGCGTAAATCAACGGACTTATAAAGTTTGTGAATTTATTGTTCCTATCGATTATTAATTACCCACTGCGTTGTCTTAACATTCACAAATTTTTTGATAATTTGCAGTAATTAAGTAAGAAGTTGTATTGTAAGAATACCGTTAGAAATTAATCTACATTATTTTTTGTTTATTTACATTATTTTATGTAGTTGTGCAGTAGAACTCTTATAGTAGTATTTATTTTTAATTTTTTATTTATTTTTTTATTAATTATTATTATCTACTCCAAGATAATGTTCTTAGGCATTAATTATTATTTATTTTCTTGTTTAGAGGTTTTAAAGTAATAAAATTATACTATAGTAAAAGCGTAAATATACAATCGTCCTATATTGTTAATTGTTTGATTAAGTGCGTATATAATTCAATTAAGTTTTGTTAATAGCTTAAATATTAAAATGATTACTATTATTTGAAAGTCAAGAAATATAGTGTAAAGTTACTTGCCTCTATAATATTATTAAATTATTATAAAGTTACAGTTAAAGTTACAGCCCATATAGTCCAACCGTAGCACCCCTGGGCACAGGTCTCCGCTTATTTCTGAGACCGTTTTATGGTAAGGAAATGTCAGCCGCGCTGCCCTCTTGTCTTCAAAATATCTTGTTTCTTTTTCTTATTTCTCAGTCATGCATGTTTCCTCCACTGTAGACCACGTGGTAAATCAACACTTCAAATTGCAACTAACAATTTCATTAGTGCCGGGGGGGATCGAATCATGGTTACTCGTGTACTGTGATATTTACAGTGATTAGCCCCTGAGCGACCATGACTGTAAGCTATGTTTAACGAAACTATATATATATAGATAACTTTAAACTAACTTTAAATGTATATTTATTGCAAGAGTGGATCTAATCGAACTAGTTATTTCTTTCTTTAAAGCTATTAAAATAACAAAAAAAAACAAAACAATTTACCAAATCAATAATTATAATAAATAGAAATTAAACAATTACACATTCTACTAGTCCTTATGTAACCACAATTGAAAGACGTAGGGAAACTAAAATGATATTTTTATTACATTACTAGCTGACCAGGCAGACGTCGTTCTGCCCTTTTAAACGACCCTTCATATAAAAAATCCTTAAATTCGTAATAAAAAAAATGTTGATGGTCACTTAACGGGATAAAAACTATCCTATCTCTCAAGTTGGACCAAACAGCACACAGTGTGCAAAATTTCATTTAAATCAGTTCAGTAGTTTAGGAGTTCATCGCGGACAAACAACGTGACACGTAATTTTTATATATATTACATTATATCATCATTAAAATATGCATAGATAAGTCGACAACTTTCAAGAAAACAGCCTACTCCTTTTAAAAGTCTAACAACGCATCGGAAATACCTTTAGAGTTGCAGATATTCATGAACTACAATGATCATTTTTCTTCAAGTGAGCCGTATGCTCGTTTGCTTATATTCCATAAAAAATTAAAAAGTTTTTAAAGTATTAACACCTGTGAGTTTTAAAAAAAAACTTTTTAAAATTTTTAGTAATAAAACCAAAAATATACGATCTGTAAAGTTGCTGTATGTAAACTGACCTCGAAAATCACGAGCTCTAGTTATGCTGTAAGTAGTGTTGAGTTTTGAATACGGCAGATGTAAGTGAATGTGTAGGCAACAACACGATCTTTCTTTAGCTGTAACTAAGCAATCTAATGTTGGCCTACATATTGCATTTAAAATCATGAACAAAAAAGAAAAACAGGTCTCTTAAACGGCATACATGATTTTTTCGTTGTAGAAACAAGAGACCCGCACCATTCGACGTATTTTTTTTTCTATTTCTAATGTTTAAAAAAAGGTAATTATTAAGTCTACTAACTGCAAAATAGCTTTTCCACATCGAACGTAAATAACTATTTTCAGTAGCTAGCTCAGTGAAGCTGACTGTTTCATTGTGCAGTGGCTTATCAGTGATTTATGGCGCTGAGGCCCATAGGTTTGAATCCCGCACGGAAATTGTATTTGATTGGCTTACAAGCAATTGATCCAGGTCTGGCTGTTTGTTCAAGTGCAATGAATGCAAACTGTAGAATAGAATAGAATAGAATAGAATAGAATAGAATAGAATAGAATAGAATAGAATAATTTTTTATTCAATATAGATCACATTTGTAATACTTATTGAAAGTCATTTTTTACTTTACCACTGGTTCGAAAAAAAAAACCTCTGTCCTGGGAAGAACCAGCAAGAAACCCAGCGGGACTTTTTTTTTAAAGCAAATTTTACAATTATGGTTGTACTAACTATATAAGTACAAAATTTATTTTAGAAACAGCTTGGAAGCGATCACCTCATTCCCAGGGGTTATTATCAACCATGTATTCATTTATACTATAATAACCCTTTTTATACAGTTTCAACTTAACAAAACATTTAAACTTGCTAATAGAGAGAGCCTGTACACTGTATGTACTGTATGCCTGTATCCATAATACAGGCTTAAACCCAAACGTAACGTTGAATAACGATTCAAAGAGAAAACAATAATAAACAGTATGTCATCGTCGTTAGTAATAGTCATTTCGTAAAGGTTTGACTTTTCTGGTTGAATCAAGTTGAAAGCACCAGTACAACACTTTTTCTTAGTTTACATCCAGAATGTTTTGGATGTATCAATGTTCAATTACGTTAATATTGATATTTATTTATCATCATCGTTTTCAATTTATGTTGCAGAAGTGAACGGCAGGGTCGGGAAGGGAGGCCTTAGACGAAAGTTTATCGACCAAATCGGCGTTACATTAAAAATGAGCCAGATTAGGAGTACTCTTAACCGACGAACATGTATGCGTAGATATATGGATGTAAAGGAGGCAAGAGAGGTGTGTCAGGATCGCGCCAAATGGAAGTCTCTGCCTACCCCTCCTGGTGACAGTAAGGGGTGTTTGTGTGTGTGTGTGTGTGTGTGTGTGTGTGTGTGTGTGTGTGTGTGTCGTGTGTGTGTGTGTGTGTGTGTGTGTGTGTGTGTGTGTGTGTGTGTGTGTGTGTGTGTGTCTGTGTGTATCATCGTCATTACCACAGCCTATCAAAAATCCAAAGCTAAACCAGAGCCTAATCCATAAAGGCATCCGTGCTGCAGCATGCAGCTTCAGTTTCGAAATGCCACGGGAAAATATGTAATATTAGATTATTGTAAGTCACCACTACACGGCAAATTAGTTAGTTGGTTTATAAAGCGTCACAATCTACGAGTATTTAAAATTATTTTTTGTTTGTTTCATTTTCACGATACTTATGGAATCTAATCTTTCGCCGCTCGTGTCGGCTTGTGATTCCATCGGACTATGAGAGTGAAGGAATAGAGAGTGCACGTTTCGGTTACCCTGTAAGCCAGGGCCAGATATTTTATTTTCTTTTCTGTTTCGGCTTTCACGAGGTTCTCGTCATAGAGGATGGTAATATCGACCAGAAATTTCCTTGACTGTGCCGTTCCATTAACACAATATCTGGCTTATTCACAAAAATAAGCCTATCTGTGATGATTTCAGTAGACTCTGGCGCGGTTTTTTTCGAATACGGCTTTCGGCAAGTACTTATAATAAGGCAACATGAAGCGAAATATTTCAAAAAATGATTAATTGGGAAATAATTAGAAAACTTCTTCCATTAAAAGTCCATAGCTCGTTAAACTTTCAAATCTTTAATTTCAATCAACGGTCTGGCAATTTTACACTCGCTTTGAATTCTGCTAATTCGACTTTGCTCTTTATAAATTTTGCTGCCTTTCTCTTTCAGTTTATCTTTGCGTTCAATAAGTTTTGAAATCGGTTACTCAGATAACCGGATTAAAATTAATTAGAATCGAATTCTTTTACGATTTAAGTAAGGGTAGAAATTCAATCAGTAAATTTATTTTTTCAGCTTTGAATACGAATA